>OZ023161.1:18590352-18762852 GCA_963678695.2 Diplodus puntazzo | reverse complement strand
TATGTCCTGCCACTGCAGAAATGACTGATGTATTTACAGCATAAAAGACTTTAGTGTACTTGTTGTCTGTTGTAGAGTCATCAGAGACATTTTCTTGTGACTAAGTGCCGCTAGCTAGCAATCTGCACAGCTTCCCTGCTTTGCATTCATCTATCGTGACCTAATTTCCCGCGTACATTTCAAGCTGCTCAATATTTATATATTTACTATCTGAAACTGTGAGTAAACCATATTAAAACAGAAATCCAGGCAAGAATTTTGTCACAGCTTACAAAATTCTCTGACAAAATTTTACGAAATGTTAATGGTCTTGTGATTGTTTCACTCTTACTGTCACTTTTGAAGTGTTTTTATCACCTGCAGTACAAATGTTACGTTATGTTAGCAGTGTAAGCTTCTGCAAACCACTGAAATGTTGAAACTTTACATTTCTTTATTTTCAAGTTTCTACTTCATGTTGTGAGACTGCTGTTCTTGTAACCTGGATAGGTTTAGGCAAAAAAAAAAAAAACCTTGGTTAGGGTCAGGAAAAGATCATGTTTTGACTTAAAATACTTGTTGTCGCCACAAACATGGCTGGAGATGTCCAGACCTCTTGTCGAAAAAATTAGTTTTTTGTTGACATGGCTGGCAAGTGTCCCGAGGCCTCCTTAAGATTAACTGGTGGTGTAAATCTTACAAATGTTGAAACACCACAGGCCCTGGTCAAAAATATTGAGTTGTTTCACACCTGTAAATGTTGAATAACAGTCTTGTAATGCGGTCACTACCTTTTCGCTCCACCACCATCCCACACACCTCCTGATGTGACAAGTCAGGTCATTAACACTTCATGTGTGTTGTAGAAAAAAGTCAATATGCCACATAAGCCTATGACATGTAAAAATATGACTGGATCTGTGGTTTGCAGAAAAGTTAGCTGCCAACATTTTATCCCGCTGACTGGGCTATGTTGGTCACAAAAGGAGAATGAAGCACGAGATGGCATGTGGAAGAGGGTGCTGGATCGGAAATGACTAGCAGTGAGTGGTTACAGTTACATCCTCCAAAACACACACACGTGCAGGCACAAACACACACTCTGAGGATACATTATATCGCTCCCTTGCATACTTCCTCCTGGCTGAACATCATACAGCCCATTCCCCACACAGCCTGCCTGAAGCCTCCCTGTTGGCCAATCTTACCTTTGACAGAAACTGGCCTTCACCAGAGCTCCCTCTTCCTGCTGCATGTGGCCATGTGTCCTGGAGCATCACCCTCTGGCCGAGACAGCAAAATACCCACTGTGCTCCACGGGAATACCTCTTGGTGGGCGAGCATGCAGTGTCAAGATGACACGGCCATATGTTCGTACCCTTCATTTACCCGCAACAGAGAGATTCTTTATCACTTCAACTGCGGAGTGACAGAGGATTTCTGTCACTCTGCCGACTGTGTGCGTGGCTGTCTGCGTGATTCATTACATTCTAACACTTTATCAACATAATTGACAAAGCTGCCAGGTTGGACCCTGAATCACCTTTCAGTGATGTGAGTGACCTGATTGATCCATCGCTTCATGTGCATATTGACCCAAGTATGCACTGTACTCAGGGGAGACACTTAGGCGCTGTGGCTGCCATGTCACATCAAGAATCATCATAGCAGAGAAGGATGGCAGAGTATCACAGAGACACCATGTTTCATACACACAGGCTGTGCTGACACTTGCAAGACCAATTCGCTGGTGGCGATACTTGTTTGTCTTAACGTCTTTTAATGTTACAAAACCAACAGCTCCCACCAGTGTACTTTTTTGTGATGTAAATTTCAGTTTACTTCAAAATTTCAAAGTACTGAAACTGTAGTTGAACACAGCACGGTGGTGGCCACAGAGTACAATAAATCTCCTTGAGCAAGACAATCAGCTCTTTGGTAGCAAACTTAACCAGCACCTGTGCTGTTAACGCAATGACAGCAACAATCAGCAAATGCAATTGAGCTACACATAATGATATATACATATATACATAATATATATATATATGTACATAATATATACATGTTGTATTATATTATTATATTATATTATATACATTATGTATATATATATATATACATTATGTATATATATATATATATATATATATATATATATATCATTATGTGTAGCTCAATTGCATTTGCTGATTGTTGCTGTCATTGCGTTAACAGCACAGGTGCTGGTTAAGTTTGCTACCAAAGAGCTGATTGTCTTGCTCAAGGAGATTTATTGTACTCCGTGGCCACCACCGTGCTGTGTTCAACTACAGTTTCAGTATATATATATATATATATATATATATATATATATATATATATTTTGCAGAACATGATACACATTTGTCATTTTGGACAATAATGTTTATTGTTAAACTGTAATAGATCTTGCCTAAATTGCATACATATTTTCGTCACAGGTAACTGAAACATGTGTGCTTACATATAAATTCTATGTATATATACATAAAAGAATATCGTCCAAAATAGCGGTATTGGCCTTGGCCCAAAAAACTCAGTATTGGTCTTGTTCGGTCCACAAGATGTTGCCAGCCGAAAATAAATGTAATTAAAAAATGATGATATGAATTGCTGCTTATGCTGGTTTACTTTTGCTATATTTGTTCATGATCTAAGTAACATTTAGTGCAGGAAGTTGCAAATGAAAAAAAAGCACCCTAGAACAATTATCCTGACATTTGTGTCATTTTTAGATTAGATTTAGAAAATGTACGAGTTTGCATCTTAACAATACAAGACAAAAGGCAAAAATGCTATTGGCCCTTGGTCAAATATTAGATTTCAGTTTTGGCCCTTGAAGGGAAAAAGTTTGGGCACATCCAACCTAAATGATCAGAAAATGGGGAAAATTATAGACCACAACTTCCTACATTCCAAAGTGACGTCTTGTAAGAGCTTGTTTTGGCAGAAAATTTTTTTTCTTTAAAAGCTAAAACAGAAAAACAGAAAAGCACCAAATCCATTTGAGAAACTGATGATTTAAAAGAATTGGCATTTTTGCATGAACAACCAGTATTCTGAAAATTGGCTATTCACTTAACTAGTCGTTCAGTTTGTTTTTATTTTTGCTGTGTCAAGCAGGGCTTTTCAATTAATAAAATCCTTTATTTTATCAATTTTTATATAATCTTTACCATTGCATTGATGGTTCTTTTTTCCCAAATTTCATTTTGCTCTCATTGACCAAGGACTCTGAGGGCAGAGCAGTATCAGATGATGCGTATGTTAATGCAGCACATAATATGTATGTCTATTCCTTATGCATGCAAACTTCAGCTGTACTGTAACCCCACCTCTGTTTGTTTGCGTGTTTGTTAAATTGCAGCACATTCCTCACCAGAGGACCTAACCTCTGGACAGGCAGTGCTGGAGAAAGGACATTAGATTAACTGTCACTAGGATATTAATAAATTAAGAGAGGGGAATAGGGGGCGAGATTGTGTTTGAGAGGGAGAGAGAGAAAGCTTGAGAGAGAGGGTTTTAAAAAGCATAAATACAGAGGGACTTCACTCATGAGAGAAGTTGAGCGGAGAGCTAACAGGAAGTCATTTTCCTCAAGAGGAAACCAAGACTCGTTACTGTAAATGTAACTGACCTCGTGGCTTCTGTCGGGAAGGAATTTATGCAGAGGAGACAGACAGAGAGATAAACAGGAGCTCATACAGTACAGAGGATCACCCTCCAGTGCATACACACAAGCTCTCTCTGCCTCCCTCCCTCCCTCCCTCTCTCACTTTCTCTCTCACTCGCCCACTTACCCAGTATCATTTCATCTCTCTCTTCCACTCTCTCTCTCTCACACTCAGTCGCTGTGCTCTGACGGATGGGGATACATTGCCAAGGAGGACTTAGGGGCGAGAAGAGTGTGTTTCTTTTCTTCTCTGGTGTGTTTTCTTTCTCTTCCGCCTGGCTTTCGTCATGAGCTGTTAATTCCAGCCCCGGTCTCGAGGATGAGGAGGATCTATTTGTGAGGAAGACACAACAAAGGAAAAGGAAACAAGGAGCAACAGGGTGGTGAATTCTGCAAACCAGGACTGAACGAAAAAGAAAAGGTTAGTAGAGAAAAGCTGCTTATCGTTAAAACAAACACTGTCTGCTGTTATTGTTTTACCTTCTGTTCTTTACTTTGTAAGATCTAACAAGACATTTCCTATTCAAAGCATTTCATATTCATGTGCTTTCCATCCATGAGTGTCTTTTAAAGCTTAAATTAAATGTCCCCACAGAGCAGTTTTCTAAATTGAACAGTTTCTCTCTAAAAATTAACAGTCCCCTAGATATTTTTCATTTCTAACACAACAAGCCTCTAGGTTGGTTACTTTGCAAGTTTCCCCACTAGGTCAAAACAACTGTGTAATTTCCCAAAGGTGTACAGTAAGCTTCTCAGGTGGAGTCTCTATGCTTTAGTGAGGTAGCAGTGAGTGAGCTGCAGGAAAAGGCGAGGACAGCTCGCTCTCATCTTCGCTCCACAGCCGTCACTTTACACAGGAGGCAATTAAGCAAGATTGGCAGCCGACGCTGCCGGTAACTTGGAAACAGGCGTGTGGGAGACGAATGGTGGCACATGATAGGATTTAGGGGAGAGAGGAGGAAGGAGATTCCCTTTGTTCAGTGACACAAAAACCTGCTCCTCAGAAATACCCCGCTCTCGCCTGTGTGGCTGCGCAACAACTGGCCCTGGGGCAGCAGTGGGGTGCTTTTATGATTTTGCATGACAGTGAAGATTGTTCGAGTGTGTGTACTGCAAGCACATGTGCGTAAAAGTGTGTTAGTGTGCGGCTGCATGTGTGTTCATGCATGCACAAGGATAATATGTCTCTGGTGAATATTGGAGGTAGAAGGTCTCCTAGGTGAGTCTTCACGTTCAATACCCACAAGTGGATAAAGTCATTCACAGTTTGAATTCATCAGACAGTCAGAAAATAGGAAAAATAATATAAAAATTATGCCCCCTTTGAAATATTGTGATGCCTGGATGAACTATTGTGCAATTTCTGTAATGAATGGGTGAGTAGTTGTGTAATTTATACAGTAAATGAGCTCCCCAAGGACTCTGCCTTTGTTCAGGCTGTATTTATGTACAGGATGTGATTGAAAAAATTATCTTTGAAACCAATGAAGACCTATTGTGTTCACTATTTCTCACAAAGGCTTCTCGCAGCCATTTTTCATCCTGGAGAAGAAAAGTGTGCTTGGAGACAGCGAGGTTGGCCTTTGGCTCCTGGTGACAAAGGCCTCTGACGCAGGCTGACGAGTGTTTTTTGATCTGTTGATTATTTTCTCGATCAGTTGATTTGTGTTTACCCAAGATGACGTCCTCCAATGTCTTGTTTTGTCCAAAAATGGAATTAGGGAAGACTTAGAAAAAAAAATTGTCGGCAGTTAACTTAAACAATTAAACTGCAGCTCTACTGATGAGCGTCAGTGTTTTTTAAAGATTCACTGTGGGGTGGAGGGTTGGGGCAGTTTGATTAAAACTGTAAAGTGACATAGAACAGAGAGTATCGTGTTCTCAGTGTAAACACAGTTGGAGGCGCATGGTGCAGTTACTCTGAACTGTGTGTGTTTTGACACAAAAGGAGAGATATTGAATAAGCCTAAGCCTTACTGTCCATCCATTTAAGTGACAGCCAAGTGTTGATCCATATTCAGCAGGATGTGTTTACACTATCCGCTTTTAAAAAGGGTAATTCAGCTGCAGATTGGCGCAGTGACTATCCTCGCTTTGTGTTTAGTCTGGACTGTGTATGTTTTTGTCACACGATCACCTCCACAGGAGTGACCGAACATAAGCGAGGTGAGGACAGTTGAGTCTGACCATCAGTCATCAGCAGGACTTTTTCCTGTGTCACCTTGTCTCAGACACACACACACACACACACACACACACACACACACACACTCAGCCACACCACTGCCACACAGGGACTGTTATCGTGAGTCCATCAGTGGCTCACCGACTTTCCCGACTAGGAGGAGTCATTGACATTGAGAGGATGTTAATGTTCCCTTGGTGCACACATTAATTCATACAGTATACACACTCACATTCACCCCAGGCATATGCACATTCACACTCCCGCCAGGGAAGGAGGAGCAGGGAGAGGCGTCGTGACCAGTGTCTTGGCAGAAGCCCTCAAGGTGAACATTTTGAGTGAGGAGCATTTCAAATTCAGAACAGATGATCAAACCGGTGTCAAACTGCAGAGAAGCTGGCGGCACCAGATGCAGACAATCTTTTGGCAGAGGAAGAGTTTTCTGTGCCTGAATCTCAAACATAAAATTCAAGAGGCGCGGAGCTGAAATTAATACGACTGTGCTATCATCATCTCACGGATGGTGGTTCTTATCACGGTCCAGATGAGGCAAGAAAACTCGGGGCTATACCGAGCGGCATTTTCTGTTCAGCCATCATCACTGCAAGCCTAATCCAGCCATATATCTGGACATATCAGAGTGCAGGCAGACTGGGTTATTTAGGAGCGAGCACAAACTGAAACTGTGTTTCATGGTGATACTGAAGTGTGTCCACAGTTTATCACACACAAACAGGAGACAATTTCTGACTGGGAATTGAACATTTTTGTCAGCTGAAACTGTATTTTATAAATGTCTCTGGTGTAAAGGACTGAGTCATACCCTGACAGAAATCTAATTACCCTTTGAACACTGCCTTCCGACTAAATCTGCATGAGCTCCTAGGAAGAATAGAAAACTACTGGAAGCTTATGTAAAACTTCATGCCAGTACCAACACGCATTTTATTTTTAACTAGGTAATAACTCATATGTCCTATATCCTTTTGCCTCCTAACCTCTGAAATGTAAAACAGATACATATTTCATGTGATCACCTGATCTTAAATCTATCTTAAAGCATAAGTTCATCTAAAAGTGAACATAATATACTGTAGTCCACAAAACATTTCTAGAGCTTCATAGCAAAACAGCGTTGCTGCATTCTCCCGAACAACAACAACTGAAGTAGATCGGGACGTATTTTAAAGTGGTAAAACAAAAACTGGTTTCATATAGATCATCCGGCATAATCCAAGTCTCTGGAAGCCCTGAGATTGCAAGTTTATTTAAAAAGATGTAATTTACAGCCACCACCACATTGTGGGGTAATGCTTTTAGCTTAGCAGCCACAGTGAAAATTGGGGGTATACGTCTTTCCAAATCAATTTGGGATCTCGCAACTTCTTTGATTATTATGTATAGTCAACAGTGACTAACTTTTCATTTTTGGGTAAACTGAAGGCTCTTAAGACCTTAACTTTATGCAATTGAGGAGTGGGCAACATGAAGCCCAGTCTCTGAGAACTCAATGCAACACTAACAGACTGCATTTCACAGCTGCTACATAGACAAAAGTAAAGTGGAAGTAGCAGATGCCATTGACAGATACATTGAGGCTGTTTTGATTCTGGATTTGTTTGATTTTGATTGGCCAAGTTTGATTGCCCACCCTCTGACAAAAATACTCTTTACTAAGGTTGTTTGCTTTAGACTTTTACTGCCGTTGCATAATGCTTTTCTTATCACAGTGCAGCTGCAAACCACGTCTGCACCTGTTTGACCGTCATAGGTAAAATGGAGAATAATCAACAGGTGAAAGTGGCAACGTGATCCCAGCTCAAGGGACAGCCGCATGTGCAAGCCACAATGATATGAAAAAGATTTTTCTCGTAAAAAAATGAAACAAAAAAAAAATTAAAACTATTCTTTGTTCAGTTCAAAAAATAGTACAAATGTCCATCACAGTTTTTCAAGTTAATCCAACCGAAAGTCATGAACCTAAAGCTATTCAGTTAACCCATCGTCATAAAACAGGAGAAAACAGTAAATCCCCACAGCTGGAAAATTAGTGTTGCTTGATAAATGCCAATCAATCACTAAATCTTTGCAGAATTATTTTCTGACAATCAACTAATTGATTCATCAACTTTAAGCACTAATTATCACATGGCATTTAGTTGAGTTTGAATGTAACATAATTAACCATAAGGTATTTTGCTGATGCCCGTTTCTCTGCATATAATGTACTAATGTGCGACAAATGATTTTACTGTGACAGGAGTACGAGAGTTTTCTTCTGTTACGAGTCAGTATTGATTTCTGATGGCTGGCCAGCCATACAGCAGTTTAACTTGAACTGACCAGGCACCAGTTAGTTCAGGTTGACCTGAGTACCATGTTTAGTTTGGGCCCTGAGTTCAGAGCAGGTTTTCATTATATAAAATACATGAATGTTGATACATGGTTCAGAATAAACTGCCAGTGTGAAAGCCCCTGAAGATGCTGAAATATTTATTCTAATGTTCAGTGTAAGGTTGCCTGCTCTTTGGAGTATTATCCTTGAGTTGTACTTTGAAACAGGGATTCAACCCAGTTCAAAAGCTAGAAGTGCGGCACACAGATACGTCTATCTGAACTGAACCAAGGCTTTTTATCTGACTTTTCTGAGTGCTCATCCCACATTTACCCCCCCCCCCCCCCACACGCAACATATCATATTGAACAGTTTCCAAATGAGAGTATAACTCATTAATAACACCAAAAGCACCAACGGCAGCCAAATAATTACATTCTCTTTCCCAAAATAAACAGCAGCATGCAGTCACTCAGTGTGCGCAGACGGGTCTTGTTTTCCGATCTGTGGTGCAGAAAACTCTGCATTCATTTTCATTTGGCCTGTCTGTCATCATGACATCTCTCTCCCGAGGGTTCACACCGAGTTCCCCTGCCCCCGGCTCTGTGGATGTGTGTGCTTGCGTGTGTGCGTACAAATGGGTGTACAGTTACCGTGCATGTTTTTTATGCGTGTGCTTTAATTTGTTTTGATCTCCACATGCATGTGTGTGTTTGTGCTAGTTAGAAAGAAAGCAAGAGTGTGTACAGTATGCATATGTTAACAGCTGTGTGGCTGAGAATATACTGTAAGTGTGTGTCTGTGTGTGTGTGTGTGTGTGTGTGTGTGTGTGTGTGTGTGTGTGTGTGTGTGTGTGTGTGTGTGTGTGTGTGTGTGTGTGTGTGAGAGAGAGTGTGCATGGCCGTGTTATGTGTACGCATGAGCGGGCGAGGAAGAATGTAATGAGAGATAGAGGCTGATAGAAGCAGGTGCCTTTTGATGCTGGCTTCTCCTCAATATCAGATTCCCCTGAACAGATGATAATCGAGCAGAGGCCTGTAGAGCGAATCTCTGTCTCTCACACACACACACACACACACACACACACACACACACACACACACACACACACACACACACACACACACACACACACACACACAGTCTCTATTCATCAGCTGTAAGGGCTCGCTGTCCCTCCATGTGGTCTCTATGTACTTCAATGCTGTAACCATTATATGCCAGAGGCAGAAAGCCAGCTAGCACTTTGTCCTATTATACTGTCAATGCTAATATCAGTAGCCTGCTCCCGTGGTAACTATGCATCCCGAACCCTTTGGGTGAACACTTCTGTTTTTAACAGCCTCCCAAGTCCACAGGGTGAAATTCAGACACAGGTTCACCCTGTGGTAGTTATGAATATTAATGCGCTGTTTGCTTTGTGTTGGTGTGTATGTGTGGACAACACAAACGTAAGGAAAGACTTCATCAATTCGCACCCATTTAAGGATCTTGTCACATCGACCCAGCTGAAAGGGTTAAATCACGCATGAATGATCATTCATGAGAGGAAAAAAAAGAATACTTAAGGGAAATCAGAGGTTTGGCAAATATTTACTGGAGTGGACTCATTATGGAAATGAGTATCTATGCTTATTGTTCATTCGCCTGCATGAAAATTGTGCTCTCTATCTGTATACAGTACTCTTCCGATACAATCACTTCCTCCAAAACCTTAATTGAAGAGGGTAGGTTAGGGGTCTTATCTCAAGGGTGATTTTGAAAAAGAGAACATGCACAGAGCATAACCATAATATTGACATATTGACATTTAAACCTTTATGCATGACCCCACTGTTTTCTCATTGACCCCACTCAATTCTCATTATTTCGTGTACCGGCATGTGACCTGTGACCAAAGCAGCTAATCCCCCGCGGCCTCCTTTTCCACTTATGTTTAACCTTCAGTTAGCTTGTGACATCACCTCATAGATCGGCATCATGTGTGAGTAGTAATGAGTGGACATTTGTGATGATAAACATGCTTGTTTAGATGTAACATCTAATTTTTCATGTATAATATCTTTGTCTATGTCTATAGCTAGATAGATATAGAGATGTACTGTATATAGACCTATATCTAGATCTATCTATATCTAAATATTTATATCTATATCTATCTATGAACCCTTCAGTATACTTTAATTTAAAGGTATACCTGAGGTTTTTATGTACTTATAATTGAGAAGAAAGAAATTTCAGTCTTACCTGTAGTATCAGGTCGAATGAATAAAATACTGATTGTAATACAAAAAAAACTAAACTGAAAACATAAAACGAACGTAGACAAGTCATTCAAGCAGTCGTGTCTTGAGCCAAGTCACAAGTCTTTAACTTGGCTGTTATTATTTCCTTATGAATCATAAAGGGGTAGAAGTATAATGAAGGAGAAAATGCAAATACTCAAGTAAATAGTTTAATTCTACCGCTGGAGTTAACCTTAAGATCTGAGTGTTTTTATAACAACTGTACTTTTAAAACTCTTACCAGAAGGTAACAGGTGCTTCAGCTCACAGATACGATGGATGACAGAATAGTTCTGTATGTAGGGGACTAGAAGAAAAGATCTATTATATAAATGCTTAATCTGGTCTTTTTTGTAAAATCACACCGACAGTATAAAAAAGGAGCATAACATCAGTAGAATCTCTAAAAAAGCTTTATGCCTGCAAACCCAAAGCAGAGAAGACTAATTGAAATGTTCTACTCTGAACAACTTCCATATAAAGCCATACGTCTGACTGACCTCTCCTGCTGAGGTGTTGTGGTGATAGAGCCAATACGTGACAGCACGGATGCACGGAAGGTGGACGAAGGGTTAAACGCCGGTGTCTAACACTGGCTGTAGATTATAGACCCGGAGGTGCAGCGGTGCCTCTGTCACTTTGACTCAGCTTTGCAACGTAGCGCAAAGGCTTTTATCACCAGATAAAAATGTGCATGTTGAGGTAACGGCTTAAATGCATCTACAGTGTCAACAAGAAGTGGCAAGTGAGGGACTGAGCGAAGAGCTGCGAACCTGCAACCTCTGGATGGGTATTCAAGGTGCTTGCTTTATTCTTGTTATAAACTGATTTCAGTGATAAAGAATATTGTTGTTTTGTGTCAAACTCAGACATTTTGTCTGTTTGGCAGTTGTCCTGGATGGATCATCAATGAAAAAGGCTTTTTGAGCATAGACGTTTACTCTTGATCTTCAGGAGCAGTATATAACTGAAAAAAATAACCCACCCCAATATTCAGTCTTTTTAGCTCTTGTTTTTTGTTCTTTTTCCTCCTGAGGGAAATATCTGGCTCTGCTAAGTGCTCATCTATGGTCGCAAGCCAGTCGCTAACTCATTCTGTCTGCTGTTTGGTGCTGAGCAGGTAATGTACAGAGGGCTTTTAGAGCCTTTTCACTGGAAACAGCTGCCTGCTGCAGTAAAAAAACAACAACAAACAATGACCTAAAAATCAAAAGGTTGAGTAAGTACTCGGCTGAGTATATGTTACAGATAATATACTCTTTATTAGAACATGTATCATCTGTGTAAAATTTCTCATTATCTGTTCTCGTGATGAGAGAAAATCCTAACTGGGTAGCTGTCTTAAGTTTATAAACTTATAAACTAACCTGTTCTGCAAATAATTGAACCTTCCCTTTCCCTCCGTGTTCCAGTTAGAGTTGAGCAAGCTTGGGATCCGGTGGTACTGTACCTTAGTCAACTTTCCCATTTTCTGTGAAAATGATATTAATATGGTTAAAATGTCTTGATGGGAGACAGAAGTCTTTGCTTTTCTTCTGTCCCCAAAACTGTAAACAAATTTTGCCCGATGTAAAGAGTGAATCAGGCTGTGAAGTAGACCTCACCATCAGCTGAACATCAACTCCATCGCCGAAGACACAAGGGTATCACTTCGATTTAATGTTACATTATATATGATCTTCACAGACACATCACATTGTACTGCATA
The DNA here is from genome assembly GCA_963678695.2 of Diplodus puntazzo. NCBI lineage: Eukaryota > Metazoa > Chordata > Actinopteri > Spariformes > Sparidae > Diplodus > Diplodus puntazzo. The sequence goes on along the minus strand of OZ023161.1, from coordinate 18,750,666 downwards.
GCCACCATTTAGGTTAACCAGTGTAAGCAAAATGCTAGTTAACTAGCAAGGTAACGTATAACGGTTAGCTAACATTACATCAAATGGAGTTGGCCTAATGTCAGATCACTAACGTCAGCCAGGTTTGCCTTATTTCTGTGGTAGCGTTAAAAAGATTTGGAAAAGGACAGATTTGATTTGACATTTTTCCAATAACATTAATTATTGTTAGCCAAAAGAGACATAACAGAAACCAAGGGTGTCAGGAATAGAACTAAAACAATTACTCAAGTAACTCGAATAATTCGATTACAAAAAATGGTCGAAGCAAAATCTCTGCCTCAAGGCTTAGTTTAATTCCTATAACCTGCGTTATGTGGCCTGCTTAGCTCAGGGGTCATTTTTCCACATGGATTGTCTATACACACACCGCTACATTCAGAATTGAGTTAGGCGCGATGGCGGAGAGCCAAGAAACTGTCCGTTAAAGACAGAGAATGTCCAAAGTTTGGGATCATTTCAAACTTCAAAAAGAAGATAAAGTGCATTGTGTCTACTGCAAAGCAGAACTCACCAAGCGTCGCCGACACAAGCTACCGTGAACATTGATGTTAGCTGATTTAACGTAGCCTACCATCGCTAGTTAGAACGTATGGTATTTGTAGAGGCTGTAGCCTGATGTCGGTATGACTAGATATCATGTTAAGATGTGGAAACTAATATGTGTTAAATTGCAAGAGAGTGATAGCCTACACCAAATAACTCCTTTCCACACACACACACACACTCAGCTCGTCTCTCTCTCACTCTCCCTCATGCACACGTGCACACATAAACAAACACACACCCTTACTCCAGGAGTTAGGAATAGTTGGAATAAATACCTGTATGTTATTTCAGGAATAAAAGCCAATTGCTTGGTCTATTTAACAGGCCTGTCATTTTTGTTATGCATAGTTTGGTATTGTTGTTTAATAGTGAATTTTTTTTATTTTATTAGATAACTCGATCAATCGATAGGATAATCAGTACAATACTCGATTCTAAAAATATTCGATAGGGGATTGCTCATTTACTGTTATCAAATACATTTATCTGGAGTACAATTTTGAGCCCACCTGTTCAAAGTACGGGTCATTTTGTCATATCCTCTTCTGATAGGGACTACAAGAGTGTAAGTACAGATTGGGCCTCTGAGCCGGCAAACCTCAGGGGTTCGTCGTCCTCAATGAAAACAATCTTTTCACTGGTGGTGGACCTGATCGTTAAAAAAGAACACACTGTGTCGTTGTTAGAAGACTGGTAAAGCATGAATGCGGATAAAAGCTGTGTGTCTTTGGGTGATTGGGCTTTTGTTTCTTAAGTCAGCTACATCAGAAAAAACAACATCACGGGAGTGTAAACTGAACTGCTGTGTGTGTGTGTGTGTGTGTGTGTGTGTGTGTGTGTGTGTGTGTGTGTGTGCGCGCGTGTGCGTGCGTGCGTGCGTGCGTGCGTGTGAACATCCATTATTGTAGCAACAGCACATGTATGTGCTCACTGCTGAGACAAGTAATGTGCTATGCAAAGACATCCATGAGTCATTATGGTCTCAGATGACTTTGATTTTTGATTCACCATGTAATATAATGGCTCACTGTAATCCCTCTTTCTGATAATGACTAATAATTTAAATAGGCACGATAGTCACGTACACGTATTATCAGTATCAGAATAACAGCAGGTAACTCCGCTAGTGTTCATTCTGATTATTAAAAATAATTCCCCAGTCACAGAAATTGGCTCAATAGCATTTAGCACAAAGTTATAATATTAGAGCTTAGAGTTGAACTTGGTGGCATTGAGGGAGCATTTCAGGACATAATAAGGGAGTTATTATTCACAGAATCCCGCCAAACTTATGCAAGCCGAGGTGAGTTCACTCTCCGTGGGTCAAAAGCAGGACAGCCTCATTAATGAGGTGCAATCCCACCACGATGGCCAGTCGACCAACACTTCCCATAATGACTGCTGGAACAGCCCACAAATGGTTCCTTGCATTTTAAGGCTTTTCTAACAGGCCATATAAACCGGCTGCCAAAACACCATTAGCGTTTGGATGTAGAGCAGTGTGGAGCATTATCCGTTCTCATCTGAGGTATTCTTGGCAGTACAGTGGGAGGTCGTCTTGTGATCGCTGCTCTCTGTGACTTCTGAGACCTCAAGGTGTGTGAGAGCTCTCCAGGTCACTGCAGTGTATCTATCTTGACTATTTCCAGATGGATTCGGTCTGGAGTGTTAAACATCTTAAAGCAGACTTCTTTTGTTCAGTGAGGTTATCTAGGGGTAAACTGACACCCTCTCTTTCTGTTCAGTGTGCTACTTTTGGATCCGACACACTCGTAAAAGTCAGTGCGGAGTAGGATTTTCTTCTCCTAACTTTATTTCTATTAATGTTTTTCAGGTAGTGTGGGTAACATACTATAGGAATAGGGTCTTCCAGTGACATATGTAGCAAGTTGTGTGTCCTACAGATTCATATTTTTCTAGTTTTTCTTGTATAATTAGATTATAGTCTTAAGGTGTCTAGCCAGGGTTTATTTCATATACATTTGTGGTTTATTTGTCCTTTGTTGTAGGAATGCCTGCAGCCCTCCCTGTGGGAATAGCACTCTTGCCAGCAGCCAAATCGAGGGCAAAAAAAGACAATCAACTTTTTTACCAAAAATGTTTCTTTCTTAAAGCAGCTTAGAAGGCCCCTGTGGACAAAAGCTGTATGATCACTCCGCCATGTATATAAGATCTTAATCTGGCTAGCACGTGCAGTTGTTCTGAAAGTGAGTGAAAGTATTTATGCTTTTTTAAACACAGCTGCAGGATGGCTAGCGATGAGGTGATGCATCTATTTGTAAACTTTGTTGCAGCGCAATTTGTTCCTCAGGCTGTGACATACCTGCCAACACTCCAGATTTTCACAGGAGTCTCTTTATTTTTAACCCTTTCTTCAACTGTGCTCCCAATTGGTAATTTCTCCAGTTAAACTAGTAATGCACATCAAATGGTTGTTCTTCAGTTTCTGCTCGGTATATGTCATTGTTCTTGGCAATTTCACCCAGAGGCAGAGGTGCAAGGGCGCAAGTAATCCTGCCTGATGTGTGTCAATCTTCAGTGTGCTGGCTTAGGCCCAGGCTCAGGTGAAAAATTATAATATATATATATAAAACTGGTCCCAGTAAGAAGAAATACACTTCCACATTTGAAAGCTTGCAAAACCACAACTTGCAAAACCTTCCCTTTTATTGAAATGTGCGATATGGTCTAGTAAATTAAGCAAATCGTCTCACTGAGTTTTTTGTTTGCTTCTGTAAGTTATATAGAGGGATCATTATTGAATGACAATTTCATAACCAGATCAAAACTCCTTGTAGTATGTTAAGCCATCCAAGCCAATATAGAAAACATTTAAGGGCAAAAACCCAGGAACTAGGAAGCAAAGTGTGTAACCAAACCATTACCTCAGATTGATGTTTTCACTATTTTAGGTTGGTTTAATGTTGGTTTATTACCATTTAATAGTGAGAGATTAATGGTGGATCATACAGACTATCATACTGACTATATACTGTTTTTGAGAGCCAGCTTTTGATCTAGTCATGCATCACAACGATGAACATCTTTAAACCTAGAACATTTATGCATGCCATAGAGGAGACAACAAAGATTATCTAGCTGCTGTGTTTTTTCAGCTGCAGTTTTTGTCATGCATTACTGTCCCATGTCGTGATTTTCTCTTTCTTCATTTTCGAAATTCCCAGCAGGCTATTTGTCTGCTGGTGGAAGCTATTTTAAATCCAGGGTCAGATGATGGGGAACATTTCCAAGGGAAACCAAGTGAGCCCAGAGTAGGGTGTTAAAGCATATCCAAACAAACAATGCTGCTTGTGTCTGGGAGATACTGTCGCGTCTGTCTGCATCACAGTCACCAAGTAGTCCACGGGATATGTCTCCCAAAGCCTGGAGCCAAAACAAGTCCAGTTATTCTGCATGAGTCACCGTCCTGCTACCAAAGAAAACTGAATATGTGTGCCAAAGCACTGATGCATCGATAGATGAGGCCTGTGTGTAACCTGCAGGCAGCTCAATCCTTGGTCGAAGTGCAAGTGTTAGGAGCTGCTGTGGAACGATTCCTGGAAGGCTTTTTTGTGGCCTTGACTGCGACAGCTAATGCGCCTGTGTGACATTTGGCAGTCAAACTCAACGCCATCCAGTCCTTGGAGTGGCTTTATCCAAAATCAAAATAGTAGAGATTCTGCTCAGGTACTGCAAATTCAAATCAAAAGTAAAAGTGCTGCAAGTAAAATCTTCAATATCAATTTTGTCGACTACATTTTGGATTAATTGATACATCGTTTGTTCTATAAAGTATCAGAAAACTGTGACAAATGGCCAGTGCAGTTTTCTAAAACCCAAAGTGACATTTTTCAAATTGCTTGTCCTATATGATCAGTAGAACAATCCAGAGCAGCTGCTAAAAATGGACCTTGTGATGAGATTGCCTTGTCAGCTTCCAAGGTCAAGAACAAAACTTCTCAACTTTTGAGTCAACAATGGTAAACAGTTCTCAAGTACTAATCATTTAACTTATCACTGATTTCCACTAAAACAAACTTAATGTGCCGAGAAAAATCATGTGCTACAATTGAAAGCTCCAGAGCAGGTAGGAAATGGACCTTGTCAGCTAAGGATACGCAATTTCAGTGATATTAAACCAAGACAAACAGCTTATCTCTGCATTGATCTAATTATTGTAGATTCATTTCCTGTAAACTAATCCACTGATCAGCAGATAACCTCAGTGTTTTTCAAGTGAGACAGAAGCTGAGCACTCCAGCTGCTTCTGCTGTTATCTAATAAAGGTTTAATCAGTAACCTTGAATATCCAGTCTCTTGCAAAGGCACATGCCGCACCAAGAGCATGGGATTCATTCATACTGCATCACATGGATCACTTCATGGATCTGCATTATATTAGACGAGAAGTGTTAATCTCTCGACTGACTCAGAGACCTTGATTGTATAATGAATTCAAGTTATAAGACTCCAGTAGCTGTCTCATTAGCCATCTCTCTCTCTCTCTTTCTTTCTCTCCGTGCATGCATATATTTACTGCCAGACAAAAATTACCGAAGAAAGAATTGCCCTGTTAAATTCCCATTTGGTCAAGAATAGACTTCCTCCCAGCAACAACTTGATCAGACAAATCACTGCAGAGTTTTGACGTGTTATATAATCTCTCCTTTCACTGTTTCTGTGTGGTTAAAACTTAAGGAAATGTATCAGACTTCTTCTCCCGTCACCTCCATAGATTTGACATGAGTTGCATATTCAAGTTGAAATGAGACTGAGGCAGTGTACCGAGGTGAAGTGAGCAACGTTTCAGATCTGTCAGGAACCACCTCTGGGATTTTTTTTTTTTCCAGATGGTTGTCGATATTGCCCTCTGAAAAAACATCTTACAACTGTTCTATGCTGCCAGTTCTCGTACCAGGTATTACCGAAGCAGAAGTGAATCAGTAAGCAGACAAAAGCCTCTGTTATTTTCCAATCTGCCTTCATCATTCCAAATTGTTGATGAATTAAGGGTGTGAGACAAAGTGAAGACGGAGGCAGAATGGTTTCCATCAACGTGACAGCTCTCTGCAGGTAGAAACACAGCGAGCCAGCAGCAGCTGTAAGTTTGATTACAGCCTTTCGCCCATCTTCTGCTCGTGTAAGGCTAACAAACCATTACAAAGTCAAAAACAGAAACAGACCACCCATGCAGCAAGGTGGCTGCACTGCACAATAGCTGACTCTATTATGTTTCCATATTGGCCAAACTCTCCACAACAAGCTCTATGGTAACCCTACTGTGTTATTCTCCCTTGGCTCCCTCTCTCTTTTTTTAAAAAGATTTATTCATTCATTTCCTGTACACTACATTGTGGGTGCTAATTATTATTATTATATTCACATTATTACATGTTACTTTGTTCCCCACATCTTACATGGTGTCTCGCAAGTGACATCAGTCCGCCAGACCAAAACACGCTTCCGCCTCTGGGCTTTTTTTAGAATATTTGGTCTGGAAAAATGTATTCAGACAACTGATCATATAAACCAGAGAAGGAGCTCTGTTCTTTTTGGTTGACTTTTGCATCTCTGAGCTCAGAGTTTTACAACACAAATTAATACACAGTTATTACTCTGACAGTGCCTCTTCAGTTCATAATGTTAAGGGCAGTGTCTTCTCTGTTGTGTTAATAGCTGAAAAAGAAAAAAAATCAGGTAACATGTTACACAACAACCTAGATAAAGATTGTCGTTGTGTTACATGTAACTGAATGACTTCTTGAAACTTTTGTACTTTAAGTATAATTCTGACTATTTAGATAATTTCAAATAACTTGAGAGGAAGACCTATTAATCAGCTTGCCCTTTTATCTTGACTCACCAGGTTTCGTTATAAAAGTCAATAATGACCTTTTGTGAAAGCTTTTCAGGGCAATAAAACAAAATGAACGAAATTGAATTTCCTCCTTGCCTGTCAGTATTAAATACAACAAATCAAATTCAAATCAGCATCATTCAGCCCAGCATTAAATCCGGTCAGAGCCAGAGGTTATAGCTGGCACAGGAGGCTCGTAAAGGTCTCCGCTTAATGCAAGTTCTTCACAAGAATGGGAAAAGTAAACTCTTTACAGTGCATAGTATTAAAGTGATAATAACACTGAGTTAAACTGCTTTTGACCTACAGTTGAATTTTCTCAGTTCCACCGAAACAACAGCCTCCCTTGTGTAGGTAGTGTGAGGAAAAACCTGAACACCGTATTTATTTAGATATTTTGCATAATCCAGTCTGTCAGCACCTCTTTTTTCACTTTTAATTTAAATTCTTCGTCTAGTCACAAATGTGCACGATTCCGGTTTGTCCGTATATGTATGTACTGTATGTGTCATCCTGTGGAGAAGACTAGCAACCTCTAAGGTATGTAGGAGTGCACTGATCCAAACCACTGGATGGGTATTATGGCCAATACAAACCAAAACTGATTAAGTAGATCGGGTCTTAGACAGACATAATATACATAATTGTCCTCATATTAACGTCATGTGTTTCTGCTATAAGTCAATCAGTGGTCTCTTGTTATCTCATATTAAAATGAACCCAATGAACTCCATGTTGTGAAGTATACGGTTTTAAAATTTTGTGAAAACTGACGAATGGTATTGGATAGGTTATTGGTATGGGCCGATAAGTATCATACATATATTGGGTGGGGGGAAAGTTTCTGCTCAGTGGATCCACACCAGTTTGTACCCTTCCTCTCACAATGTGCTTGTTGAAATAGGTAACTGTGCTGAACAAAAAAGGTATAGAAAATGACTAGAGACTAATTATTGAGTGGAAATTATCAATGCATCTTAATCCATACATTTTGTTTATGTCTTTGCAAGCTTTTTTTCCATTGTGTGACTACTTGCTACTTTTAAAATCATACCATATTTAGCCATGTAAAACTGAAATCACCACTCCACCTGTAGCACACATGCTGCACTAAACATTCACCAATCGTCCACTTCACCACCTCAGGCTGCCACTCTTACCTCACTGACAATTGCGCTGCACACAATTCCATCCTCTGTGCCAATGATGATCATTAGATCTCAGCTCTAAGTCTCCATCATAGGCTAATACCCTAATGGATCGCTGAAGGGCTTCTGAGTGAAGCTCTCATGTCATCAAAAGTGAATGAAACCCAATTTATTATGATGGCAGTCAAAGGGAGCATCTATTAGGTACGGGGTTCGTTGCAGCAGAATACTGATCAGTATTTGGATGCAGGCCCATCAACAAACCCAGACATGAGATGCATTTTGCTCATGCACACTTTTTCCATGTGTGAAGTGGGAATCTCATTTCTAAACTATCCTTGTAACTCAAAACATGGATTCAGGGCCAGCAACAGAGAGTGTATTTATGTGTTCTGAGTATAAAACAAACCTAATAACGCGGCACACAGGCTGCTTAATATCAAACTACTACTGTCATCTTTAGGAGAGAAGAAGGTTATGTGAATACTCAAAATTGCAGGCCTAAAAATAAAGTTGAGCTCTAGAGAGAGTGACAAAATTGTTATGTCGAGTTCATGCCTTTACAAACTTGAAAGCCTCTCAGATAAAAGACATAGCTGTCCAAAATAAATAAATAATGATTTTTAGAAAGCATAGTAACGTGTCGCAGACTTTGAAGTGAATGTTTGAACAAAAATAAGACTTGGACAAGAATGTTCATGAGATGAGGCCCAGTATATCACTGTGCGTAATCTCCAAATAGCCCCCGAATCCACCACTGCACTCTCCCTCATCAAACCTCTGACAGATTTGGGTCTCCTGCTGCGTTTTGATGAAGAGTGTGCTGTTGTATTCACAGTGGTTGCTGCAGTAATTGGTCGCTTAATATTTCCTTCGTCTCTCAGGCAACAACAGTGAGTAACATGTCGACAAATAAACAAGGTCTGTGTGCCTTCTCTATTAATTTTTTAGATATATCCTCTCATAACAGCCTTTACATTATCTTTAGGAGTGGTAACGCAGGGTTGTCACGATCTTTATGTATATTTTAGTTTGATCTCAGACATAAACAGCAAGTAGCTAGACCCTCCATCTGTGTCGCACGCCTGTTCAGCTGGGCGGTATGTTCTATTTTCAGTCCCGAGGAGCTATGCACTGTGTACTATACTGTGTGCCTCTCTGCATCCACGCCTGTATATTTACAGGACATGTTCTGCTTCACTACCATCAGGCTCATTACACAAATTGTCATAGTTGCTTCGTCTTTGCAAACAAGCACAGCACTGTGATGACGTGAACCTTTCCCTTTTAGTGCTTGTAAAGCACAGGGAGTAAAGTGACGATGATGTGATTCCATGTGGGAAAAAAAACAGGATGGAATAATGTATATAAAACCCTTCACAGCAGTACAAAGGAAGAAGGGGGTTTTCTGAGAATGGGAATCCCTCGTCGTTCTGCATGTTGTCATCTGGTGGTACACTGAAGCTCTCACCAGGAGTAAAAAGATTGGAGAAAAAAAGCATATAAAATGCCACTCTAACAAGCCTCCTGGGACCTCAGCTGCCTAGCTTTCTGAAGAGGGAACAGCTTGTCTGATATAAAATGCTTTAAAAGACTCAAACAGAAACAGCCGGCTGTGCGATACATAGATATTCTGTCCACACAGCCCGTCGTGTGTCGATTTGGTCATGTGCAACCAAATATGGCAACAAGTATGAGCTGGAACAGGTAGAATAATGGTAAGTGACAGGGATCAGGATTCTCCAAGGTGCTTACATGACTGTAGTATCCAACAGTACATAGGTTTATCCATGGAGGCTCAATTAAACAGGCACACATTTCTCCAGTAACTGACTTCAAATTAATTTGGCTATACAGTGTGTATGTTGCAATAGAACACATGAGAAAGATGCGTTTGGAGAAACAGGTGAACTGTTCCAGATTTAACGATTTCTTGCATGGTCAACTTTTAATCTATATTAGTATTGACATATATGTGTTTTGCTGAAAATGTCCCTTGTTTGACACAAGGAATGTATGATAATAAACATGGTACAGTTCACCTGTTTCACCAAACTCACTTCTCTGTTGGCATAAATTAGGTTGCACCAAACACATTGTTTTGGCGTCATGGCTGGTGTAATCTTATAACCCTTTCACACCAAAATGAGCGCGTATATGCAGGTTTTTAAAACATGGGTAGACCTGCAGACAAAATGAAGCACTGAAGGCAGTGTACTTCCAAACAGGGCTGCGACTAATGATTGTTTTCAGTATTGATTAATCTACACATTTTTTTCTTGATTAATTGTTTGTTCGATAAACTGTCAGAAAAGTTGAAAAATGGCAATCACAGTATCCCGCAGCAAATGTGATTATATTTTGGGACCAGCAGCCCAAAGCTGAAAAAATAAACTCACAACTACTGCAGACAGAAAACAAACAAAACACTGTCAATTCTCACATTTGACAACCTTGAACAATCAAAAGTTTTGTATTTTCCCTGACAAATTACTTAAATGATTAATCGATTTAAGAAAATAATTGATTAAAAATGTTTTCCCTTAATTAATATAGTAATTAATCAATCATTGCATGTCTCCGCTTAAAGTTAAGAGTGCGGCTGAAAGTCCTGAACAGCATTTAAACGAACATTTCCCATACCCCACAGATGAACTGTGTCAGTGCAGCCTGTAAATAAGATATTTTTTTATTATCATCTCCTCCTCACTATGACAACCACATCATCACTTCAGCCTCAAAGGTAGCTTCTCTGCAAAATAAAGTACAACTCAGCCATTCTTACCTAGTCACTAACGTGTTGTCCGTACATTTTCTGAGAATGTATGTGGCTTAGGCTGTGGCTCTTGTCTTCTCTTCGCTTTTGCCCCATCCCTTTTGATTATGTGTACACGTGTTGCCAAAACAACTTGCAAATAAGTCAGGAAAAAGACAAACAAAAGAAGGCGGTGATGCAACATTAAACTGGATGTGATCCACCGTTGCATTCTTTTTCATCACAAGAAAAAGAACATAGACGGCTGTCTATACACCCTAGTTGTTGCTCCTTATATGTGGTTTCTTTCCTGCTGTCAGCTGCTGTCAGCTTCTCAATAATTCAGGACTGGGGTTTTGTAATACTTTCCATGCAGCTTCCACGGAGAGGGTGTTAAAAACTTTCTTTGCACAACCTTGCAGCAGAAGCCCTCTGTGGTTTCAGGGTCATTTTTCAAAGGAAGATTCTGATGCTATAGTTGTACAGGAATTTATTTCATATATATGGGTGTTCTAGATTTGATGGTTTTGGGGAGCAAATGTGTTTTCCAAACCATTCTAACAACCTCTTTGGTATGAGGAGTGCAGACAGAGAGCTTTGGCATCTTCAATGTCAGCCTTAAATTTAGACATTTGTGACATGTTATTCTGTTGGTGCTGGCTCCCTCTGTCACATGTAATAAGAGCCTCAAAGTCACATTCAACTGCAAGGTATTCCTTACTTGGCTTGTTGGGTAGTCTGTGTTCCCGCTGTACTATACAGTTATTTTATTTGGCAGTATTTTGGATTTATAACCAATAAAAACAGGAAACCTGATAGCTTTAATGAGGTAAAAGGAGTTTGTTGCCTCACTGAGAAGTTGGAGGTGTGCAGTCTTTCACTTGCAGCTCTTCATCTAACAGCTCTTTCTGTTCCATTACTCCCACACACTGTATAAAACTACTCCCTGACAGATTCAAAATTGATCCGCTGTCAACAAATGTAGAAAATGGCTCTCAATTTGCTCTGACGAAAAATATTTGGATGAGCGATAGCAGGGCAAACTCACTGAACACATAACATTTCGGTGTGACTAGCCTACTTCAGAATAAAAGTACTGGTGTGCGGCCAGTTAAATGCTTTTAATGTGAAGCTGCAGCAGTAATAAATGTTCAGTTTGCATTAGCAGTACATTAACACAGCACTTTGCAGATAATGAGTCTTTTCTTCTATAAAAACAATCCTATTTCTCACATTAACTTTATAAAATCCCCTACTAATGCTATGAAATAGTTCATTGACGAAGTTTGTAATATATTACCATAAACATCACCTTTAAATAATTCAGGGACAAGGACCATTTAAATATAATTTCCTCCGATGCTATGGAAGGAATCAAATTTGCCAAAGCACAAGAAACAAGCGTGGCTAAGCAGAATGTGCAGCCACGCCATTAATCTCACCTAGCATCAGTGGCCATGATGCAGCTTTGAATAGTAAGTGCACAGTGATACTCAGGTAGAGGAAGAAAAGTTCACGTACTACCACGATGCATCATTTACAAGCAATCTGCTCTTCAGCAGTTCTGCACTCAAAACTCTGTACATAGTGCTGAAGGAGCAAGTTTTGCATAATTCATTAAATATTTGGTGAAAACAACACTTTCTCTAAGAACACTATACTTGCACAGTACTAAGCAGAGTCGTATAATTATCTACTTGCTATTCGATTTTGGTAAACATCAGAGAATTATACTTACTAGTTCTGTCTTAAAGTTTTGGCTGATATAATGCATCAGAAAGTATTATGTGTTCCTAGAGGGAAGTTTAGTCAAAGGGCAAAATAATTGCAAAATACAGTATGGGCTGCAACTAACTATAATGCTTTATTTTGTGGGGCTGAAATTTCATTTTAAGAAAAGTTGAATTCAAATGCAAATTAATATTATTTAATCATCTATTATTGTCTGCTTGCTTTAATACAAAATTTCACATTTTTGCATGTTCAGATAACTCGCGTGGACAAGCAGATGTCTCCGTTTTCCCGATAATTCGTGCCAAATTACAACATTAAAAAAGATGGACTTGTAAATTAAAGCGCAGCTCAAGTAACTATTATTTCTATTGCCAAAATATTTTCTGATACGTTTTCCAAACTTTATTAAAGACTGTATTAAGGGCAAACATTTCTCCTGTCAAAAACAGCAAAACTGTTATCACTAATGGGATTTCTGCAAGAATGGAACAAATTTGAGCCCTGGTCTTGCCTGAGTGCCAATTTCAATTAATATTAATGCCCAGGCCATCCTATTATGTAAACCTAAGGACCGATTTTCAGATGTCATGATGGGCGCACGCTGCCAGAGAAGCTTTCCAAACAGCAGGAAGGCACTTCCAGAAATCCAAATCAAATATCTTAATCTTTCCTTTCTCTGCTTGCCTTGTTCCCATCAGGAGTCGTGACTCCCAGCAGCAGCAGCCATGTGAGAGGAGCTGTCGACAAGCAGAGGATGCCCACACCCAGCTAAAGCAGAGCAGCCCCCCTCTCTCCCTCTCTCCCACCTGCTCCCTCCCTTCCTCCCATATGAGGACGAGAAGATGACTATCACCAACCGGCAGTCCTTCAATGTCCTGACGATCATCTTCCTCCTGCTGTCCACTGCAGGTCTGTAAAGTTTAGTGTGTGCTTATCAGTGAGTCTGCCTGTCTGGTCCTCAAAAGATATATTTTTTAATAACAGGAGCCAACAGACAATCATACAAGAGTTTCAGGGTGTGCTCACACCAGGCATGCTAGGAGCAGTTTTTCTACAAACTTTGCTTGCTTTAAAATGTCGGTCTGAGCCCTTTACAGAGTAAGACACTAGTGCCATGAACTAAATACAGGGAAAGACCCCAAAAAAGGCAATTTTATAGATAGAAGTTGACATCTGATGGCCAGAAGTTAAGTCAGGCACACTTGACATCAAGGGCCAAAAAAATGTTCTTGGCAGTAAAAGCTTTGAACCTTCAGGCACTCTCTAAATGAGGCCATGCAGCATAAAACTGTCAAGAGAGCACATTACAACTCCAAAAAGGTACAAAGAGAAGAACCCGGCCAATACATATCTCTGAGATATGGAATACACATTATACACAAGGGAAAAGATGCAAAGTCAAGTTTAAAAATGACAAAATAGGGCAAGAGGAGGAGGCAGTTTGGAATAATCAGCAGCACTGCGAGTGTGTGAATATTTTAACTTTTTAACTTGAATACAATTACAAAATAATGCATTAAGAGTTCGCCAGGGACAGGTTCTGGTTTTCTGCCACAGGCACTGCTCGTGGACAGCACAGAGAACAGTGCATCCTGTTAGGATACCCCCGTCCATATGTACTAGGGTAATTCTTCAATCAAATCTTTTTCTATGTCTTTTGGTCTTGTGTCCACACATACACAGCATTTCAGGTCAGTGAAAATGGACCAGGGGGAAGATATTCAGAAACTATGTTACATGCACAGTGATGCACACATCCATGGTTATCAGTGTTAGTAGGATCAATGTGAACTTGGAGTATGTGTTATGATATTGTAGGATTTTAGTTTTGATGGTAACAGAATGGACACAAACAGGCATTTATAATACAATGATGGAGAAATAGCTGCTCAAAATGTTTTGCAGAAAAATTATACATGAATATTCTGTATAGAGCAGTATGTTTCTCTACAGTATGTTTCCCTGCCGTATGTTTCCCTGTCTCATTATTATTTTATTGTAGCTAAGCAACCAGCCAGAGTATACAATCATCTTCCTATATGCTCAGTGTATGTGAAAGGCCATCGGCTATTCCTTAGAATGGACTAGGACTAGGCCTCAGTCATTAATGGAGCATTCCTAACCCTTGTAACCCTTTAAATACAACATGTGACCATCAGGAGACCTTATTTCTGGTTAATGTGTACCATTATGAATGGTGAGAGACAAATAATTCTTTTTACATTGTTTGAATGAAGTTGAATATGAAGTTAACATGATGTTTGTCAATTGAAAATATATTTTTTGAGCTTGAGAAAGTCACAGGCATAGAACTGTTTAAGTATAAAACTGTGAAAATCCGTAATTAGAAAGACAGTTTTGTTAGGATGCCTTCTTATTTAATGCTCAAAACTCAAAACTGAAACCTCTTAGAGCTGGTTTGGTATGTATTGAATACTTTGTCTCTACCAAGGCGCAGTCATGTTGGTGTCGGTGACATATATTGAGCAAGATGATTTAGTTAGCTGAGGTTTTACACAAAACAAATATGTCTCTCATCCTTGTCACCACCATTAGCATTTCTTCTGAAAGACAGTCACATAAGGGAAACCGGCCCTTTAGAAACTCAAGTCTCAAAATTTGAAAACGTTTTTACCAACAAATGCGCACCAGTTTTAAGATCATGATTTGCGAAGTTATGTTGGCAATTTTGTAACTCTGAAAATGTGTTTGAGAAACACTGTAAAAAAGGGGCTGCAATTGTAAAGAACTCAAATTCAAAATAGTAGCCCCATTCACATAGGAGAAGACACATAAAAGCTGCAGCCGCGGTTCGCCAATTCTCCGCCGATGGTGATTCACACAGAGCGAAGCATCTCCGCCTTAAAGATGAACTGAAAAATTCACACAGAAAGCCGACGCTGCGCTCCTAAAGAGGTGTGACGGTGACGTCATAATGATGACGTTCAAGATGTTTCCCGGTGTCCCCCCTATCAATCTGACTCGCTCACATGCGGGGACGGAGGCCGTTTTCTGCGGGAAAGTTCACTGAAGTCTTGGTCCGGAGGTCTGACTCACGGTGATTTATTTTCATAACAAACACTCGGTGAGTTAAAGTTTTTTGCCGGTGACAGACGCTGTTTTTCGGGCTGAAATGTGACGAAGAGTCGGTACGTAAGGCGGGAGGACAGACGCTTTTCCACGTATATCTGCAGTATTTTTTTCCTCATATAAGTTGCCAAAGACAGTTACAATTACTACGTTACTTTTGTTTGGTCATGTAACGTTGCTTTGTGGGACAACTCTGTATTAAGTTGAGTGACGGACCCATGTAGTTAACTGACCGTCCGATCGACACGCCCTCAATATGCGACGCCGGTTCATCCATTCACACTGGTTCGGTTCTCCAATAATACAACCTTGATACTACATCCAGAGGCGTATCAGGGCCGGAGCGAAATTTCACCCCTCTCCGCCTCCGAGAGATTCACACTGAGATGGAGGCGGGGAATTGACGTACTAAAGCCGCACCCAAAAGCCAGTGTGAATGGGGCTACTGTGTTTAAAGCCTTCAAAACTTTCTAAGCTTCTATTATTCACTTTCTAAATAAAACATAATTTTCATTCTGTAGTCAACAAACTGGGTGTGTAATTGTAGCCATTAATAAATGCATGTGTGTGCTCACTGACTGATGTTGTTTGTTGTTGTGTGACTGTGAGAGAGGGTCATGGCAGTCTTCAGACCGCAGGTTGTAAACATGCTGAACTGCAAGAGCCAAGCTGTTAACTGTATCCTAAATTTCAAGAGGTGTTAATGAAATTAACCAGGTGGGTGTGTTTATAGCTGCATGCCTTCCAGAACCAGCTGTTGTTCATTTGAGAAGCCAGAGACTTCCCCCGAACTCTGCTCTTACAAACCTTCAGATCGTGCATCGTTAGAAGACTTTATGGTCCACTTCCGACATTGAGGGCATCTGTATTCTTACTGCCAGTACATTTACCTTTTCAGAACCATTTCACTGCAGTAGAGTCAATGCATAGGTCAAATGAGGAGTTTTCTCTCACTGTATAAACCGCTCCTGACTTCTAATCCTCCTCCCTCTTCCCTGTTAAAATTAGGGGGGTTGTCGAAAGTACGATGGCTTGCCACACCAAGCTCATTATAACCTGAAAGAGCTCTCTCCTTTCAAATGCTGATCTGTCTCTGCCTGAGATTATTGAAAGACTTCTATCATCCCGCAGCACAAGTGGACCTTCAACTAAATCACAGCAACATTTTTTTTTCCTGACAACACTGCCAGAATTTTAGACTGCATCGATGAAAGGAAACACAAAAGACAAAGCACTTGCAATAAAATAAATGTGGGTGCACTTCACATGAAGTGGCGTAATTTAACTCCCCTTTAGGCTGCTTATCAGGCAGAAGAGAAAATCAGAGAGGTTAATTTTTTACGAAATCAGCAAATGACACACATAGATATCACAGCTGATATCATCTTCTGATTTTAGCTTTTGGCGCCAGAATCGTGTCAGTGTATCTGTAAATCAGCAACAAGTGTTTGCAGTAAAGAAATGCCAAAGATGTATTCATGGTTATTAAGAAACAGTTTAATTGGAGAGAGCCGACAGGTTTTATTTTTCAACTTTTCAGCAAGAGTCGTCATAAATCTGGATGCCAATATTTTGTGGTATTTTAAGATCTTGATGTGTTATACGGGAAAAAAGAGAACTTTTTGAGAATATTTTATTAGAACAAAATGGTGACACATCAAGTGTAAAACTATGTATTTAGCTTGTTTCCAATATCAAATCTTGTTTTTGGCTATAAATTCTGTCTAAATCAGATTTTGGGCGTAATCTGTATCATGTCTTATATTGTCTCTCTATAACTCACTGTTGTTGTTGCTGCCTTTCAAAACAAATTAAAATCGACTATATCTGGATTTTGATTGGATGGCCATCAAATTGTTTTGTGCTGGACAACCAAATACAACAGGTCAAGATCCAGAGGAAGAAAAGGAGCCATCTTTGAAAAATGCCCTGTCTGTCTATAAAGAAATTGAGAAAAACATCCTAGGTCTGTCCTGTTTTTCCATTTCCGAACCAAAAGTTAATGGGGTCTAATTTGGGCTGAGACCCATCCACCGTCCAAGTTTCGTTGAAATCCATTCTGTAGTTTTTGTGTTATTCTGCTGACAAACTCAACAAATCAACAAATCAACAAACCAACAAACGGACACAGGCGAAAAAAGGAAACCTCCTCGGATGGAGGTAATATAAGAAATAAATACAATGACACACAGTGTATAAAGCAGAGAAACACCAGCAGCAACAACAGTGTAGTGTTTAACAAGTATGTGTTTATTTGTTTTCCAGCCTGCTCGTGGCTACGAGTGAGTGAACATGTGTATGTGCAGAAAGTATAATGTTTGTTTAATACAGTTTTTACATCCTTTCTATGCAGTTTACAGGATACTGACTTGAGGTCAACTGGAACATTAACTCTGAGTCTAATTACCAGTAATAGAAAGTGAAAGGATGCTAAAAGGCTGATACTGATCAGTTATGACGGTGCTGAATTAGGTGGATATGTCCTGGTCCATTGTGATGCACATTAACTATCATCAGCCTCCTAATCTGGCACTCATTACATCTGCTTTGTTTCTCTGACAGATTGGTAATTTATTCATATCAGATGGAGTCTCAGCAGGTGCTGAAAAAGATTCCTATGGCTGCAAATTCAGGCAAAAAGTTTATTGGTTGCCAGATTCTATAACAAAAACAATACTGTTTTTCCCCATGTGACAGCAACGATGCACAGATTTCTCTCATTTCAAAGCTGCAGGGACTTAAATGCAAATAAGACAGATTGCGATTTGTACCACATTTCTTTGCATTGCCTCATGACAAATGATATGACTCTGTTACCCTGTATGACTTCAGCTGCCAAAAAGAAAGAAAATTTGGGGGGTTTTGATGAACAGGTAAAGAGATTAGTGCAGCCCTGAACCTTTCATTTGAGTTCAGTTCATGTATTAATGTGGGAAAAGAAACACCCCTGGCTTTTATCTCATCTGTGTAACTCCTTATTGTAACATTGACCAAAAACACCATCTAGGGACTTGTAATATAACTGAAATAATGACCTAACAGATGAGATAAATTTCAGTTTATGTATTTTTTTGGGTTGTTCTGTTCCTTCTAGGATAGATGGGGACAGTGCTTTTACCATCAGTATTTGATGTGATGTCTCCTATCTGATTATTTTTTGCCAGTACACTGTTATTTGTTCCGCAGTGGACACCATTATTATGACATGCACTCTCTCCAGTCGTTTCTTTTCTGAGGCTTCCAAAGAAAACAAAAAGCTTTCAGTACTTGTTTTGAAGTTTGGTTGCTGAAGGTTGAAGGTTCCTTGAGAGCTCTTTCAACAATAATTATAATAAGGGGTTGTTCTTTTTTCAGAAAAAAGGAAGACAAAACTTCCTACTCAGTGTTGAGTGTTTGTTTCCCCATTACTTCCTTCCTTACAATTTCTGAGCAAATCTTACATCAAAGTCTTTGTCTTTTGCAAATCTGCAGCCCTCTCAGCTCATTTCCGAGTGTGTGAGCCTTACTCCGACCACAAGGGGCGCTACCACTTCGGCTTTCACTGTCCACGCCTCTCGGACAACAAGTCCTACGTGTTCTGCTGCCACCACAACAACACCGCCTTCAAATACTGCTGCAACGAGACCGAGTTCCAGATGGTCATGCAGCTCAACCTCACCACCACCTCAGACGGTTACGCACACAAGTAAGTAAAAAACAAAATCACTGCTATTTTACTCTCTTAAACTGTGCATCTGCCCTTAAAGATGTGGAGAAAAAAAAGGCCATCACTCTTGAGATGATCAGGTCAATTGAAGATCAGTTATCATCTTGTTATAATACAATGATCTTTCGGGAAACTTTGAGTGGGTTGTACATATCAAAGAGGCATCCACATGAATGACAGGACCCAAACACTGCTGTAGACCAAGTAGTACACTCCCCATGGCTGTGGCCTTCCTCTAGCAGGACATTGCCACATTCAAAGGTCATTCCTGAGCACAAAGAGCTGAAGGATTTAACCTGGACTCCCAAAATCCTAATCTGATTGAGCATCCGTGAGACGTGCTGGAACAAGTCTGACTAAGCTCTGAGCCTTTGAGAACAGGAAACAGGACCTCTGTTGGTATCCTGTGGTGTCTGGATCTGGGGTGTGGGTAGAAGATCTTTTGAGTCCCGTGAGTTGCTATCTTCATTAGTGATTAGAGCTGCAATGATAATTTATCACCAGTTGAACCCAGACAAAACAAGACTGTACATCTTGAGGTTTTGGAAACATTTTCCACCATGTTCTAATATTCTATTAACCAAACAACTGATCAATAATGAAGAAGAAATAATCAAAACATATAATCCCTATAATTGATTGATCTGATTTTTTGTTCAATCATAGCTCAATGCAACATCGTAAAATGGCTTTGCAAAATATTCAGTTTACAATCATCTGAAAACGAAAAGCTGAAAATCTTCACGTAAAAGATGCTGAAACAACAGGATATTTGGCATTTTCCACACTTGTTTCTTCAAAAAATGACTAATCAAGATAACTACTGATTATTTTTCTGTCAATTCAGCTCTGAAGTATGGCAGGATATTTACTTCCCTGCCCCGCAGTTCAGGACTAATGAGCCAAAAAAACAGTCAGTTCTTCTCTTAGGGTCATGAAGGAACTTTCCCCCAATTACATAAAAATCTGTAGTGTTTTTGAGTTATACTCCAAAGCACAAATAAACAGGACCCCAAACTAACCACTTGTCTTGGTGGCAGTAATTAGGTAAAAAAATAATCATAAGTAGAGTTTTATGTGAACAGCTATGGTGGAACAAACAGTCTGAGAGCTGATATTTCCTCAGATCAGATGAAAACAGCAGGTTATGGTCTGCTTGCTCTCATGTGCTTCGCTCATCTGACAGTATGGCACTCATTGACACCGTTTGCTCTTACTCGGAGGGTTCGTTGACATCGATCCACACCTACAGAGAAATTCAAAACCACCGCAGCCGAGAGCAGATGCTGAAAGCAGTTGTTGTGTTGTGAGTGTGACGCCTCCACATGACCGCTCACAAAGCAGGTGTTAAGTGCCGGCTATTCTGTCAAGCATCACTGTGGTATGCTATCACAAGAAATATATACTTGTGCAAGAATTACAGCACTTTGTAGTATTATTCATAGTAAACCACTCTACAACACATGCCATGATATGACAGTATATCCTCACAGAGGTCACATACACCTGATGACACACATATTTCATTGCCGGTGAACCGGATTCAAGCTGACTTGAAGGACACAGAAAAATGTTCTATGGGAGCTCTCACTGGGAGGTTTGGGTGACAAAACCACAGCTCTCTGTGCTAATGCCCTCCCAGCATGCCTCTGTCTCGGGCGGTTCACACTGCCCTGCAGCAGGTCGTGATATTTCATTTAAGTGTCACATGGCCTGTTGGGCCTCTCTTTCATCCTGCCTCACTGGGCGATGGGACTGTCAGTTCGGGTATTTACCACTGGCCAAGCGAATTAAATTGGCCGTAATTCTGCTCTCTACTCACTGTGCACGGTGAAAGTGGTATTATAGTTGGAGATTTACTGCAGTTCAAGGTAAAACTGAGGGTTTCAGAGGAGCTGAAATTCTGCAGAATCGAAACAGATTCAGAGTGGAAGAATCATTGGGGAGTAAAATTTTTAAAAAGTAACAGGAAAAGCTGCACACCTTTTACAGCTAATCAATTGCGTCTGCTTTCCTTCTCTGAGGAAACTGTTAAATAATGAATATCATTTGTTTTAGCTCTGTGGTCATGATCAATCCCTCTAAGGACTGGCCACATATTCTAGTTTGCTTAACCCCAGGTTGACTTATACAAAGTCCTGCATGGAAAGCCTGTTGCATGCTTAAATGACCTGAGTAGACATACAAACGGAATTATAGTTAAATGTCTCTGACAGAGAGGAGAGGAAGGTAAGTGCAGTTAATGATACATTCCAATGTGAGTGCTGCCATAGCATGCACTTACCTTTGTGCTCATTTCAGTAGATGTTCATTTAAAAGCCATTTATTCAGATAAATATCCACAAGGTCACATCATTTGCAGACAGAAGTCGCTTCCTTCGGTTAACTGAACTAGAAGCACCTTGACGCCCTTTTTTCAAAAAGGCTTTTTATCGATGCAGTCAGAAAAATTGAAAAATGTGCCGAAAATATTTAAAAGATTGGTTTCCCTTCAAATAAATCTCTATTTCAAAGTAATAGCCTATGCCATCTCTGTCTTTCATCACGTCTAATCAAAGCATCATAATGGGACTCAATCACTTTCAATTTGTCTCCAAGCAACTGAGAGTCACCAGGGAACATAGATACGGAGACACCACACCCAAGTACTGTATTCAGTATCTCGTTTTGGCTGCTTCCCAAAATTCTCAGGAAGCTATTTCTGCTCATTTACCTTGCTGTGCTTTATGGCAGTCTTTGGACTAAAAGAAAGTTCAAATGTTCCCACATAAATCCTGCTGGATCATGTAATACACAGGGAAAATTTACAAGAGGTGAAAACTGGGAGCACACATTTTAGAGGAACAACAGAAGAGCCAGTGTGAGATGGATTAAAAAGACTTTTGTGCTAATTAAATTCTTTGTCCAATTTAATAATCAGTGTTTAAAAAGCAGCAAATAGAGCAGATGGAGTTCTTAATATATTTATTTAACTAGTTTTTATCAAGGGAGGATTTGAAGATTGTCTTGGTCTTGCTACAAGAACAGCAAACGTTGACACCTGGCAGCTCCATCGTGGATGAGCTTAAGGGCTGCAGCTCTGAGAATGTGAAGCCTGTTTATCGTCATCTTTCTCAGATTACACAGCACTAATACTCCCAGTCTGTCTCTCCCGCAGTAATTATACAGCCCTGGTCGGCGTGTGGATCTACGGCTTCTTCGTCATGGTGCTGCTGGCGCTCGACTTTCTCTACTACTCAGCCATAAACTATGAGCTTTGCCGGGTCTACCTGGAGAAGTGGGGCCTCGGAGGACGCTGGCTGAAGAAGGCTCGGAGTCAGTGGCACAGGTCCATGCCGGAGGAGAGCGAAGCCCAGGCTCAAGCTCAGCCTATGGTCCCCAGCCACTATCAGCCCAGACACAGCCTCAGAGGGGAGAGTCACAGCCCCACACTCCTGCCCTACAACACATCCACCGCATGGTGAGTTGCTGTCTGTCATACGACAACTGCCAGCTTGTTTGGCATAGATGTGAACTAAGATGTGCATCACAAACCTCCCCACAGCAAGTATCTTCAAGGGAGAGATAAGGGTACGCAGAAGTCGCAGTTTGGTGCGTCCCTTGGTTTTGTGGTCAGGGTTTGATGCATATTTATTTAAAAACTGAAGACAGCCAAACTGACACCCATACAGTTTGATTTGTTACATAACACTGTGCTGACTAATACAAAATATGATTTGTTCCATTTAGATAAGCATATTACAGTGTGAGTCTCTTGTTGTTGTTTGGAAAAGCAATATGTGTAACAGATACTTAGCAAGAAAATCAAGGATCTCTTTTCAGAGATTCTTAATGTCCTTGTTTTTTAAACAGTTTCTCTGTGTAATTTTCTTTCTCTGTTGTTCTTTGTACTCACTGTTTTGTAACATGGAGAAACATGGCAGGGGAAACTGCGTGTCTAGCAGGACAAATTAGAGCATTTCAAGCATACTTCTCCCAAGCCAACAGGGAGGAAGCTCAAACACCAGGCTTCCCGTTTACTTGAATTCCTTATTAAGAGTGCAGCAGTGCATGCACAAAGATACACACACACAGGATTACTGCCTAGCAATGATATCGCCATCTCTGCTCTTTTCAAAATTCTAGCAACTCACTGGAAAAGAATTCACTCATTTTAGTTTGGTTTTCCTCTGACTAAGGAAAATGCTCAACTTTATCAATATTTTAAGAATCCAGCCCTTTCGCCCACTAATGGATGATTTTCTGCAAAGTATCTGATCTGTATTTGTCTTTCATCTCAAAATAGCTGCACTCTGTCTCAACATCAACCTCTTCTTACAAAAGAGACATTTTCCTGGTTTTAAGTCTGACCAGCTCATTAGGGAGCTGTCATTATTAATGAATAGAAAAGAACTGAATAATGTGAAAGCTTCACTGCCTGCCAGGAGCCCCTAACTCATATTTAACCTGAATGATCGGCTTTGAGTCCCATTAGAAACCTTTCATGGAGTTTCTGTGGCAAAACAACATCTGCTGTCCTTTCAGTTTATCTTTATATTACCTTTGAGAAAAGTCACAGTGGTTTCGAGGTGCATTGGGCTGCATGTGACCGTTATTAAAACATACAAGATGATTTATGATACCAGCAGTGATCTATAAGACCCAGCAGCCGCAGGGAACTTTTCTTCATCTGGCAGACATTGTTCAGACTTTCATAGCAGAGCTGCATGATTGTAGACCGCAGTGTGAACAAACCTAGACTTTTGCGCAGTCAATTTTTCATTCACTTCTTCGTCTTAGACACCATATTGTACTCCTTATCTGTCTGACTGGGGCTCAGAGTCTCTTCCTAGAGGTAGATATCTCTCTCGGGTCATGATAATTTAATGTGGGCAGGGGTTTGACAAATGGCTCTTAGAAGCAGTGTGGACTGTGCGTGCCATAGATAGGAGGACTTGGAATGTTGCAGAGGGATCCTGGGGCTGCTCCGCTGCTGGAAACATGGTTAACTAAGACTGGACATATCCATGGAGCCTCCTCATTAGACATGAAGTCAGTTCGGTGCTGTAGGACTCATCAATCCTAGACTTATGAGGTTGACCTGATCTGACAGATCTCCAGCTTTAAGCCAGAAGATGTCTATAAAAAGGTGTGTGAAACTGCAGCAAGATGCTCATTGATAAAGTGGGCCTCGAAAATGAGAGCATGGTAAGTTCATTGTAATTCATGCTTATGATGACTGATGGGAACTGCTGCAGGGCGCATAGCGGTGAGGGGTAATCTTGTGCATCTTTTTTCCTACAAAGTGTAACCGCATTTTAATAAACAGGACAGCATTAACCAATCTAAGAATATTCTCAGATAATTACTCACATCAGTTAAAAATGTGACAGATGCAGGGAGCTAAATTCGGTCACGAGCTGTTTCTGGGGCAAGATTAGAATAGCCTGCTTGCAGTTTCACACAGTGGAGCACTTCTCACAATCTAGATAATGCTCACACTTTTTTTTTTGAAGAAATGTGTTGAGACACCGTGTTGGAAGATACTGTACGTACACCACACATGATTCTGCCCACTCAGTGCGTCATCAGCTGGCCTATGGTTTATGTGCGGGGGTACAGATCTTTCTCCCCAGAGAGGATTGCAGGGTAAATGGCTCAAGAAACTGGGTCCACCAAGTTAAACATCTGTTGGCCAAATGTAAACAAACAGAGATGGGGTCAAGTCCCACAACTAAAAACAACCCAGTCGCACAGCAACTCCAAGGAATCTTGAAGAAATGGTTACCAGCACAGCAGAGCAATCCTGAGAGCGAGTCAGTGTTAAATAATTTCTCTACACGCACAGATCTGTTTGTTCAGAGAGAGTGCAGCTCGCTGTTCAGCATGTGGGAATACTGTTTACCATATCGGTACGTGAGTGTGCTGGTATATACTACTGCAGATCTGCTCGGGGTTCAGTGTGGGTGGCCTGGGTAACTGTTATTACTTTCTCTCTTTATTAAAATCTCCTATTCACGTATTCAGACCAGTTTGAACAAATAAAGGAAACTGGTGTCATTCTTCAGCAACTTATGTGCAATTGAGGTGAGAGAAAAACAACAGGTCTGTCAAGCCAGATACTGAGTTTCATCTTCACTTGATAGGAAGAAT
This sequence comes from Diplodus puntazzo, assembly GCA_963678695.2. Classification (NCBI taxonomy): domain Eukaryota; kingdom Metazoa; phylum Chordata; class Actinopteri; order Spariformes; family Sparidae; genus Diplodus; species Diplodus puntazzo. Next base: position 18,725,656 of record OZ023161.1, on the reverse strand, counting down.
GCATTTTTTCTTTGTGAGCAGAGAAATTTTGCACTTAATGACAGCAACAGCACAGTCAGTTGCACTATCTGAAGGTCAGTCTTTCTCTATACTAGCAACTCATGGCATTGGTACTGGAAGTGCTTAATCCATGCAGTCAGTGCTGCTAGTTTGATCTAGATTGATCTACACAGAACAGCAAAGCAGGTATACTGTCAGAGAATTAGGACCTTAGTCCTCTATATACATTCCAAGGTATTTTACCCAAGGGGGTTCTTTTGCAGTTGAAAGATTGCTGAGTAGCACCGATAACGAAAACAAACAAAAAAACAAATCCACATACTTTTGTGTAGGATGAAAAGGATACAAAACTGGGATTACAATTATTTGCGAGCTATTCTTTTGTATATGTAGTGTCACAATAACCTATTAACTACCAGCTACAATAGGGTAACTTTGCATTATGCACCTTTAATTAGGGCAGCCAGAAACAATTATTTTCATTATTGATTAATCTTCAGGTCATTTTCATGATTAAACGTTAAGTCTATAAAGTGTGAAACAATTGTGAGAATCGCTCATCAGTTTCCCAGAGCCCCAAAGTGACATCTTCAAACCACTTAATTTGTCCAACAAACAGTTATAAACAGTTACTATTATAAATTACAAAGAAAAGCCATCTTTACATTTGAGAGGCACTTGCAAAACGACTGAAATATTCAATCGATTGTGAAAATAGTTGGCCTTTAAGATACTTCTGGCTGTGTCTGCCTATCCTTAGCTTTATCAGAGACAGAAATAACCATTTGTTGTCATGTTAACCTCCTTAGTAGTTGTGTTTTCCGCCCTCTGTTACCATAGTGTTTACTTGTATCAATCAAAACCAACATGCAGCGTTTTTCTTTCTAGCGGTCAGTATGTCGAGGGTACTTAACCTCATCTGGCAGGGCTGAGGGGGCTCAGACAAAAACTACTGGAAACAGCTGCACTAAACTATCACTTTGCCACAGGAAAGGAAAAAAAACGACATGACAAATCTGAGCATGGCTCACATGCCACCCTTAAACAGCAATAAACTCAACTGTTCCTGGAAACTCGTGTCTTATTGCCATAAAGTGCTCAGCAGCATTTAAGACCTGATTGGTTGTCCGCTCGTGGCTATTAAGACATTAAAAATTTGGCCTTGTTCCCAGTTTTTGCCAAGCCTCTCTGCCCAGTAGTCCACCCCTACCAATTAGTGGCACTGAGGAGCAGCAGCATCATCTGGAAATCTTGACACCAGAAGGAAAATTTAACGAAGCTGGCAGTGGAAGTAAGAATTTCCTATATATTATTACTTATTTTACATTCTTTTTGTAGTGTGCTCACTCTGATGCTCTACTTTCTAAGAACTGCATGAGATATTCGATCTGCTGCTGTCATTTCTGCATATATTAAATAAATTTAGTTCGTCTTTAGTAAGCTGTGATCAAAAAAAAAAAAGCTTTGCAATCAAGATAAAAAACAAGCTGCTTCGTGGCTCATGGGAGAAATGAGATGTTGGGCAACATCAAATGAAACCACTGTGCATCAACCAGAACACGTCGAAGAGTCTCTTGGTGATTCACAAAACACTTGGCCTAGTAACAGCAGCATCTCGTGCCAGTAACCACACGCTCACTCACTCAAGGTTGAGAGCTTATTTGGTCAGCTGATCTCGTCCTTGGATAGAGCAGTCCATGTGAGATGGCATCTGTCACTACATACAGCACATACCTGACTCACCAGCGATGGCAACACTGCCTCTTACAGTCAGTGATTCAGTTATATCACCCAGTCTGGTAAAAACTGGAGTCTCCATCACTCTCTTGGTCTGTCTGTTACATGTCTTTGGTTATAGATAAACATCTCTAAAACTAGAGTTCCCATGGAATGGTTTGTGGAGTGTTATTTTACTTTGCCACATTTATGCGGTTGTTATAAAAACAGGCAGCTAGGGATTTACTTGTAGCAGATATTGGTAAGTTTTTACAGCAGCCAGTGGCGCTGAATGTGCATTTTGCAGAAGATGAAGGGACAGTTTGACAACAGGGACTACAGTAGATTGGTGGGGTTTTTTGCCATCCAGCTCTTTGGCTCCTGATACCCTTGAGCTTTGTCAGCACATAGGGCTGCCCAGTTAGCTGCACATCTGACCGAGCCCAAAAAAATTAACAACTGATCTGTTAGCAGTTATTTTAGCAAGAAAGCTACAGTTATCTGTCCATCAGGAAACATCTGTACTGTAACTGGCCTTGGTCAATCTCGGAGGCTGCACTTGGCCCCGGCCGGGAGGTGTTCAATAGGACATTAGCAACATGTAAATCTATCGTTTCAGAGTTGAAGCTGTGAAGCCAGAGGACATCATAGAACAATTTTCTTCCTAAATTAAGATCCAATTTCACTGTAAATTAGGTAATCCGCTATGCCTTTCCCCAGAAACATCCCACTCTGGTGGCAACCTTTTTTTTTAATACATCCATGGCAGTGTCATAAAAATTAAGACAGCGTTTATTTGATGCAAAATTAATATATGCCCCTGAGTGCAAGATAAGTTCTCACCATTTTTTTTTTGTTGTTTTTGAGTTACAAACTCTAAAATACCTCTTAAGAATTCCCAGAAAGTAACGTTCCATGTTTGGGCCTGATACTGATGCACAGGTGAGACATAGTGGGAGACTTATGTGATAAACATCGATTTGTCTTCATGGAAACTATAAACATCTGCAGGTCTGTCTGCTCAGGAAGTGACATTTAGCTCTACCCTGGAAGCTGAACTAGCATTTCACATCTTTTTTTATCCGAGTGTGATCAAAGCCAGACTGCGTCTCCTGCATATTCACATCCATCTTTGAACTCCCTCATTGGCTTTCTGTGGTAATAATAGAATTGTACATTATGAAAATATTCCTGGCCTGTCTGTCCACAGAGCAGCACGCCAAGACCTTGTCCAATTAAAGCAACACTCCATGTGGTGTGAGTTAATTAACATCATAGATGCTACAAAGGCAGCCAGGCTCAGGCTGCAGGCTGAGGGAAAAGAGCAGGAGAACGGGTTTAGCTCTTTTTGCAAGTTGTTGAGTGACTTCTGGCACTGCCATGAGCAAGTGCAGTTTTATTTTTGGGCTCTGCCTGTTATCTTTCATTAGATCTGTTTTCACACATTTACTTTGCATTTTAGTCATTTCTCTGCAGTGCATTAGAATTACCTTCATGTCCTTGAAGCACCCTTGTTAATGAGCCAAAGCATTAATTTCATGTCATATTCCTGCCTCCATACAATATGAGGTAAATCAATAGTTTGAGGAGGTGGAAACTTATTTTCCCATGAAAATGCAGTTACATTATTTTGAGCAGCAGAACTGGGTGCGGTGGATGTGATTCATGGAGTCAGGCGGGCCAAAAGTCGTTACAAGAATTACAGACTTGTAAAATATTCCTTTAAATCTGATTGCTTTTTGAAAAGCAAAGCTGCCCCATTTTATTGGTCTTTGTGTTTTTTGGGCCTTTAGCTGATTTTCAAGCCAATATGTTGTTAGATCGCAGTGTGTGTGCTTTACAGGCCACATTGATCTTTATTTGAGACAGTTTTAGCCATGCAACTAAAAGCCATGTCCTTGATGTTCTGTAGGACCCAGGATTCTTTTTTCTTCCAAACAGCTCGTGAAGGAACTTTGATGATGCAGATGTTCAGTATGAGCTTGAAGCAGCTCTGTTTCTGTTTCTGCTCTGTGTATGTATTTATGTGATTTCTCGCTTGGGTTTCAGAAGCTTTATCGTCACAGAAAGAGATGGTCATATAAAAGTGTGAATCTGACAAATTATTGTCAATCACAAGTTGGTCATTGATCAGCACCGGAAAAAACAATGGATAGGAAAAATCGGCCCGTATTTGAAGGTAAAACAAAATACTTGCTGACTGTTAAGCCTGTGTTACACAACTCCTAACGATGGCATCCAACCAGTCCCAGCTAACATAATCTTTTGATAGTGGTACACAAAACCATAAAAAAAAAATCCGTGAATTGACTCTCAAAGATAAACACACGTCTTGGGCACATTTATTGAAGCCTGGAACTAAAAAACACTGGATGTAATCCAACGGCAATGTTAGCAGGAAAGAGGTTGAATGCCAACGTTAGCTAATGGGTTATCAGGATGTTATAACATGTTATAACAACTTGAAATATAGCCCGATCCAAATTTTCACTACCCATTATCATTTCAATAGCTGATCAATCGGGAAGTAGATTTATCAGAAACGGCATGATAAACTGATCCCAGCATTTGAGCTTCCCACCCTTAAACTGACATCAAAGGAAAACGACTGCCGTGTGAATATGGTCTATTGAATGACGGGACTATCTTATATCTATATCCATCTATCTATTGGGAATTTGGCCACAGCATGCTTTTTAAATGTGAAAAGTGAAGTAATAGTAGGATTGAAAAACAACTGACTCAAGTGCTGTACAGAGTCACAATCTGTGGATAGGAGCGTAGCACATGTACATCACAAAGAATCAAAGATCAGCACAATATATATATACAAAGAATAGAAAAACACAAACATGGGAAACAAGCAGTCTAAAATGATTAGAAGGGTTCATTGTGGATATTAATGTGATGTAAGCACCTGTTATTGTGGGACAGAAATCCCATACCAAGGTCACAGAATCACACATAAACAACACCAATAAGGCAGCTCCTTACTCAAGAGATGCGATTGAAAGCTTCGTTGAAAAATCTATTAAAGAGGACTTTGTGATAACAATGTTTTCTCAAGAATGTACATGTTTAATTTCTTCTTAATTTTTCTTTCAGAATGATGCTGCGAGTGGACAAACTGAAGAGTAGCAACACCTTGTTTCCTTATGTGGTACAGAGGAGATGCCCCACAGATGCCCCTCTCTGGACCACAGACTAAAACACCAATGGTGGGCTAGCCATACTGTAGTAGTTAGAATGACTACTGCCCCCCTTTCTAATGAGCACAAATCATCCATGGACTGACAGAAGCAGGCTGGTCTGGCATTTAGAAACCCAGCTGAAGAAAGCCTGTCAGGAAACACAGAGGACCTTAGTGCTGCAGCCACAGCGGATGAACGACAGACACATTCAACTGCTCGCAGGTGTTCAGTGATCCCTTGAAATGGCTGCCAAGGCCTGGAGTGTCCCAAACAAATCCGAGCTGAACTGGATTAACTGTACTCAGAGGCGAGGAGGCTTGCCTGTTTTTAAAAAGAAGCTCATCTTTCTAGATATAAAATGTTTATTACACTGCTGTGTCAGTTTGTGTTCAGTAGCAGTTAGACACAGTCGTGGGTTATCTATTTGGTGATTAATTTATGTGAACTAGAGAAATATATGAGTGGTTAACATTCGGAACATGTAACAGTTTAGGTTGATGCTGAGCATCTCACTTAGAGTAGAGTGTTTTTGTTACTTACTGAAACCAGACACAAAATGTCTCTGCAGCCATGTTGAAAAACAGTGTCTTGTATGAAATGTTTTAGGTCTCCTTTCTCAAAACAAGTACTTTCTTCTATATTGTAACGTGTCTGATGAGGACACTATGCCATACAGCTGAACTGCTGTAGATCTAAAGGTTATACATTAGGACATCAAGGTTTCACTTTGGTTTAGTGATGGCGGGGAAAGGGAGCCGACTCTCAATAAGTTATTCACCCAAAACATTAATGATGTTCAGGGATCCTTTCACAACAGAAACAGAGCTTTATGCTTAGCTAATCATTACCTTAAACAGGGGCAATATGTAAGATATGACCAGAATTTAATTTTAAAACATGAAACAATGAACTGACATTATCAACAAAATAAGAAGAAACATCAGTGTTGAGGCTATTTCAGAGCCACTTTAAATCACCTAAGTATCGTTTTCTTTCTTCAAATTGGCGTCTATCAGTCTTGGAGGCTATGTTAGGTCCAAGTATGGTGTCTAGCCATGTTCAGTGGTCGGCAGCTAAGCTCTGAACTCTGTTGCCCACGTTGACTCCCCCATGATCTGAAGTTGCAATCCTGACATGCAGCAGACTACTGTCAGCTAATAGGGGCTCTGATCTGCACGGCTTACCAAGCTGGAGGCAGTTTGTCATGACAGCAAAGTGTATAGCAAGCAGCAGTTAGCAGTTATGCTGCCTCCTATAGTTTTGGAGCTACCTTTGACAAGTGGCCATATCTTACAAGTTACACCTTTAACTCTTGGCAACAAACCCACAAGCCCATTTGAAACCACGACTTATAAAGTGAGTGTGAGACAGTTGCCTGGGTATCGTCATCTAGTGACTTGTTTGCCCTTCCTCATTACCGAGATGCCTGACAAACAGCTCCATTAGCAATATGATACAAATGAATATCAATTTGGCTCCTTTATAAGGAGCACTCTTCATCCCACATTGGTAATAGACAATTGGAAGAGATTAGCCATAATAGAAAGGTAAAAAAAAAAAAAAAGAAGAAGACAAGAAAAACCATTAAAACCCCTTCACTGTCAGCAATAATGTACAGTAGCTTAGTCAGATGGATGACATGGTATGTTTAGGTCAGATGTGCCAGCCCAATGAGCGCTGTGTAATCATTGAGGTTTATCACAGATGGTTCAGCTCAGTTCACTTCTTTACAAGAGGGTGAAGTTGATGAAATGGACATACAGTGTGTTTGGATATTGAACCATGTCTGTGTGAGCTTTGTAAAGAGAAAACAATTCAAACTTCATCAATCAATGAATAATTTGCTCTAAAAACTATCCATTATAATGTCTGACAGTTCTAAACCCAAAAGTTAGTTTACTATCATATATGACAAAGAAAAGCATAAAATCTTTACATTGGGAACCAGTGAAACAGTTAATTAAAAAATTACAGTCGGTGCAACTAAAAAATGACTTTACTGATTCATCTAAATATACCAACTATGTTCTTAATCAATAATCAGTTTGTCTATAAAAAAGAGGAGACAGTGACTTTTTTAGTCCAGCCAACAGTCAGAAATCCAAAGATATTCAATGTGAAAAGCATTAGAGAAACTGAAACCAGGGGATTGTTTGTCATAGAATAATTGCATTTACATAAACTGACAATTTGTTCAAATTAAATCAGAACTAACTACTGGGATAAATTCTCTGTAATCCCTAAAATGTTGTGATTTATGTCTGTGAACAAACAAAGCAGCTGTTGGTGCCAGGCTGAGTATGAGCGACAGCGTGAGAGGACCAGGTGGACCGACGGTTGGTGCAGTCGGGTCCCAATCTTGCATCTGCAACTGTTAATCTGGCAGCTGCAGAGCCTGTTTGTGTACACAATCTCTGGTTCATGCACACAATGAAATGTCAACTGAGTTGCCAGAATAAATGTTAGCAAAAAATATTTCTGCAAAACCACAGACAAGTTCAAACTGAACTGCTTTGGCTTGAAATACCTATTTCACTCATGGATATAGGCAGTCCGACATTCCAGTGGGAAAAATAGCTGGTTTTGGTTACCACAAAAACAGCAAGAGATGTCTGTAGGTTACCTTAAGAAACAACCGGCATTGCCCCCAATGTGGATATCCACCAATGGATGTGTGTCTGGACACATACCCATTGGTGTGAGCCAGACTGCGGTGGCTGTTTGGCAGCCTTGTTGGCTTGTAATTACGCCAACTCCATTCCCTCCATCCTCCAATGTGAAAGGTGTCTAATAACCATATATAGCAACATGATATGCTATGTTTGATATTTGTGGTTTGCAGAAACATTAACATCATATCCTCGTAACTGGGTGGTAATATCCTTGCTTTAAAGCCAACACGAGATAGCGACACAGAAACGCCATGACAGCTATGAAACTTGGGTCCTGCCGTCGTATTTATCCTCTCTGTTTCATGAAGTTTAAGTGGACCCACTGAGCAGATTTACTCAAGTGCTGCTGCAAGGGGGGCCTGCCTGCATCATCCTCAGTTATCAGCAATAATATTCACATTTGCTGAGTTGTTAGAGCAAGTTAATTCCCATTCCGGTGGCTAAAGTTTAATTGCGTGTGTGCCCCAGCGGGCTCGTGCCATCATTTTCAGGGGCAGAGGAATGGGAAGTGTCCAAGTGACATAATTGGCCCGGAGACCAGCGGTGGTTCAAAATTACACTTTCATGCTCTCTTCTCTGTAGCTGCCTCCTTATTCCCAGAGTGTGAACAGCAACAGCGGACAGGGAGGAGAGGTTTCTAATAGTAGGTGCAGCAGCAGAAAGGGGTTTAATTAGTCCCCAATGCTGGATAAGTGGGGGGGGGGAATCTCTTATGTTGGAGAACATGTCTATTTTCAGGGCTCTGTACTGTGTGTTCTGACCTGGAATAAGTTAAAAGAAGGTCTGTTCTTATCACCAGTAAAGTAATTGTCACACGCAGGGAAAATAACTTAATTTTGCCTCTGAAATGCAGTAGCAGGGTCACAAATGGATTCCCTCAAGATTCACAAAGGAGGAGGGACGCTTCCTCCATTTTTCTTCAAATGTTACAACTTGGTTTTGTGATGTTTTCTGTTTTGTTAAAAAACAGTCTTGACTCTGGCCTGATGTGATGTGGTACTGTAAATCGTATCAGCTCGACCTTCTTCCTGGATGAAAAAACAAAAACAAAATAATAACAATAAATACAAAAAAAGGACGGGAAGAAGGGAGTGCACATCTGTTTCAGTCTCTCCAGGTTGTCATGGTATACAGTTGCCTTACAGTTGAATACCCACCTGTACACAGAAGCTTTGTAGTGGTTGATACCTCACTTTTTTGGGTGTGGTGATGATAATGTGCATCACGTTCTGTCTATGTATTTACTACTAGATAGAATGTAAAGTACCGTTTTCAGTCGGATTGTTGCACTTGTTGACTTTGTATTGTCACGACAGGGAGAAATAAAGTTTTATCTTTTCCAGTGTGTTTAAATCCCTCTGTGTCAAGTGCTCTTTGGCAAAAAAAATCTTCCACCAGCTGATTCTATTTTTCTGCCCATCGTTCCTCCTAGTTTTTGGGATGTTGGCACACATTTAATCCATTTATCCGTTTACTATTATCCTCATGACATTTCCAATCCTGGACAGAAATACTTCCTTTGGTTTGTTTAACATCAGTGATGAATAGTGTAGAGCATTTTACCGTTTGCTTTGCCCTGCCCTCCCTTACTGTATGCACATATGCACATAATGGCTACATACATGATTTAAGCTTAAAGCCTGAGGCCAAAGCAGCCTGTCGCAGAAAAAACAGTCTGCATCTTCACCAGTTGATCCATGTAGAAGACATACAAATGAAAAAAGGATATTATTTATTGTAGTGCAGCGTGAAGATAATAAACCCTAGAATTAAAAGAATTATATGAAAAAATTATGCCAATAATAATGCCAATATGTTCAGAATTATGCCATGTTGTTAGTGTTTTCAAACAGCATGTTTCAGTTTGAAATGTCAAAATAGGTGGACTAAATGGGGACTAACTGATGGATTTGGCAAAAATGTATGGCTTAATATTTCGGGAAACTGATGTAAATTTCTTGAAATTTCTCAAAACATCATAAAAGGCACTTAAAGAGTAAATCCAACAATTTTACACATTAAAGTGTGTGTACAGGTCTTGGTAAGTTCTGCATATGAAAAAAAGGTAGTCTAAAGCCCAGTATGTAAACTGATAAATTGCCACCACTGATGTCACTCAGTGGGTAAATTGCATTGGGGGGTAATGTAGGCGCCAGGTTTGAAAAGCAGTCCACTGGTCTAGCACTGCACTCCTATAACACTGTTGGACTCATAGACAATGATCCAACTATAATCTCACAATCTTCTTCCTATTCAAAAGGTGGTACCTGCATTACCCACAATGCAACATAGCCTCTCAGTGACATCACTGGAGGCGATTTTATCAGATTATGGCAGCTTCCTCTGGAGCCACAAAAGGCTTTAAACTACTTTTTTTTAAATTAATTAATTTTTGTATACATACTCCCCAAGGCCTGTAAACACACTTTAAGTGTAAATTTTTTTTTTTTATGTGTAAAATTAGTAGGCTTACCCTTTAAGTTACCTACTTTATGATATAGCATAGACGAGCTGTATGAAGTTACTTTAGGTATTTATTTATTTTTTAACCCCAGCTACTTTAGTTGTTTAAGGGAAAACCTGTTCCTTTGAATAGGTTGACCTCTGCTATTTGTTTTTAGTTTTGGAAAGACAACAAAAAGACACCATCATCCGAACTCTTTCAGTAACTACCCATAGAGAAATTTAAAGCAAAATAAGCATGCTATGCCAAGTTATGATTGCTAATCTGTGATCGGATGATTTTTGTGGCAGTTTGAGGCCAAATGAAGGGTAAAATAACAGATTTTTTTCAATTGATGTCAGGTACATGAAAACAATTTAATAAACACTCTTCAACTCTTCTTAAACCAACTTTTGAAAAAACATCAGTCATTCATGATGTTATTGACGTATTCAGAAGTGTTTCTGACTCGACCTTTTGCTTCCTTTTGTCTGTGCGGGGGCTCCGAAAGCCTCTGAATGCGTTTGCTTTTTTTCAAAATGTCAATCAATACGCCATTGGATGATTCACCTGGCCTCCAAGTAGTGACTCTCTCAAGCTGACTGAGTCACATCCAAAGCTGCCCAACACTGAAACATCATTAAAACAGAAAGGTGATGGCTAAAAACAGACAGACAGCGACAGGCAGTGTCAGGCCATGTCAGGCCTCCACACCTCGCTTCCAATCAGGCATCTGCTGCTGCTCTCCTGCATCAAAGGCCCCTGGCAACCGAGAAGTTTGTTAACACATTGTCAAAGTCCCTTTGAGCTTCCCTAATAAGCTGACCTCTACTTCTACTCAGCGCTCTTCCACCTCTGTCGATCATCCCACCCAGGTTCTGCTCATCCACCTGCTTCCTCGTCTTCATCTGAGTCCTTCTTCTTCCAGTAAGCCTGTAAGCAACGCTCCTCCCATCCATCCGAGCATTATGAAACCAATAGCTTCCATTAATCACCATTTAAAAACCATTGTCTGGATTTCCACATCCTGCTGTTATCGAGGAGCCCGAGATACATCCTGCCAACATTTATCTATTAAAACTCCATTAGGCCTCGTCTCTCCACTGGCCTGGCTGCTCAGGCCGGATCTTCTGCGGCACTGATGCAGCATTAAGATCCATCTGAAGAAGATATTAATGTCAATGTTTCATGGTAATGCTGCAGCAGTGGACTACACTTCACTGAGGCTGAGGCACATGAGAATAAACAGGATAATGCAGGATTGACTGAGGGTTTCGGCTTAGTTGTGAGTTACAAAAGCTACATTATTGTCCAACACAGAGAAACCAAGACTATATGAAAGGATGATGAACTCTCACCTGTGGAGATGTCTACTTGTACATTTTCCTCAGAATCTATCAAAACTAATGAGTAATACAAGAATAGAAGACAAACCCTTAAAGCAATGGGGAACAAATCAGGAAGACAGGGAACAAACAGACCAAAGCAACCAAGACTGAAGGGAACAAAGGGAGAGATTAACTACTGGAAAGACACAGAAAGAAGACAAAGACAGGAAGTGGAAAGTAACCCTTGACATGACAGGATATGTCTAACCAAAAACCCACAAGATGACAGTCTCATTTGTAAAGATCAACAGATCCTTGGTTTTGTGCTCCGACAAACTGTCATTTACATTTTCAATCTCTTTTTTAAAAAGATGTGGGGAACTTCACAACAGCAGCTTGACTTTATTCTGATGGGTGGCAATTTAGAGTGAAGCAAGTTCAAATAATAATATTTGAACTTGCTAAAGTTCCAGAGTTTACCACCCTTCAGGGATTCACCAATACAAACCACAACAACAGATAGAAATTCAGTTTGTTGCAGAGTTTGTTTTCTCAAGTCTGCCCAGAGTAAACCCTCTTTCCCAAACAAATCAATAAAGGATCTTGGAAAACGAGAATAAATATGGCATTTGCAGCTCCGTCTAAATCAATCGTCTTTGTGCGCACATGATAAGTGCAAGTGCAGATGCAGACTGCCAGTAAGCTGTCGTCTCTCAAGTGTTAAATATCTGGAGAATCGCTAATCCTGCTTTTGAGTTCAGTAATTTCTCACAACCTATCCCCAGATGTTTCACACATCTGTGGGCTGACAAGTCATCAGATTGATTCATCTGAACAGTTTTTAGAGGTCTGACGGTCCTCCAAACACTATTTTACAATAAAATGCAAAGATAAGAGAAATACCTTTAAAAATAAACATCACTATTTGTGCAGCAAACAAAATCCGCTTTTGTGTTCGATTTATCTTTAAGGACCTTACTGGGAAGTTGCTGCCGTATTTATCTGCTCTGCTTCACTGGACCACAGGTTCTTATCAGAGTCAGCATAATGAGTGGCTGTCATTGCAAGTCCCTCGAGTTATTTTTAATGCCCCAACTGACTGGAACAACTTATTAAAGACGACCCTAGGTGATGCCATGATTTTAAACCATTCAGCTGTTTGTACCCATTTTAATTTCATTTTCCCGTATCTTCTATGAACTGTACTTATACTGGTAATTGTATTTATATACTTGTCCCTAACTTACAATGTTGTCTCTGTATTTCTTGATAATTTGATCTTTTTGTTTGACAACATTGTAAATCAGAGCCTGCCTTCAATGATCTTAACTAAAAAAAAGGTAATAATCCTGTTAATCATCTTGCGACTCCTCAGACTGATTCAGCGACCCCTCGAGGGGACCAGACCCTGAGGCTGTGAAACCATTATTTTAAATGTCATAAATATCTAAAATACTGTTTAAAAGAAATACACTTTATGCAGATTTATTGGTGCAGATTTTGGTGTGCAAAAGAGCTCCATCAGCTATCTCACATGGAACAGATTTACTATGTAAATACAAATAATCCACAGAGTTAATATTTGGCATAGGACGCTGTCGTCACTCGCCACAAACAGTCGCCGGGCTCACGACACAGCTGAGCGGCCAAGAGTGACAGTGAAAACACTTAATTCCCCCAAAACTGCAGGGAAGTTCCATCAAGTATATTCAGATGGACAAATCTAAACTCCACAGTTCACATGATCTATAAACCATCAACGCGTCAATTATGCAGAGGATGATTATTAAGCTCATTAAACTCACTGAAATGCAAAGCAATCACCCTCGCTCCAAAACACTGTGGAAGCCGTGAGTGCAGCTAAATGTGGAATGTGATGTAATCAATATGTTGGTATGAAACAAATAAGTAAAAGCTGTCACTTAAATGCATTTCCTTGAGTCGACATGTTGCTTTAATGCTCAATTGAATATGAAATGTGTGGAGAAAAGCCCAAAAGTGAGCTCCCCGTGAAGCCAATATCACAGGGAAGTAATTATGTGGATGTGCTGTGTGCAGTCATGTTTACAGCCCTAAAGCCAATGTACAGTATTGTTTTCTAAAACAGACGAGACTTGCAATGAGCCCTCTAAACAACCAAGGAAAATCTTCACAAAATGAATTCAGCCCCTTGAGACTCATAACACTCAAACAAGTGTTCATATTTCACCAGCATGTAAAAAAAAAGCCTCAGAATTAAAAGTGCCAAACATCAAATTAGAAACTGTGTCGCTGTCGACACTCAAGAAGTTAATTTACGTTTCATACCGACGCCAAGCTCTAAATAGATCTACAACAGCATGAAGGAAGGAAACAGCCAGCACAGGCAAAGACATCCAGCAGATCTGAGAGAAAAATAAAAGAAGCATGTCTCATAGCTTATTGATAAGTGCACGAACACCAACACAACGGAGCCAACACATCATCCGACAGCGTTCATGTACGAAAACCCCGAGGGGAATTTTTTTCCTGGTGATCCATTTTCTATGTCGGATCTAAATTGTTTTCCTTCCTTTGTTTATGACTTGAGAACTGATAGGAACAAAACAAAAAACGCAGAAACGTCATTGTGTGACAAATAAAACAAAAAATCACTTGGTTTCACAGATGGAAAAAAAAAAAAGATTTCACACATCAAAAAACAAATAAAGGAATTTAGAAAGATTACCCTCACAGAACTTTTTGTTCTACCAGTCATAAACACAGGAGACAAAACTATTTAAATGAGACTTAGAAAATGGATCACCAGAAAAAAATGTCACTCTGTATCTAGTTGATAGAAAACTCTTACTCTTACTTACTCACTCAAAATCGATCAAAATCAAGTCGTATCTTCTTCCTGGAAAACAAAATGTCATGTGTGGTCACGTAACCTTGTACCAACCAATAATATCACCCCATCCACCCATCGATCAATCTTCAGCCAAGATTTCATGTCAGAAAGATGCCCCTGTTGCATTTCACTGATTACAGTCCAACATTTTTACCTTATTCACTGCTTTAGGTCACACTGGAGCGGAGAAGGTTGACCAAAAAATACACAAGACTGCAGGCAGGAAGTGCCATGGATGAAGTTTGATTTGGGATACTGGCAACACAAAGATAAGGGAAACTCAGGAGGATCAGGGAAACAGAACAGACAACTCAGCAAGGACTGAACTAAAGCCTGGACTAAAATACAAACTGAACTTATGAGGGGATGAGGTGCAGGTGGAGTGAGGCAAAGAAACACAGGTGAGGGGAATCAGTGGAAGAACAGGGAAACAGGGAAGGTGCGGATAAGCTGGGAAACACTTGGAACAGGTCTAGGTTAATGAAGAAGATGCAGTGCAGGTGTGGAGGGAAAGCAAACTGGGGAAGAACACGTGAGGCAAGAAAAAACACAGGAGAAGGGGTGAACATCACCACAAAACCCATAAAACACACAAAACACTGACAGGACCAGGACACTCCGGGTACAAAAATGAAGTTATGTTTCATATTGCCATTTCCCCATTTACTTTTCTTTCATAGAGTCAAGGAAAGCAGAGCCACTTCTGTAAAGTTTCTTTACATTGCACCTTTCTTGTTCAGACGTCACACAGCGCCTCACAGAAAGCAGGACAAAATAAAGCTTTTCATTGATTCAGACCAACAGTCTTTCACATATTGGCTCTGGCCTGTTTGTCTCTTGTGGATGTACGGGAGGCATTCTTTAATTAAACAAGAACGTTAACTTGCATTTATGATCTTCTCTGTTTTCGAGCTCGCCTACACCTCGGATGAAAACACGGAACGATGGTGACAAATGCTGCAGCGGCTCCCGCGTTGCGTCAGTGCAGTGTTTGGATCGATCGTCTGTTTTCGTTGTGTCTCTCCTACTGTACAATGTGATCAGAAGCTCAATACTGCACCTCACAGGTGGTTGAGCTTTAATCCCTCCCAGACTGTTACCACTGACTCCTGTCTCCAACACAAGATGTGATGGGTTGAGATAAGGACAGACCTGTGGAGACTAGAAATGAAAGTGGAGCCAATTGCTCCATCTCAATCAATCATTCACAAACTCTTCGGTTACATTACTTTATAAGAAGTATTGATTCAGCTGCACAACAACTTGTTTTGCTAATTAAAATCAAATATGAAGGTGTTTCAGTGGTAAAACAGCACAGAATGTATTTTCAGTGAGAAGGTCCTGAGTTTGTATCTCGGTATTGTTCTTGTCCGTGTGGATTCTCCATGATCTCCTCAGAAAGACGGCCATGTTTGGTATCGGCTGCTGAAGCCCCGGCTCACTATAAATACTGAGTATGGGTCAAATATAGAGGACAAGTTTCCCCCAGGAGGATCAGCAGTTTGTCTGAAAAATGAGTGTAAACAGAACTTAGCTTACATCACTCTTCATTATATCCTCCTAGGGCACAGCACCAAAGAGGAAGTGTGGATATTCAACCTAATTTATGTTCAGCAGAATAACAAGCTCAGTCTCGGGAGAAAATAATGGGTACTGGGTTGTTTGTCGGCAGAATTCAAATATCACAGGCGTACTCATTTTTTTTCTGATGGAAGAGACTTATGATGATTCTGTTAGAGATCAGGTAAAAATGGCATTAACGATATGACCATCTGCACGTTTGGGATCCTCAGCAGACATTAAGGACTCTTTGCTTTCAAAGAATTGTGTGACTTGTTACAAAAGATAGTATAAGCTTTCGAAACCTGATCATAAATCCCCACTTTTTTTTTGGCAGCAAGACTGTAATTTATCGTAAATACTCAGATCAATCAATAGAGATTTTGTACGCTGTTTATCGTAAGTGACTGTCTGATGACTTCCCTCCTGTGGTCTTCCTCCCCTGCATCCTGCTCCACTTTGAATGCATTTGAAACATAATCATAATCTCCATAATGATTTTTGAGTGTAGCTGTGCACACTAAGTGCTTATTATTCTTTAACGCTGATACAAGGCGCATTATGAACAGAGACGGAGCCAAGCAGTCTGATTGTTGATGTTTTTCACTGGCGCCTTGGATAGTCCTGTATCTGGGTGGCCTCCACAGCTTCACCCAAAGCAACAGGGGAGGTGACCTGTGGCCATTTTATCAGCCACTGAGTCTCAATTGAGCTCCTCCGGCTCTTCAGTGATTTCGTTCTAGAAACAAACGGCTGACAGTTCAACATAATGGTGAACTGTCAGCCCTCAGCTCAGTCTGGTGTTGTTCGGTGTTCATAAAGGACTGTTCACTTCCTGTATCTCGCCTTGTGTGCTTTAACGTAGACTTTTGTTTGCACGTACTTGCGCATTCATGAGGCGTCGGAATAACTGGCAAAACATTTTTCTGACAGGGAGAACTGACTTGAACACCCCCTAAAGTCTGACCAACAACCTGAATAGTTGGAGAAAATGGCGGCACATATGATGCGGCGCTGACGTCATTGCAAACGAGGGTAAACAACGGGGTCGATGGTCGTGTATTGCATGTCAAGATTTGGCTCGTATGTGATCAGTGATATGGTATTCTAGGTTGTAACCTTTGAATGGTCTGAGTTTCAAAATGCAGAACACCTCTTGTTTGGCGTCTATGTCACTCACACATTCAAACTTGATGCAAATGAACGTGCAGAAGACGGCAGAAAGACTTGCCAACTCAGGAAGTGGGATCATTGGGGGAGAACGTGAATGCAGCAATAGGCGATGGACGAAATCCCTCCATCATCTCTTCTGCCATTAAGTCCAGCTGCTGCCGTTTCAGTCCCTGATTTCACCTTAGTCTCATTAGCAACCAGCCTTTAGTTTAACCACACCTTTAAACGTCAACATTTATGACTACTTGTCTCTAGATTCATCCCTGCCATTACCCCTTTCTTCGCCCCTTTTTACATTATGACCCCATAAGCCTGCAAAACCTTTTTTGGTCACAGAAACAAGCTGTAAACACATCACTCACATATCAAAATCTTACAAAGTTGATATGCAGCAGGAATCTTCTTGAGTGGTGTTTCTGCCATCCGATGAATAAAAGTCCTCACTCTCCTCTGAGCTCTGTTTTGGTTTCCAACATAGATTTAATAGCAGAACTAGATACCCAAGGCAAGATGGGAACTATTTTATGAGCATGATCGCTTTTTTTTGGGCGTATGCGCCAGGCAAGCAAATCTCATTGGACTGATTAGTTGCCATCTTGCCTTGGGTATATAGTTCTGCTATTAAATCTATGTGGGAAACCAGAACAGAGCACACAGGAGGGTGAGGACTTTTACTCATCAGCTGGCACCACTCAAACACCACTCAAGATTTCTGCTGCATATCAACTTAATAAGATTTTAATATGTGACTGATGTGCTTACAGCTTGTGTGTTTCCCGGTGAATCTCCCATTGACTTCCTCCTTCTTTCAAATCCCTTCTCTGGGACTGAGGAAAGTTTTACAGTGATAAACCCTCCACGGAACATAAATTCATAATAGAAAGAGTCATAAACTCAACTCACCTTGACAAACTGTATGTGCGTATATAAAACAGCGAGTGTGTTGCTGGTCTGTCGGCTCAGAGATGCATCTGTTCATTGTGAGCATGACGGCGCCTATTACTCATGTTTCCTGTCAACATTTTAGATGGACACAAGTGGGTTTATATGCAGGCTGACATCACTTTTTTATGAGGAATATTCTGGCGTTGTCACCCAAGGCAACAGATAGGCCCACTCACATAGCCTCAAAACATTTGTTTCTAGACAAAACTGCTTTACAGTGTCGAGGAGGGTGTCCTAATGAAAGACGAGGAGGGTGCTGTTGGACCAGAACAGGTTTAATCCCTCAAACGAATATCCTTAAATTTATTCTTGTTTGTTCTGATGGATTAGAAACTGATGACAGACTAAGCTGTGACCTTTTTGCCGATATGCACACAGTGACTAAACAACATTAATCTCTCTTGACTTTCAATCACGTTGGTGTGTGTCCTGAAGATAATGTCAAGAACAAACAAGCGTTTGCATATACTGTATACACATGCACGGCCCTGGGATTCATCCCGCTTGTGTCATTGTTCTGCAAATGTTCGCATCCTTATCATCACTGATTGAGAGAGGGACACTTAAATAACAAATATGCACAACATTAATGACATGGGGAATATCTTAAAAGACATTTATTGTATCAGGAAAGCAGATGAATGGCAATTAAGGAGGATTTCCGGCTGTAGCTGTGGCAATTCCAATTGTTTTCACCGAAAACGTCAGACCATCTTCTTTTTCTTGCTGACAAAACCAAATCTTGTGAAGGAGACCTCGGAACACTTCCTGCCATGTTTGTGGCACCAAAAACAGGTATTTTTCTCAACTTTTTCTCATCCCCAAACAAATTCACAATTGCAACAGTAAGAAGTGTAAAATTTTACTGATCTGTGGTTATGCAGAAATATACTGAGCTGACATTTATTCTGGCACTTGAGTTGTCCATGAATATATTTCAGTCCATGTCAATATCTCAGCCTATTTGAGAGCTCAGTGGTCTGCACAAACACCTCACTTCAGGACACTTGCATAAAGGTTTTAACCATTCATCGGAAAACAATAAAACACACAACATGCTCTGAAACATGTTGAAACAAGCTTTATCCAGTCTGTCCTTGAGCTCCGAACCCCTCAGACTGAAATACACAACACTTGATGAATATGAACATACATTTTCAATAATAAACAAACACACGTGTGCAGTATGTGCCGAAAAATGCATAATAAGAGCACTTTAGTACAACTGTGTGGTTTGACCGAGTACTCTAATAGGTGTTGCCTTTCATAAACTAATTTGCAATTTAATTTTCAACAAGCAAATCCAGTTTACAGTCACTCGGGATGAGAGGTTTCAGAGCTGTGAATTGGAAAAGTGAAGAGAAGGCACTTTTATTTGATAATACTTCAGTCGTCCACGAAAATGGCCAATTAACATGATGAACAAGAGCAGCACACACACACCTCTGTGTTTTTCTCTCGACACGGCAGCGATGTTTCTGTCTGACTTCCGAGCTAATTTCATGCAAACCTTATGAAATGTCAGGGAGAATACACTGTGAATTTAAGGGTATTTACAGTAAATTGGCTTCCTGAATGTCAACCAACACATCTGCATGAAAACTTGAGGGAATAAGAAGCGACACGGCGGTTGTTGTCACCGTTTTAGTGTTCCCTAAACATATTACTTACTTAAACACCAACGATACCCTCAAAACAGAAGCAGAGAGGCAGCCAAGTAAAGATTACTATTATTATTTAACACTTACGAAACTTGCTGATAAAAAAAGTCACAAACAGTTTGCATGAATATCTTTTCAATAAATAAATTACACATTTTTGCACCTCAAAGGAAAACTAAGTGATTTTTCTTCCCCCAGTTCTATTCCACTTTTTTTAATTCAGTGCATAATTTGCAAAGTACGCTTTGATGGAATCACATCTATTGTATGTCTCATTCTGTATGCCTCCCTCCATCGCTGCCTGCTGCACCCTCTCTGCGTGCGTTTGACATTGAGTTGTGAACAATGCAATGCCAAGAAAAAGAAAAAAAAGGCACAGTGTTTAGAAGAAATGACAATTGCATTCACAGACTAGAAACGGAGGAGGTCACAGGCTGTCAGCGGGGACACATGAAAGAAGACGGGGAAGAAATTCACATTGTTTACGGAGAGTGGCATTCATGAATGATGATTTTGCTGTAGTAAAAATGAAATGCAACACCTCCCAGCAATGTCAGACTGAAAAGAAAATATAGTGAAGCTAATAGAGGCAGAGATAGCAGGAACAAAAACGGCAAATTGCCAGGAATTAACACCGGGCTACACCATCTACATTTTGACTCAGACGTACAATAAATGAGGGGCCAGGGGTCAGTATACTCCATCAGAAGTGGCTGCTGGATGGTCAAATAGAATAACAGGGATTGGTCCGCTGTGAGGAGGTGAGAAAGGAACCAGGATGTCAACTTCTCTCTCTCCAGCTCTCTTTTTTCATTCTTTGCACTATTTCTGTCACTTTTCTCTTCCTTTGTTTCCACCCTCTCTTTAACTTCTGTTTTTTAACCCTGCCTATGATTGTACCTTCAGAAGAGGAACAAAAACTTCTGATTTCAAATTGTACAACCAAACTCTGAGAGAGAGTATACCTCAGCCTTTACTGCACTTACACTGTCAATAAGAATCGAAGGTCGGGCTGCCATGATATAAGATTTGAACTACACAATTATCATGGCCAGCCAAATTCAAGATTATGATATTATCACCATGTACAATATATCTATAGAAAATTTTAAAAAAGAAAAAGTTATCAGTCAAATTGACTTTTAACTCTGTTTACTATGTGTTTTGTATTTTTTTTTAAACAAACATGTTAGATTAAAAATACATGTGTAGGGAAGTAAAGAGAGAGTCTGCAACCATAACCATAAAAAGAACAGTTACACTTATTGAATACTGAAAAGGCAGCCAGATAAACGGATGAGCAAAAGATCATGAAAGCCTAACATCTGCACTGGATTATTCACTTGATATTATCACATGTGTATTATTAACACAAAATCAATATCCTCTTTTTAATATCATGGTAATCGTCAATAGGATTTGATCAAGGTACAGTAAAAAAAAAAAACACAAAAAAAACCCCCAACTTCATTCATTTAACACTTTAGATTTCTGAAATCTTGAAATTAAACAAATTACTGACAAGTGGTTGACACAATGGAGACGTGGGGGCTCTAGTGTTACCTGCATTGCTCTCTTTGTCTTATTTGTAGCCTTGTATTCACCTGTCCTAACAAAACAGGCGGTGCTGGAGGATTGGTGACTCAGTGACATGTGCCAGGACTGGTTGGTGAGCTAATCATTAACATGCTTGTTAGCCCCATATGTGCACAGACTTCTGCTCTACCACTGACTGCAAAACAAACCTCTTTTCTTTTTTATTTTCCGAGCATCTTGTACTCTGCCTCATCATCTGCGTCACTGTGGGTGGTGCAGCACAGCTAGTATGAAAGCAAGATGGTAACTGTTGGTCAGTAGCACAAAATTACATGTCGAACCTCTTTATAATCAAGCTAAGGGATCAAAAAAGCAAGCAGTTTAACTCTGCCAATGAGTAAATGCACTTACTGTCCTATTATCTTCATACAAGTCAAGTCTCTATCCATCAACTGGGAATGTGGACATCACAGCTTGGTAGTCAACATCACTACTGTAATGAGAGCCGTCCATGCTGGAGCTCAACCAAGCGGGTAACATTATAATAACTTCCCAAAAATTGGTCCAATAATATTTTGTCTGAATGATTATTGAACTGTTGACATTCAGAGAGCGTTTTATTATGTGTGACAGATTTTATTACTGTTACCTGTGAAGAATCTGCAACATGCCGTTATATACTGTAAAATAATGGTAAATCATCCTTTTGTATCCTATTGTGATATGCTGTAATCCAAACTGCGGGAATATACTGTTAAATTAATTACAGTAGACACCATAAGATAACAGCAAATGCTGGCTTATCTGCTGCCAGTATTCTACTGTTACTTTTGCCAAATGTTGCTGTGATAAATGTTTGTTTGACCCTCTAAGCTTTTTGTGTAACTTGTTACAGTATTTAAGCTTCTTGCACTTATTTGAAATCATCTTGAGAAAATGTCTAAAAACAGTCAACTGCACCTTTTCAATTATTACATGTACAGTTTAGAGACAAAAGAAACCACAAACCGACCAAAAACACTCCTCCCATAATAATAATAATTAGTACATTTTATTAATAGAGAAACTTTCAAAACACAGTTACAAAGAGCTTTACAGAACCACCGAATAAAACACAAAGGGAATAAAACAAGTTAAAAGTCATAAAAACTAAACACAGGAGGAAAACACGAAGAAAGTAGAACACAATGTCATAAAGCAAATTAAATCACCTAAAAGTAATTTTTTGACAAGTGAATTTTTCAAAAGCAATTTCAAAACTAGTCTCTCTCCACCTCTCTCATTTGTTGACTTTGTGCTTCTTGAACAGGGCGTACAGGACCTTCAGGGTGGCAGTGACGTCCTGAGAGACGATATCTGTCACATAATCCACAAGAAACATTAAGTGAGTATTTATAACGCCTCATCAGCATCTACCAAGCCGCCGAGGCAGTGAAAACGCGGGGGATGCTTTTCCCAACATTAGCTAATGACTGTTTTTACAATCCTTCCCAACAGGTCATAGATCAGAAGGACAGCAAAATAGCATTAGATGGAGATTTAATCAATATGTCCTTGGTGAGATGAGACGCCGACAAAATTGTTCCCTGTTGTGAGATGCACTAACTGAATGAATGTGACATAAAGATTGACTCCACCCCCAGCTAACCTAATTAATTCACGCGGCGCGCTCCAGTTTTAGACCCTGAGTGCTGGGATTCCTCATTCCATCACAGCAATTATGCCGGTAATTAAAAAGGCACTAAAAATGAATTAAATTAGCCACTTGCTCCTGGCTTAGATTAATTGTGCTGGTCCTTACATTAACAGTTAGCGTGTTCAGGATTTAATTCACATTTTTACCGGCTTCACGGCTGACTGGCAATATTGCAGGGAAGTTTTAGTGATTGTGAAAGTGAGATTCAAGCTCTGGGAGAACAGAGAGCACTTTGTCAATAATGGATCTGCAGGGAAGTGAAGTGGATCCATTTGCAGCTGATTGATTCACACACTGAGACAAGTCGCTAACTCACTTCCTCGCTCGCTCTGTTTTCCCCTCTTCTCTTTGTGCCTTCTCGTGGCCAAAAGTGGACACCCAAACGCAACACCTCTTTGTGATTATTGAACACTTCATTCTCAAAGTGTGCGCTTTAATATGCTGCTACAACAGCTTTTCTAATCCTTCATTTTTGGGAACCTGGCTGCAGGGATTTGCTCTCACTCAGCCATAAGAGTATTAGCGAGGTTGGGCACTGATGCTGGGAGATAAGGCCTGGCACACCGCCGGCTTTAGTTCGTTCAGAACGTGATGGATGGGGTTGCAGACCTGTCAAGTTCTTCCACAACAACATGGAGCTCGCTGTGTGCACCGTCGTGTTGAAAGATTTGTTTTTTTTTAAAGCACTGGGCAACATCTTACATCTCGGCTATAAATCTCTGTGCAGACCCCCCAGATCCTTTGAGCAGTTCTCCTATTTTATAAAATCCATTTAATTGCATTTTAAATTCCTCTGTAAAGCATTTGGATTGAATTTGTATTCGCTGAAGGTGCCATATAAACGTATTGTCTTGAAACAGAGAAACAGCCTCCCCTAAAGTTGTAAACACATTTTAACATATAATATTCTTCTACAATTCCCATATATAATATCGCTGTATTGTCAAGTCTGTCTTATAAAAATAGTCATGTTCCCGTAAGTACATAAAAACATATTGTCTTTGCCATAATCACTCCTACTGAGCATAGTGGCCATTAAAAGAACGTTCCTAATGCGAATCAAATGTGAATGATAAACAAAAACCACAGTCCTAGTTCTGCACAAAAACTCGAATTCCAAAGTTTATTTGAAGTTTTTATTGGAGTTCGACGAATCAAGTGAATATCTGCCAGAAGTGCCCCCTATTTGGTTCCCTGGATGCTGATTCCGTGTTGAGCTTTGGTGGAGAGATAGTGACACAAAGAGGGAGCGTCACACTACAAAGACTGTAACTTTATCAGATGGTTGACCGCTGAAGCCTCATATTTAATTCATCTTTGCACAGAACTGGAGGATTTTGAGCACCTGACAATATTTCGATTCGTTCCAGATTTTGTAGCCAGGCCCAAACTATACACAATATGACAGAGGCAACCATGGACATAATTTATGTGTATTTCTATTCACAACAAACAAGTTGACGCAAACAATGCTGAATATTCAGTTAAAGGGTGTTTTGATGGTTTAGTGGGTAAACCAGGAGTCTTGGTTTGATTCTGACCATGGAGCTCAGTTGGATGACATCTCTCCTCCTTAATTTCCCATCTCTTTAACAGGTTTTAGGTTAAACGTCATCAGATTTCAGATCTCTTTACAGGTCAGCTATTGTGAGTACAAAGCCCTGATGAACTGTTCATCTTTTGTCATATCAGTTAGCAGATGTTATTGTTTCGTCAGTCCACTGTTCATAGCATCCTGATGATTGACTATTATTTTTACTTAGGTAAAAATTGGAGCAACGGGTACTTTAGTTGAGCATTTAAATGTTCTGCTACTTTATTCTTCCATCAAATAAAATCAAATGAAATCAAATCCACTACATTTATCTGATACTTTTACGTTTGATACTTTAAGACTTTTACTCTAAGCACTATTCACATGGGTGACTTTCATGTTTTACTTTGTTGAAATATTTAAGTAATATTTTACTTACTTAATTGTTGCCATGCAGGATAATGTGCAATGTTCATGATGTACGGCATTTAAAATACAATCCGGTTATTCAAAAGTGTGATTAACAGCTTGGAAGGGCTTTTTTGGAACAATTTTTACCTTATAGATCAAATTGTGATCAATGTTGTGGTTTAATTTTGAGTGTTTTCTTTTTTTGTGTGTGTAGCTGACAAATCTAAATTGAAACTTTCATGTAAACATTAGGGAAATTAGTCATTAGGAATATCCCCACACTGTTCATGCTCATTTTGTTGTATGTTTATTTGGAGCAAAGCTCAAACTTATATGTTTGAACCACAAATTATAAACTTTAACAGTAGGAGATCTGATAACCGCAGTTACAAATTGAAACTGACAAACACAAAATTTCATCGCGCCGATACAATCAGAATAATTCGGGGATCTGTCTGATAGCTGGGTGGTATACAGTCGCAGCGCTCATGAATACAGATTACATATCTTCCTCCAGACAAACACACACACACACACATCAAGTAGATATAGTCATAGCGGAGAGGTTATATTCCTGTGTCTATCAGCGGGCACCAGAGTGACATCGTCCCCTTGAGATTGTCTCCTCCGCTGCTTCTTTCTAAATGAATGATGATGACCTCGGACTGAGCCAATCATCTGCAGTGATACTCAGAGAGACAAGAGTCCCACTCATTCATATTCAGCGAGCAATTCCATCTTTCCCTACAAAACACTGTCAAACCCACACTCCACCGAGCAGTGGAGATTAACTCAACCTGCTGGAGCGATCCCCCTCCTCGCCTCACGTACAAACAGATTTCGGCGTTTACCTGTCATACAGATAAATGCTCCTGATAGAGGACATCATCTGAATTAGTTTGAGGTTTTTTCTTCACTCCTGTTTTTTTTTTTTTTTTTTTTTTTTCAGCTTCTGTGCATGGCATTTTAATTTGAGTCAAATCTGTTGTCTACGAGGCGAAGCATGTATTGTGTGAAGCGAACAGTGTGTTATTTCATCACCTTGTGGATCGACACTGGACACCTGAAGGCCTGTGTCGTTGAGGAGGTCCAAGGCCAAGGTCACGTTGTGAAGCTGCAGGTCAAACAGAGAAAAATGTTTAACAAATAAATTCTGTTCTGAGTTTTTTTCAACACATTCACATCTACTACTGGAATTATCCCACTCGCTGATATGCTGAAGATACTTTTCTTTTGGCAGAAGCTTTGGTATTATCCCCATATGCTCGGTGATATTGTATGGCTTCTATTGTAATTTGTAGGTGGCATTAAGTAGGCCTACAACTAATTATCTATCATAGCGTAACTAAAATTACTTTAGTTAGTTCCCATGCTACTCCCATGATGTGACAGTGCCTGTGTCTTTTGTTTTTTGCAGAGATGACATTTAGAGACATGAGCGTGGTATCAATCTCGTCAACAGTCTTCTCAACTCTTGGCAAGAAAACAAGTAAAAAGGCGTCTTTCCGAAAATGTTGATTCCCTTCCTTCTTCCTGTTCCTTCAACAACATGAAATAAAAGATCTTGATGGCTACAATTATCCTTTCAGCATTCAGTTCCCTCATTAATTTGTCAAAAAATGTTTATAGTCAAACCGATTGGAGCCACGTTTATAGTTTTTTTAATCTTTAATTTTACTTAACTTTAGCTCGTAGCTAAATTTAGATAATGTATGCGTGTGTGTGACCTGCATGAATGTGACTGCATAGGAGGCTAAAACAAAAATATTACAGGAAAGACACAACTTATTTTAAATGATATCTTATTTTAAGTATTCCAATTCATAATTCTGCAGCATTTTGATAATATTATATGTTTATAAATTAACGTGAAATTCCTGCACGTACTTCTAGAGGGAGCCTCCGTGCACCAATGGTACTACAGTTTGAGAATAGTGGTACAAATGTATGGATTCATATTTTTTTAATGTTTTGATTTCATTTGTAAACCAAATCATATATTTTCACATATATATTTTTGCTAAATTGTTGAGATTCAGTGCTTTTATCACAATCGCATTTAATATATTGGTTATAAACGGGTTAAGAAGTGGATAACACCTAAACTATGGTGTTATAAATCACATTATAAGCACATTTTAGTCCCATCATAAATGTATGAGACATAATCTACCAAAATATATCGCAGATCATGGCTAATACATAATGTGTCTATCATCAGGAGCCTTTTGGATTTTTCCTTATACGATAAGTTATTCATGAACTCATCATATCTGTGATAAAAGGAGTCATAACTTTTTCATAGACTCATCCTATTGCTCCAAGTAAAGTGAGATCAGAGATATCATTATAAGTGAGCAATGACACATTAGTAATTATGCATCTACTCTTATTATCCAGAATTGTAAAATATTAATTTCATCATATAATGTGTTGTAATAGGCATCAGTTTTGCATCAGGATTCAGTAGTGTAGCTCATTATCTAATGTGCTCTTGTGGGTAATTAGATTAGCTCACATTAGAGATGAAAAAAACTATGTCATGATGTCAGTGTTATTGAATTAGAATAATGAAGAATAATAGGAGTATTTCTACATGTTAACAAAATATCAGTAAGAAATAAAGTGAATTCCAGTTGAAGTTGGTGAATTATTTTTTCTGACAAAATGATGTTTATGAAAAAAAATACATTCCGAATGAAACCCAGATCATCTGTGAGCATCTACAGACAGAGTAACGATGACGATGATGATGATGTTGCTGAGATACACTTCCCTTACTAACGTATCAGGAATCCATACTGAATCCATACTGAATCCATACCGTACCATCTCAGAAGGATTGACAGGGGTCAGGTTGAAGTCATGGAGTGGGATGAAGAAGCCTTCCAGCTGTCCAATCAGCAGCAGCAGAATCACACCATCAGCAAACTAGAAAGAAAACACACAGGGGAGATCAGAGCCCCGGCCAAGGAAGGTGACACAATCACAGGGGAAGTAATCAGTCAGCTGTAGTTATTCTTTTACAGGAGCGTCTGTCAGAGCTCCCAATCAGGGTTCACTTGTTGTTGTCTTTCACCTGTTTGTCCACATCAGCCACCTGCAGACCCAAGGTCGACATGTTCTGGTTGACAAAGTGTACGATGGCCTGAAAATGGAAAAAAAACAACAAGATTAGACAGTTTGAAATACAAGTTAGCCTCATGTAGCTGACGTGTTAAAGTATCAAACGTTTTTCATCTTTCATCAGAACTTGACAAAAGCTTTTGATTGTTATGGTCACACTGTAAAAAACAAAAAACATTAAAAAACTCATAAAAACATGGAATTTTCTGTTATTAGAATACAGTTTTGTCAACATTTTTCTTGTAAATTATTTGTCAATTGACTAATAAATCTATGTAGAATAGCACTTCTGTCACTGTCGTCACTAATTTTATCTACACATTTATAAATGTAATTACATTATTAAACGTCATTGTAACATCTGTTTAATAAAATATTGTTAAAATCATAATAAATGTGTATTGTTTGTCTACAAAGGCCACAAACAATATACTTATTTCCATTTTTTTAACACCAGAACATCTGCTGTCCCGCTGCCAGTGGTGTTGGGAGGGTTAACATCCTCACACTACCTCAGCACTTCTCCTCCTCTCCTTGTTATACCTGCTTCACCGTGTTGACCTTGTGAGCCTCAAGCTTCAGCAGTTGCTCGATGGGATCTTCCCCTGGGGTGGCAACACAGCCAGAAAAGTGTGTTAAAGTCATTGTAGGCTGTAATGCTGTTTCGATGACATTCAAGATGTCAAGTCGGCTCAACCTCCAACAGCTCTCTACTCACTTTCAGTATTGCTGAGGGAGTCTGAGCCTGCGTCTCTGTTTGAAAAAGTCAAAAAATATATGAGGTGAACGCTGAGTTTTTCTCACATTACAAAGACAGTCACACAACGCAGACATCTGCTCACCTTTCCTCTGTCAGGACTTCCGTCTCTATGTCTGATTTGATTCCACTTTTGCCGACCTGGTTGAAAATTAAAGCGAGCTGTGATTCCAAGGTTTGTTTGTGTTTAAGCAGAAAAAATGCTTAAGTTCGAGCTCAGAACTCACTTCCACGACTACAACGTCCACCTTAACATTCGGTGGCAAATCCAGTTCAGGCTGGAAACATTTCACCATGGCAACCAGCAGATGAATAGTGGCCAGAAGGTCTTTGTTGTGGATGACTGACAGGCGAGCAGCAGAATAAAACACAGAAAATAAAAACCCAACTTGAATGGGGACAACAGAACTCATCACCTGCTGGTACGGAAGCAAAGGAATGCCAAAAGGATGTGAAGCTAGAAAAATGAAGACCTTGCTGTTGTTTGATTACTACTGAATACTTTAAAGGTGCTACATGAACTCGTGACTTGTTATCAGTTTAATACTGAGGCCTCTTTAATCTCCATATGCAAACAGCGTTAAGATTCTCCACAGTAATAGGTATTACTAAAGCCTGTCACGGGTCAGATTCTGACTCATCCAGATCAAATGACTTCTTTTGTATTTCTGACAGAGTCGCTGCTCACGGAGTGTTTGCTATAGTATTACGGAACACTTAACAACAGAAGTGAAATCTTCAAAATGACAAATTCAACACGTCAACAAAAAAAAAATCAGGATGCTCAAATTGAACATCTGAGCCAGGTTGAACCTTAACAATCACAGTTCCTTCCAATCCAATCGGGTTACATCCTGATTTGTGAAGGACAATATGGCTGAGAACTTAAAACTTTTGCTGTGGCCTTTTATTTGCCTCCTGAAACCAGAAAATTGATGCCAGTATATTCTATCTCTGCCAAATCCCCCCACAGTTGGTGTAAGCGAACATGGCACCCTTGAGCTAGCACCAAATCCTGTTTGCAATCGATGTCGTTGCCAACAGAACAGAACGTTTGTTGTTGACTTGTCGCTTCTTGTTGAAAGCTCAGTCAGCTGCATGACTCACGTTTGACGTCCCACTTGATCCCGCTGCCGTCCTGCGAGCCCAGTCTCTTGTCCAGCTCCTCCAGGATTAGTTCCAGCTTGCGGATCTGAGCAGAGTTGGTCAGTGCCATCTCCTCCACAGGCACGTGCACACCGCCCAACCTGGCTGTAAACATCAGGTTAATATCATCTGTAAGGTTTTTTTAACTGACAAGGACAGTTTTGGAGCATTAAACGTGACAGCTTCTTCGTCCACTACAAGGGGAAGTTTTCATCTACAAATATAAATAATGATTTATATTAAGTGGAAGTGGGGCAACTTAATGACTGCACAATCATACAAACATCTGTTAACTCACACAGCAGATGATGAAGCACCAGTCCATCGTACAGATCCTCCTCCAGACTCTGAACCACTATGTGCTCCTGTTTCAAAGCTCTATTGATCCAAGAAACCAATGCCTACCAAGACACAATTCATCACACGGTCAGAAACATCAAACGCTGCTGCCAGATTAAAAAACAGCAGGAAAGCCTCATTTTTCAAACTCTCTCCATTCATTTTCAGAGATAAAATATGATCCTGACGTAGATGGAAATTATCACAAATTCAAAGCTCTAGACCCAAAATAGCCGATATTTCATTCGGTTGTCCTTCCAGCTCTACATATGAGACATGTTAGAGTTATTTATTCAGTTATTTATTCATTCACCTCCACTTGCATGAAGCGCTACTGCTGCCATCTTTTCTAATCAGAATGTGTTTTTAAAGTCCTTTTGCCGACTCCTTTCTTGATCAGTCTCCCGTCACCTCTGATAATTACGTTCATTAAAATTTCACTGATCCTTCCACCTCTCTCCCTGCATCACATATTATTCATGCCCTGAGCTGCACACATACATGCCGGCTATGTAATGTATTTCCTGTGTAGCATTCATCTCCAGCCCACTCAGGGAGTCTTGGATCTGTGTCGGTCCGGGACTGGCTTTGGTGTCACAGGGAATGTAGAGTCGTGGAGTAGACAATTGTCTACATCACAGGATTAAATTTCTTACCTCCTTTAGCTTCTCAAGTTTGGGGTCCTTTAAAGATGTCGGCTGAATGAGCTTCTGCTTCCCTCCTGTGTGAATATACAAACTGCATTGGTCAAATTATGTTTTTCTTATTTTACATGACCTGATTTTGTGACTCATAGCTCTCTTTTATTATTTCTAATACTTTGAATATTTTATTTATTGAAAAGCAACACCCTTGAATTTGCTACTTAAATGCACAATATGTAGTTTCTATCGCTAAGTTCTCTCAACCTAAACAAAACAGAAGACACAAGTAACACAGAATCATGGGTGTCGTTGTGGTCACTGTTAAACAACCACCACTGCTGATGAAAATCTATCATGTGACCCTGGCAGAAATGTTCACAGATGACGTAATGTTTTCAAGTTTTATTCACGTTGCTTTTAGCCGCGACTTCCCTCCTCACTCTCTGACCCTCAGGGATTTCTCCGGGTCTGCATATTCGTGGCAACAATGGGGACAATAACTCAGCAAAACATACAACAAAAGGATTGGAGTCGTTTTTTAGACATTTTAATGCAGAAATGTTAGACGTTATATCTTTAACTACAACACAGACACACAAATACAGTTGTGGAAAAAAGAAATCAAACCTTTAACTTAAGTAAAAGTTGCACTACTGTTCTGTAAAAAAAAACTCCATGACAGTGACAGTTCACTTTGATATAAAAGTAAAAGAAAAATGTACTTAAAGTAGCAAGTAAAATTTAATCGTCAAAATAGTCAATTTCAGAGAGTTACATTAATATCTGTGGCTCAGGGGTTGAGCCAGTGTCTTGTTATCGGAGGGTTGCTAGTTCGATTCCCTGGCCTGCATGTCGAAGTGTCCTTGGGCAAGATGCTGAACCCCAAACCAGCTCCTGATGTGCTGGTCGGAATGGCAGCCACCACCATTAGTGTATGTATTTATGAATTACTGTAAGTTGCTTTGGACAAAAGCGTCTGAAAAGTGCCCTAAAATGTAAATATCAAAATATTGGAATATTATAACTGATATGTAAGCAGCATTTTAATGTTGAGCCTGATGGTAGAGAGAGAGAGAGATTAAACTACTTTACATACTGTATGAAAAGAAAAAAGTGCAGTATTTCCTTCTGAAACGCAGTCATACAAAGATAAAGTACCATAAAACTGTATGTAAGTACAGTACTTGTGGAAATGTACCGCCTGTATCTTCCCCAGCTGCACATATAATTTTTATTGTTGTTGCCAATTTTTGAATACACGCCTCACTTGTATTTTTCCTCCTGTTCCAGCCGGAGGCTTTCCATTAATTTCCTTTCATTATGAAAATCAATCAGCGGAGCCCTGAAACTTTTTTGAGCTGAGTAATAAATCACACCAGACATTTAATCTGCATTCTGTGTTATTTGGGTGCGATAGTGCAGTTTAAAGCTGCTGTAATCAATATTTTTATATTAACTACAGATCACAAGTCTGTGTGAAATGTGAATGGCATCATTCATAGTGACAAACCCACAGGGAATTAATACCCAGCTCTGCAGTGCAGAGGGATTTAGCAGCTTTTCACATTATATTTTGAATTACTCATTTTATCCACTTAACTCTCGCAACACAGTTGTCTTAAGATGCAATCGGTTGTTTAAAGAAAGAAAAAGAAGAAAAAGAAATGGCGGACAGACTAAGTCAGTGACTGGCTTGTTGAAAGAGACAGATGTGTACTCCAGGAGGTGGTGGAGTGCAAAGACAGAGCTAAAAGAAGGAGAGTATCGATTCAAACACGACTCTAAATGAAGACTGATGTTGTTCCTAAACTGCAGGACGTGTAAATATGCTTCTGTTTGCTGACAATTCACCAAAAGTCAGTTATTGCAGGTTTAGATACAGATTGACCTGAAGAGTTTCCTCTGCGTTACCTAATGATAGTGTCTGATGATGCAGAGCTGATGTTCGCTGTGAGGGATTACTCAGTGTGCTCATATCAAACAAAAATAAGAGGAAGCAGATGTGTTTGAAACATGAACTGAAATGTACAATACATATCGTGACTGACTGACAGACAGAGTGTGATTGAATCAATAAGTGGTTCTCTGAACATTATGCCAGGATATTTATCAGTTCGACGAAAGCACACATACCCTGAAAAGCCTCAAAGTCCACTGTGTCTTCCTCTTTGTGATACTCAAAGATATCGGCCTCCATCGCCTCTCCTGGTCAAAGAAACCTGCAGAGGAGTCGACTGTGAGAAGAGAATGCTTGAATTTAAACCGCAGAAGCCTTGAAGAAACTCTTTGCTCATCAACATCTTTGGCAGGAAGTGTTTCTCTCTCAACAGGAGCCCCTTGACCATATTGCTTGAATTTCAGCTGCCGCAGGGGGAGTTACTCACTTGACCAGCCAGGCCGTTTACCGTTGTGTGAAAATCTTGCACTTCCAGGTTTCTGATTTTCATCTACAAAGAAACACGGCTCGACTGCAATGCACCTCTGGAGTTGTGTTTCAAAGTGTTTTCCTCTGAAAACACAGAGGAGCTCAGAACCTGACCGAACTGGTCAAAAACAAACTAAAAAAGGAAGATGTTTCATTTCCTCACTTCCTCTTTTCCTTTCTCAGTGGCACACTCAACACATCAAGCACTGTAGTTCCCCCACAGATCTGCAGAGCTGCACCTCTCTCCCTCGGAACATTTCTAAACCACATGGTCTGAAGACAAAGCGCAGCAAACACATAGAGCAACGCGGTCTGACAGAACAGACGTGACCTGGAACGTGTCGCACTGTTGTTTCCTGTGTCTGGAGAGGCTTTATGTGCGTGTGGCTTTCTTTTCCTGGGGGTTGACAGTAACTTTCAAACAAGGTCATAAACAAAAAGTGTTTCTTAAATAAGCTTACCTTCAGCACTCTTAGAGCGGCTCGACAGATTCGGGCGACTTCAGCGGAAATTGAGTTCCTTAGCTGATGTCAACTGTCAAAACAAGGGAAATAAGAAGTGGAGGGCTGAACCTCGATTGGAATAGAGCCTCTTGTGAATTCTATCAACGCAAAAGGTCTGACTGCACTCAATTTCAAACCGCTGCTTTAAAGGAAAATAACATGTCACCGGGTCGACAGGGAAGATAAGCACAAATGAGAGGATGTGGCTGAGATGAAGGTGGCGCTTCCTCTTTCTGATAGTGGCTTCGCACAGTGTTTTCAGACGAGGGCGTTCATGTTCTGTGTCACAAACGGCTTTTGAGAGATTGATAATAAGTACGTGTCCGCAAAGACAAAATACAGGGGGAGCGCTCGGGTATTGTTTTGACACACTTCAGGAGGGCAGAGAGAAACGTGACGCTCGGAGGCCTGAACCACTCAAGCTCGACTAACACATCTCCATCTGTGAGCGGCCGGATCAATTTGCCGTCGTCTGGTCCTCCAACAAACACGCCAGAAGAAAAGAAAAATAAAGAGATAGAGAGGACCGCACAACAAGCTCACAACAGGCTCTATAGGCTATGTGCGCCAGCCTTGTTGAAGAAAAGAGAAAGGACCACCCATCAGCCAGACGAAGGGGCAATTTGGGGGATGTGGAAGGTTACCATAGCAACAAAGGAAAGAGACAAGAAAATAAAGGCTTAAAATAAACCCATAATTCCTTTAGCTAAACCCAAATTGCAGGAATTGGCTGTTCCAAAGCCAATCTCGCTCAAAAGCCAAAGCAAATCTAACCTATCACACAAGTAAGAAGTAAAATGAAATTCTCATTCCGTTTGATTCCAGGCATTTATTTCTTGATTGGCAAGATAAAAAAAAAAAAAAAAAAACTGCACAGGGGTGAGACGTCCAGCCCGAGCGCAGCTCAGATTGACTCATCCACTCTCTCAATAATTTAGCCCCGGCTTGAAAATGGATGAGTAGTCTTGCACTGTACATCTTAGCAGTTCTCCAGGTGGCACCGCGGGGCCAGGTCTGCTTCAGGGGAGAGCACAGAGAACTCCAGGCCACCTGGGACACTCTTCTAAGAGGGCAGTCAATACGAAGATGCTCTGACTTGGGATCTCCTGGGACGATGAGAGCTCGATGCACTTAAGGCAGGCGGTAACAGCATCAGCTTTAAATATGGCTTTAAGAAGTGGTGTGCATAGATCAGAGTAAACAAGAACCATTCGCAGTTCCTTCAGCTGTAAAATGGATTATAGTATTTAGCCTTTATATGGCTATAGAATATACAAAGTATTTTCAAACATTGGGCTACATTATACTTAATACAGAGCATTTTCAAGTTTCTAAAAGGAATAATTAAACATTTTGGGAAATATGCTGAGGCTATTCGCCTTCTTTTCACGAGTTAGATGTTGAAATGTGAGCCAGTGCTCTCCCGAACTGAGTGTCCGGTAGTATCATCCAAGTAAAATCTGTCAATAACCGTCTTCGTGATGAAGGAAAATTCATAGGGTAGCTGAATGTAGTTCAAGTCATAAAAAACTTTCACTGTAAATAGTGTGATTTTTTATTTTGATTGATCTGAGGCTCAAGTCTGATGGTATTATGTAAATAGTTCTCTAATAAATAATAAATAAGCAACTTCTGATCCACACATATTGATATCATAATATTTTCTACTTCATAAATTTGCAACAACTCCAACACAGCTAACTTAATAGTTAAAGAAAGGGAGTTGTATCATCTGAAAGCTAGCTGGTGAGATAGCCAATGCTAGCCTTAGCTAAAGCTGACAACAAAATGTATCTATAGCATTTTTGTTCTTTATTAGCTGTATGAAACAGTCATTTATATATGGTATTGACATATAATAATCATAATTTAGTTCAAATGAACAAGAAAGCTAAGTCTTTTAGCCTAGCCTTGATAATGGTGGGAGATAATGCATTTTTACCTTGAATTCATGAAGGCAATGTCTGTGTGTTACTGTAGTTTTTTACAGTATAGTGTAGGTTCAATGAGGTTTTGAGTACGTGAATAATCCTCAAAAGGCATATAATAAGCACAACCTCTATCTGGTGCACCAACACACTTCTCTTCTGCTTCTGTAGCTAGTTGACATTTTGATAAGTTGGTTTTTAAATTGGATTAAACAAAAAAAAAAGATATAAAGCATTAAGCGAGCTTGAGAGAACCAGACTAGAAGTTTTCTGCATGTTTCCAGCATTTACGCTATCCTGAGCTAACCAGCTGTTGGCTCTAACGTTAGCTTAATAATTAGCATACAAACACAAAAGTGGCTATCTTCAAGAAAGAGAATACGTGTATTTCCCAAAATGTTAAACTATTCTTTTACAAAGTACATAAAGCATTTTTAGATACTAAATAATATACAACAGCTCTTCCAGCTCTCTTAAATATTATGTGATGCATGGTTCGGTTTTACACAAAAATGTATTCCAGTTCTAACATTACGCCCTCATACATTATTCCCATGACGGCTGTGTATTCAAATGCAGGCTAAAGGTTGCAGGGTTTACTGGGTTGCATTAACATTTAAGGAAGGAATAAATAAATACTGACATTTGGGGAAGATAAATTACTAACATTCAGAGCCTTTTTCAGGCTACTCCCCATGGGTCTTTTTAAGTTCCACGTAATGATGGCTTTCAGTCCCGGATGGTCTGCTCCAGTGTCCAGACTATTACCCATAATGTCAGCGCAGGCACAGGGAGGTGTTCGAAGAGATATCAGGGGGTCAAAACTGGAAAAAAGTCAGTCAGAGTTTTTATAGTTGGTGAACAGGTTGTAGAGGACTCTGAGGGTGGACTTGAGGTTCAGGTTGACGACATCTGGAAAACAAAATTGAGAGAGCAGGGATCATTAGAGTTTGATGAATTGTTTAAGGAGGACAATGTAGACCTTTGACATGTTAGTTATAAAAGAAAAGTTGTGTCCTTGGAACACTTTCGCACAAATTAAATGGGCTGTGAGCCATAAATTCATTTACAGTGCAGAAGCTTATTTTATGGCTGCTGTTGGGTCACTCTCCTTGAAAAGGTTATTCATAATTTGGGGAATTAAAAAGGCTAAAATAGCAAGAATTTGCAAATGATTATCATATGAGGGTTAAAAACACTTTGCGCTCTCTTTGTCAGTAACATGGTGTAGTACATAAGTCTTTGTTTGGTGTAATTTCTCTACACAAGCAGTTCTTTGTAAGAGACTCAAACATGACACCAATGCATCACCACTTAAAACAAGACTTCTTAAGCTCCTGATCATCTGCGTCCCCTTGCTAACTTGGGTGCAGCCGCAGCCTAGAGGACACTTTATCATGTTTTGTCCACTGGAGGGGCACCCTAGAGAGCCTTTTGTCGCATTTTTCCCACCCTAAAAGGCACTTTATCATGTTTTATCGACCACAGAAGCATCCAAGCGGGCACTTTCGCTGCGTTTCCTTCAAACGCGGGGGCTAAGCAGAAGCCCTGCTATCGTTGGACTTCAGCTTTGCATCTGTAAAGATAATAGCTAAAATGTCCAATGTGAGGTGTAGTTCTTGAAGGAACAAGGTGTTTCCTTTTTGGCTTAGTCAGGAAAATGTTTACAGAAGGATCAGGCATTTGCATAATAGGCTACAGTGTGGAGAAAAACAATATTTACATATTTTGAATCTTCTTTAGTTGATACTGGTTAAAAATTCAAATATTTCACATGAGGGACACAACTGTGCAGTAAAATATTTAGTTTTCATCTCTGAGGACTGTCTATATTGCAGGGATAATGAATTAAGGAGAAAAATATGATAAATTAAAGAGCGATTTGGGTCAAAGAAAATAATAAAAACAGAGAGCAATATACAATGTGTTAAGTAGTAGAATATAAGTAATTAAAAAAGGATGATAAATAAGACATAGAATATAGAGAAATATGGGTCAAGAATGTGGAGCAAAATGTAAATATGGCCACAGTAAGGGTTAAAAATAGAAGCGCAACACAGAATATAATGTAAAGTAGCTCTGAGAATTGTGTAAGTATATACAAGAGAGAGGTCTTATCGTCTTAAACATACTGTCCCCAGAAGTGCAGTTATTGACTTACATTAGAAAAAAAAATGCAGTTTCATATTCTGTGGATCAAAGTAAACAAGGAGTATCTGATATCATTCTGAATGCTTCAGTGAAATAAGCTTCTAAAAGCTATTTCCAAACGTACTGTAATAGCAGTTCTATCTCCACGGGGGGTGTGAAGAGTATAATTGGTCAATAAAATACAAGTCTGTGTAATAGAAAATAGGAAACACTAACCAACAATCATCGCAAAAGCAGCAACTACTTGAAGCCAGTGAGCCATAATTGATTTTGTTTTAACTAAATTCTGTAATATTGATTATAACTGGAAAACGATGTGTAGCTCAGGGCTGAATTAACTCAGCAACATCCATCTAGTAGCGAGTTTTCAGGCTGAGGCAAGGGTTCCATCTACTGGACAACCTGTAATATGACTGAGGGACATCAAACCATTAAAACACCTTTATAAATGGTCCCCCATCAGTGCAAGAGACTCATAATCTCCTCCTAGCCTCCATAAAATCTCCTCCGGGAAATTCACATTACATATGTATTTTATCTTTATCTTGCAATAATGAAATATTTCCGTAATGTACGTTCATAAAATACCTTCTGGTCTGGCTTTGGGTTTCTTCAGGCCGCCATCCTGCATCAGCTCGAAGGCGAACGCAACATTGTGAACCTGAGAGGACACAAACGGGTAAACTCGATGTATTGATAAGCGGCAAAAAAATCCTCCTTTCTCGCTGACAGATTTCACTTTTTGAGGGGGGGTGCTCACCTTCTGTTCGAAGCTCTCAGGTGTGAGGAAGAAGTTGTACAGAGGGACGAAGTAGTCCTCCAGCAGCCCCATCAGTAACACCAGATACACCCCATCAGCAAACTGCACACAAACAATACAGACAGCATGAGGATCTAAAAATCGTGCAGAGGACGAAACACGTAGCAATCGCAAATGTTACCTGAGACTCCAGCTCAGTAACTTCCAGGTTCAGCTTGTTCAGGTGTTTGTTCACGAAGGTGATGAGAGACTGGTAACATGAACACAGAAACATTAATATTTAACAGGTTGATTATGTTGAGATAGGAGAGCTAATTTTGTTTAGATAACTCAATAGTTGCCTTGTGATACTGAGATGGCATTAAAAGAAACGCTGCATGCACTGCTGTTCTTAAACTCCATACAGTTATATTATTTGTATTATTCTACCCTTTATCATGCAAAGAAAAGATCTCTCATACCGTTTTTACTACGTTGAGCTTGTCAGGTGCGTGATCTAGCAGAGTGTCAAACGCGTCCCTCTCTGTTTTAAAAAGAAGGAATTCAAAGGTTATGATCACAAAAAAGGGAATGGTTTAATATTTTGAGAAATATTAGAAGCGTCAGCAATATTAGATAGATCACTCTCAAATCTACAGCCACCACATGGTTAGCTTAGCTTAGCATAATGACTTGGAACCGGGGCAAACTGCAAGCCTGGCTCTGTCCAAAGTCAAAAAAAAAAAGCTAACTAATTGCACCTCTACACCTCACTAGTTATCACATTATGTTGATGATTATATGTAAAAACTAAATTTCCCCAAATGTTCCATTATTCCTTCAGCAGATAAATAAAGAAACATTTCTATAATGCTTTAATAAGATATGTGGCCGTGACTCACCAAATCTTCCCATCATCATTCTGAAAAATAAAAACAGATTAGTCACAGTCTGAAAAACTATTCTTACACCACAATAAATATTATCAATAATCACATCATAAATATAAAAAAAGGATGACCGTGGATCGAATCATGAAGGAAATTGTATAAACACATACTCTGTGGTGCTCGTCAGCTCCTTGGTAACAAGAGCAGTCTGCAGGATGCCCTCTCGTTTCTGCTCAAACGAAACCAAAATGCTTCCGTTAACACACGAGACGATAACTAGAACTGTTGATGCACATTATGAAAACTGAATGCACAGACAAGATACTGGAAGATGAGAGAAAGATTTAGCCATGAACTGACCAGATACTAGACAGGTGTTGTGTTGTTTTAAGGTTCCTCTTACGGCAATTTCTTAGATAAAATAATTGCATTAGACTGATTAATTTTAATTTTGGGTTATATTTTTCATCACTTGTTTCAGATTATTGGTCTGTAACTTGGTTAAGTAAAAATAAACAATGAATAACCCTGTGCACCTCTGTATCCATCCTAGCTTCATTGCATATGATCATGATGAATGCCAGCTTGATGAGTCACTTTACCTTGACGACCACCACTTGTACGGAAACGTGCTCGGGCAGCCTGATGGGCGCCTGGAAGTGCATCGCGAGAGCCACCAGCAGATAGACGATCGCCACCAGGTTCTTTGAATGGATGGCTGCGACAGTAAATTGAAAAGAGAGGACCGTCAGTGGCAAGCCAACAACTGAGATGTGAGCACTTCACTGAAGATGAAAGCTAACAGTTGGTGCTTTTTTCACAGACAGAAGGAAAATGAAAAAGATGCAAATGAGGAGTTAATGAATTGAGAATTAATTTAAGTGTTTGTTTATAGAGTTCCACAAAAGTCTGTGCAGGTTTAAATACTCTTCATCTGTGATGAGTCAATTATGTGTTAAAGGGGCATTCCACTATTTTACATTTCTTCAAAGTCCAGGTTGCTTGTCATGAGAAAAAACAGTTCAAACTCTTCTGAGGATATAGAGGAGCTCTAAGAAGATTCAGAAAATAACCTCTGTGATGTCATTATGATGTCATCAAAGTTATCTTGGCTTGGACTTCTTCTTAATTTTAAACACAAACGCTGCGTTATGAAGTCCTTCCAATGTGGAGATGTAAAGTTAAAGGAAAGAAGTTGGCACGTAAGTGAGAGGGAGAATCAAGAGGAAGAGTTGCATCGTGGGAAATGTAGGCTTTTTCATACTTGAAAAAAGTGCAATTCACTTATCCAATATGCTTTGACCCATATTGTAGACGGGAAGCTTCATCCAGTTTAATTCAAGTGCAATACTTAATTGCTGGAGTGTCAATTTAAGCATCGACGTCACTGAAGTCGATGTAATACTCACATTCCACACTCCACTCGATGGTCCAACCGTGGGGCCTCAGCAGCTCGTTGACAGCCTCCAGAACCGTCTGAAGCTTCTGCTTTTGACCGATCTCTGACTGGGTCACCTCGGCCACGTTCAGCTTCCTGCCTGACAACTTTTCTGTCAACAGCGACAGAGACGAGATATCAGAAGACATTCCATACACGGAAAAGAACCGTGAATAATTGCACACAGTATCTTGCAGCAGAAATGTGTTTGTTCTGACAAGGTATACAAGCAGCAAGTAAGCAATAAAATCTCATACAGATTAAAAGAGGAGAGAGATCCAAATTGGGTCAGTTAGTGAAAAATAAGTGATTCAAACTAGGACAGTACAACACAATTGTTATTTCATGCCTGTGTAAGTTTGGGTTTTGTATCGTTGGAAAGCAAAGACATGATGATCTTAAGAACTTGGGTGAGACTTCACTGCTTTGAGCAATAATAAGAAAGAGGATTTAAGAGGCTTATCTGAAGTGTGTGGATCCAAATACTAAATAAAGAAGAACCCAGCACCACTGATTAAAAAAAAAAAAAAGGGGGGGGGGGGTGTCTAAAACAGGCACTGACGCAATAAAAGCCTGAGATTGCATGAGGTGCAAAAGTGATAAAGGGTCGAGAAAACCGAAAAAGGCTTTTACAGCAAAGAAGAAATCACACACAACGTGTTTCCTGCGGTGTGTTTTTAGATGTTGTTCATGACACTTCTGCAGCGTATGCAACCAAGTGACAGCTCTGTTATGTATGAGTCAGCGTTTGTAAATGAATATGCAAATTCTTGATGTTTTATTCTCATAAATGTTTGACAGCTGACGACACATTTCGTCAGGCTGCAATAATGAGCCAGTGGTTTTCACGGGGGGCTGTAAGTGGGAGCAACGAAGAGGGAGGAAGGAAGTGTAGCGATGAGAATGTGAGGAGCCGGAGACGGAGATGAAGCACAAAAACATGTGAATTTGACAGTTAAATATAAGACTTTGAACATTAAAATAGCGGCAAACAACTAGTTAGACTAAGTGAAGTTATGTAGTGACAGAATATTGATTCATATTTGATCTGCATTGCCTTTTTACAGTTTGATCCACGATTCATGAGCAGTGAGTGTTTTTCTTTCCGCCTTTAAGAAGCAAAGACTTACACATTTGTTATATGTAACTTTTAACTTTTGGTGATGTCTGTTTTATGATGAGCTCATCTTTGTTCGGTTAAAGAGGCCTAGCCTGTTTAGGAAGTTTAGGAAGAGGAAGAGATTAATTTCTCAACATTTCAGCAATTTATTTTGTTCATTTATTATTCTAACAGCTGGCATGTATCTGCCGGCTGAAACTTTGTGGTGTTATCGAAATATCGCCTCTTGCTGGTGCAAAGTGGTATTAAATCTCTTGAACATCAGTAGTTGTCAGCATGTCTTGGTAGATATCACTCTGCTGTAACACATTACAGACACAAGGGGGAAGCACCAGACAGACAGAAGACTCTGAGGCTTTACAGCGGAAACTGGGTGAATACACATTTATCACAGTGGACATTTGTTTTAAAAAATAATAATAAAATGAAAAGCCAATGGTACGCATTTTGGCATTTTACATCTTCATTTTGACATATGTTTGGACCTGAGTGTTTGCAATATTACATATATTTATTAGAAAATGTCAAATATCAAAATGAGACATGTTTCAATTGTTTTAACTCCTACTCATTATCAAAGTATGTATCAAACAATACTTAAATCATTATATTCACTGCTGCAAGTTTACTGATGCTAATATCACAAATTAAGATGTTTCTCATGTGCAGCTGACACACAGAGAAATGAGATCATGCTAATTGCAGTGAGCACAAGGATATTTTGATTAATAAATGAGAGTCTGTTGCACTTTATTAACACCTAGAGTTGAAACTAGCTCCTGCTGGTTCTGGTGCCAAATCATGATAAATAGGGCCTGATATGTTCAGTACACAATACAACAACCTCAGTCTAAAACATGTGCAGGAAAAGTGGTAATGATCTTTAGATAATAGTGTGATCAGCATATTCAAGAATGATTGTGACTAACAGTACATTACTTCTTGTTCCAAAGTTTTTTAATATCGCCTCCTTTTTTTGTGAAGTTTGGTTTGCTGTACATTTGGCTACTGCACAGATGTGGGGAGTACAAAAAAACTTCCTCACTGTACTTTTACTCCCTACATTTTAACACAAATATCTTTACTTTCTTTTTTCACACAAGTGTCTGTACTTGTAGCTAACTACTGTAGGATGAGCCGAGACTGCTTTAACTTCACTCGTGAATTCTTTTGAACTCTCTGTTACCCTAACGGACAAAAAGTTTGCAAGACTTGTTGTTATGCCTTTTATACAGTATTTTCATCATTTCAACCCCTGTAGCAGTTATGCCCTATTGATGCGCCATTATGCATGTTTTTTTTCCTTTGCAATGATCCACTCAGATCTTAAACCAATCCCCTCAT
The DNA here is from genome assembly GCA_963678695.2 of Diplodus puntazzo. Taxonomy (NCBI): domain Eukaryota; kingdom Metazoa; phylum Chordata; class Actinopteri; order Spariformes; family Sparidae; genus Diplodus; species Diplodus puntazzo. The sequence goes on along the minus strand of OZ023161.1, from coordinate 18,682,368 downwards.
CACATCACATAAATTGCATGAGCTGAAGATGTTTTAAGTGATGTTTTTTTTCTTCTGAGCCCTTGTTTATACTGGAGCCACAGGCTGCAAGTAATATCGAAAAATTGCTTTAAAATGACTTTGACCTTTTTCTGAATAGATGGTGCAGACTGTTGTACAAATATGTTGTTAGTTAATATTCACATTTATTCATATTTCATACTGCACATCCAACAAACGTTATGCTGACCGACTGCACGAATTAAATACTTTCTCCTACTAATAATATTGCAGATTTTCATGCATGACCAAGTTCAAGGCATACAGAAGCTATGCAAATGTATATGTTGTGAGAGTTGAGATGCTAAAGAAACCAATTTCTTACCAAACAACTTCTGCAGCACTTGCCCGTCGTAACAGTCCTCCTCCAGGTCTTTGACTATGATCCTATCCTCCTCCAGCTCACTGTTGATCCAGTCGATCAGCACCTGGAAACACATCACATTACAATGAAAATGTCCTCTTACATTGTGCTGTTTTCTTTATTTTTTACTGCAATGATGATGTGCAAAATGTGAGCCAAACTACCTTCAGAAGATCTTTGAATTTAAGACTCTCCCGTGATGTCGGATCCAACATGATCCTCTCAGCGTTTTCCTCTGGTGAAGATATTTTGGGAAACATTATGACAGTCAGTGACACTCAAATGTATTTTGGATACAGCCACACACATACAATGTTCCTACTGTATGTCAACAGTGGTTGACATGATGATGACATCGACACCTCCCACTTTCATTTCCTGCTCCTCCACTGTTCCCATTAGTCACCAGTGTCAACATATTCACATTGAGACCTTCGCAACCTCTGTGTGTGCGCGTGTGTGTGTGTGTGTGTGTGTGTGTGTGTGTGTGTGTGTGTGTGTGTGTGTGTGTGTGTGTGTGTGTGTGTGTGTGTGTGTACCCAGCAGTGTGTCCTCTGGATGGATGTCTGTCCCCGTGGGAAGCATCGGAGCGTTGATAGCATTCTTCCCCTCCTCATGAAGATCGCTAACTAGAAAGACAAACACACAAATAACCATAAAACTAAATAAGCAAGCGAGTGACTTTGTCACTTGTTATGTAAATGTAAATTAATATGCATTTATAATCTCTGAGTTTAGGGACAGAACGAGGAAGCAATTGTCTTGTCTTGATGTAGTGTCAGTAACAGTCAGAGCCACACAAACTGGAAGTCTAAATCTTTCTGCAGAATCTTAAAGGGGAATTCCACTAGTTTCACACAACAAAGTCAGTTAATAGGTCTTTGGGGGCACCATGACACATGTGAGAAAAGCTGTATAAAGACTTTTGTGGCTTCAGACGAAGCTGTTTCAAGTCTGATAAGTGGCGTCCCTTGAGTCAGCGTCAGTTCTGTCTGAAGACTACAATCGTTTGGTGTGGAGCTGGAAAGAAGCTGACCAGACCTCTGGAGGATGCTCTTCATCTTTGCTTTAGGCTTGTGAGCTCAAGGCTACATTAGCCGCTACGAGTCTAACAGACCTGGATCTGAGCAGAGCTGTTAGTGCTGAAGTTGTCTTGTGGGATACATAGGTGCAGAATAAAAAAGTTGTGTCGTACTCTTTCTAGATATGACTTTTCAACACTTACTTCTCATAAAATGTTAATAATATACCCTTGTTAAATGTGCACATCCTCATTATGTCATGATGAATTGCTTCTATGGGAAGTACGTGGTTTCATTTAATGCATTACTTGTGCAACAGAAGTAATTAATAATTATCATGATTAATAATGGTAATAATAACAAAACTTTTATTGATATATTTTTCTTTAAATAGGGGCAAGAAATTCTATCTTCGGGAGATTTATCAGAATGGACTATTACCTCTAAATGTAGTAAAATATAGGGTAGCACAATCTGAAGCTTGCGACTTGGGGGGCCAGTGGGGTTTTCGGCAGTTGTATAGCCTGTCCCACGCTTGGGAGCACCACTTTGCATAGATGGGTGTTGCTGTCAAGCTGTGAGTTGCAGACGCGTCAAACGCAGCTTGTTAAAAAACGTGTATCGAGAATCGGAGCTGAGCTGTCACTCGTCTGACACTTCCTACGGTTTTCTTACGTTTTTTTTCCTTTCCGCTACACTTCACTCCTGCGTTGGAGTCGTTTCACTGGCTCTCAGTGTGTTTTGGAATAGATTTTAAGATTTCAATGATTACATTCAAGGCTTTCATGGCCTGTCTCCCCGCTATATGTCAGGCCAGTAAACGTACACGCCACATACAAGGACTTTTGTTTGTTCAAGAGGCCTGGCTAAAAACTAAAGGGGACAGACCGTTTGCAGTCAAGGCCCCGAGGCTCTGAATCTATCTGTCCACGGAAATCTGGTCGGCTGAGTCTGTGATCTAAAACACTTTTTATCAGTGAGTGTTTCCTGGTTTAACTTGTGTATTAAGGTTATTTTTTCCTTATCTGTGCTCATGTTTTTTCTCTAATGAGTTTATGACTTGGTTTATTTTGTTGCCTTAGTGAGGCATTTTGTAGTTCTGGGGTCGCAGTGTCCATCAGTGTCTAAAAATCAAGTTCTTTAAGTGTGTTTAATTTTGTTATTTTTCCAACATAAACTTAAAGGATACTCAAAACACTAGAATAAAAATGTTGTCCTAAACTGGGAACATTAAAGGTGACCAGAGACAAGATACACACTAAGTAACACACACTCTGACTCTCTGGCTTTCGGGTAAAATCCATTTCTGCTTACTCGCTTTCACTTCTGACTAGAGAGACACACCAGGGATTTAAAGGCTTTCTTCCCCTAACTGCCACATTGCTTTTATGATCCTGCATTTCAATTTGCCAGACCTGCAACAGGCTGCACCACAATCAATGCTCTCAAATCTATCATGTCATTGACTTTGCTATTTATAAAAACCTGCATGGAGAACCAAAGCAAGAATAGAAAGAGGAAAAATGGCTGCATAAGCTCTTTTTCAAATTAAAAGCATGTAAAATCAATATCATAATTAAGAACATGATGAAAGAAAGTCTACAACAACGTGTTTATGGTACAGTGTGTTCAAAATTGTCACTTCAAAGCATGTACAAAGAGAGGATATACGTATTTACCCCGAGACGAGGGGTCCCTAAAGGTTTCCCTATCTGATCCAGCATGAATACAGCTTGAGCCCTGAATCTCACAACACATCAGCAGTTTGCTGTGTAATTACTGAGCATCCTTGCTGCATTTCATCATAATTGTGCAGCTTCCTCCCTCCGTGTCCATCTGACTGCATTACTGCTGCGTTGCACCGAGCTGGAGAGGGCTTTGGCACTTCACACAGCCGAGAAAAATGGGAGTGAAAATGCTCAAATTATACAAAGTAATTCATTTGTTACAGCAGAATTACGCGTGGAAATAAAAATATTACAACACAGGCGATCTTGTAATGTTAAATACACATTTAGCAGTGTCTCACAGTACTTACCTCTTGCTGACCTTTTACAACAACAAAACCAACACATTGCTGGACATTAACCTACAGTGCACTGAGGTAACAGGTCCTGCTTCCCCATTTCCACTTCCACGTTCCTCAGCATTAAAACCAGCAGTTTACCTTGTTTCTTCCTCTTGGTCCCACAGAGCAGCCCCGCCATGTCCCCGGTATAAACCTCCGGATTCCCCCCGATGGCAGCAAAGGTAGTGTATGTGTGTGTGTGAGTGTGTGTGTGTGAATCGGTGTCTGAGGGACTGAGCAGTGGCCGGGGCGTCATCACGTGTTTATTTCTGTCACAACCCTCCACCCCACCTCTGCGATCCAGTTACAGGACGCAGACGCTGAGGGGAGTGTGTGTGTGTGTGTGTGTGTGTGTGTGTGTGTGTATGTGTGTGTGTGTGTGTGTGCACGCGCGCGTGCGTCACATATGTTAATGGTGAACACAAACGCACCAAAGCAGCAATTTCAGCAATGCTTAGTAGATTGATCAATTAGGTGATGGAAAGAAAATAAACTGCTAAATAAACTACTGTGATGATTGACTAATTGCTTCAGTCATTTTCTCGGGCAAAAATGTCCAGCTGGTTTCAGCTTCTTAAATGTGATGATTTACAGCTTTTCTTTATCATTTATGATAATACAGTAAATGAAGAGTCTAGATATTGGAAAGTTGGTTGGACAAAGGATGCAATATGAAGACGTCACTGGCTCTGAGAAACTGTGATGAGCATTTTTCTGACATTTTATAGACCAGACGATTAATTGATTAAACGTGATAAATCATCGTAAGGGTGCCACGTTTCTCCAAATCCATTATTCGATTTGACTTTTGATTTAAATGTCATGATTCAATTCCATTGGTAGGGGTATTTTACAAGAGCACTTTGACACTTTGACTCCTGGTGGCTCTTTAAAGGTCGGGGGCAGACAAGTTTGAATAATATTCACCCAAAGAAATAAAGATTACGACGAGTTCCTCAAAAAAATACCAGCCTTTAGTGATTCAACCATAAATCAACTTAAGATATAAATTCAGTTTCTTACAGCCTGAAGTTTGATTTGTCAAACCTGTCCAGAGTGATCCCTTTTCTCAAAGAAATGAATAAAGGATCTAAAAAACATCTGCAGTTAGAGATATTGTTGAGTTGACTCGACTCACTGTTTTGATGACTTGAAACTTGACTTGAGTAAATGACTTGAGACTTGAAACTTAGAAGTTAAGAACTTGACTTCAGACATGATTTCTCAAATGACTTAATCAATTTAATTTTTAATTTTATCTTGGCAGTTTAGTTTTTTGACTTGCCCAAGAAAAAATGACTTAGGACTTTTGCCTAAGACTTGGACCAAATGACTTGAGTCACATATTTAGTGTCGACTGGTTACCTTTGAATGAACTGCATGAAATCTTTATTTCAAATGTTCTTTTAAAGCCCACAAACAAACAAACAAACCAACAAAAGAACAGGGCATAAGAAAACAGTCAATTATAATTACGTGTTCGAAAAGGAGTGGGAGGAAGTGTAAATCTATCTAATAGTATCTAATCCCACCCCCTCTCCACTAATCTTTAGCTAATAATTCAGCACAGGCTTCCTTACTTAATCATACCCTTCAATTTAATACCCATATAAATGCATGAAGCTGGTATAAAAGGAGTATTTTCACACACAAACAATGTCCAGTTAATTTTCTTGTTCTTAAATCTGGTCAAATTAGCAACAGTCTTGTTATTTCACAGCAGTATAAGAGAACTGACTTGTTTCAATAAGCATTTGAATGAGGCTTTTAATATGTTTTGCTGCAGCGAATAATCAATCAGGCAGCGGCTGTATTCCTGTCAACAGAATTACACTAATTGAATTCAAACCGAAGCCTGCAGTCAAGAATGTTTCTCTTATTTCAGCTTCATTGCACAAATTCATGTCAAAAGCTCCTTAGTGGCATTATACACCATTATGTGAAAGGACAAAATGAAAAGACCGGCAATACATAGTCAGATTTTCTTTCTGCTCTTCAGACTGTAATCAGGCAGCGATGTAAACAGCGTAAAGCTGATTGAAATTGTAGTTCGGTTCCGCTGCTTCCGAGAGCGGGGAGGCGGTTTACTGCGGCACAGAGGGGGAAGATATAAATAATGCAGCAGTGTAGAGAAGACAGACTGGACCTTAAATATAGCTTTGGTTATTTACACCAACACAGGCACTAGTGAGTAACAGCAGCCAGGAAATGACACAGTGTGTTCACTGGGGGGGGTCTTCAGCAAATATTAACCATGTCAGCCCAACTCTTAACTTATTATAGCTAATATCTACTGATCATGATATGATATGTTTCTTTATGTCATTCATTTTAAATCCAGATCCCAGTTATACTTCTCCCCACTTTGTACATACAACATCTACTGTGTGATATCCTGAACTCTTCCCTTCATCATGATGTGTCGATGTTTAAACATGGTGAATGTCTGTTTTCTTATGAAGGGTCAAAGGACCAAGGGAGTCGAATGTTGTAAACTCCTCTCATACAAAATGTAATACTAAGGGTGGAAATCACTAAGAAATGCTACACGATACGTTGCCCACAATTGCGATAATATCACGATACTGCGATTCTGTGATAATCAGTACAGTGCAAGACACCAAAAAGTACAAATTACCTATGTACTCACAGCATAGCGGTGTCTGACTCACAGTAAGTATGCCCCACTAAAATCTTTTCAAGATTTGTTTGTGTAAATTCAGCAAGTTTATTTTTGTTTAAAAACATTGTGTTTCATTAAAAAAATTGCAATATTTGTCACCATCGGCGATGCGTATTATCCCCTCTTCTTGCAATATGATATATTTCTGTATCAATATTTTGTCCCACCCCTATTTATTAACCAGTATTGATGTTTCCGGGTTTTAGACCAAAGATTTTCTGAAATCAAGTTTTTTTAGGAATTGTGACTGAGTTGTAGAGGGTGTACAGTCTTTACTCTACAGTTTTCAGCCTGAAACAGCACATACACTTCTGTCTTTCTTTGGGAGTTTTCTGATATGTTCCAAATACCAGTGAGTCTAGTAAAACCATAACGTGATTAAATTGTACCTTTTTGGGTATATGCATTATAATACAGAAATGTATCCTCAATATACTTTAACTGTTAATTTACAGTAAAATATAAAGTAAGTAGCCACAGTAAAATAAGTGATTAAAAGCAAAATAGCAACAAACAGATGACTTACTATGATCAGCATCCATCCTAAAACTTGCCCTTTGTTATATTTAGCATTTTCATGGTGTGAACACTCTTAACTCTTATGATAACACACTGAGGATGTGACATACTCATCCTCTCAGTCTTTTTATCCACTAAACTAACACGGTCACAGCTCTGCCTGCTGCTGACAGAGGGAGCTGAGCCTTGTCAAAGAAACGCAGACTTCCTTTCAGTTATCAGGATAACACTGCAGAGAGAGCCATGAACATGCCGTGTGCTTGAAACCGCATGAACCTGGACTGTTTCTTTCATGTCTTGTTGAAATGCCATTAGCAACACCGTTAAAACATATTCAAAAGGGTTTGAAATTCTGTGCTTAAACATGTTTGGTTGCTAAGGAGTGTCGCCACAATTCAGGAAACCATAAGTCCCTTTTCCAAGGGAACAATCCATCTCTGCCATTAATGATTATTCAGCATTTGTGAGGCAACTTTTCCAGTGAAGACTCGCCTCTCTTGGGTGTTCCTCTTAAAGAGGATACGGCACCACACCCAAAAGTAACAGAAACCACAACAGCAGCCATGCGAGGCCACATTCTGTGCTCCATTAGCAAGACTGCACCTCACATACTCCTCTCCTCTTATATTGATTTCTAATTCTAAAATCACAAAGTTCTTCTTTAAAACAACCTGTGCATCATGTGAGCTTTAAGCCACTTTGACCACACGGGGGCACTGCAGTCAAAGTAAAACAGACTTCTCATGCTGCAGAATCCATCGCCTCCAGTACTGACCTACAGACTGTTGACAAAATTAATAAAATTATAAATAACTTTTTCTCTGTAAGTAAGAGGTTCACTAATAAAAGAATAATTTGAGTTATCATGTAATTAATGATATGGGTAAAAAGAATCTAAAAAAAAATATGCTTAAAACTGCCCAGATCACAAGATTTGTTTCATATTTCTACACTGAAGTCGATGAGAGATTTCAAACCCTGGCATTTTAATGTCAAATTTAGAGTTGCAACCGATGATTATTTTCATTAATCACTGACCTGCTGATTATTTTCTCAAATCAATGTTTTGTTTGCAAAATCAAGAATATACTGTGGAAAAAAATCCCCTTAGTAACATTTGAGAAGTGCTTGTTTTGTCCAAAAACTCACATATATTCAACTAACCATAATACTGACAAATAGAACCAGCAAAATCCTTGTTTCAGGCTCATGAGACTTGTGATGTTTTGAGAAATCTTAAGTTCTGCACCAAGTAACAATAACAAACAGCAAATCTGCTTCACGGGACCTAGTGAAGCTTCAGGCACAAGATTAAGCAGGAAGACAATTATTGTCATTACCTCGTTACAAGAGGGCTCCACCTCTCAGTCGTCATCTAATTAACTCACTGGGCTGAACTGTCTGTGGGTTTCTCTGTTTGAAACCCCTTAAAGGGACACTTCACCGATTTGCATTGAGCTTTGTATCTTCAGGAAAACAGTCATGTTTTTGAATGGTCGTGCATCATTCCCTCAGTTTGCCCTGAGACAGGAGAACTAGAGATTTCAGTGTTGGACTTCCTGCTTTCAATGATGTAAAAATCGTCATTTTACGTCATTGAAAGCAGGAAGTCCTATATCTGTGTTGAGAGGGAAGACTACAAACGCTTCGCTCATTTTTCCAAGGGTGGGGGCTAGAGGTGGAACCCACTCACGCTACAGACCTATCACAGACCAATGGGCGGGACTTCACTTGCAGAACGAAAATACATAGCTGCCATCTTTGTTGGCCGCTAAGCGAACAGACGCTGTGGAGCCAGGTTTGACCCACGATGGCAGATGATATGCAATATGATATTTCAGACAACGAAGAGAGTGATTTCGAGAGCGTGATGCTCGAGTCAGATGTTCGCGGCTACCTGTACGAGCCACAATACAGTGACGAGCAGCTGAGGGAGATGGAGGCGGCAGGTCTTCTGCCTCCGCTGCGGCGGCTGCTGCAGCCGCGGCAGAAGACCTGCCTGTCCCGGACGAGGAGCCCGGACTGGCTCGAGCAGGGGCGGACTGGCGGTGCCACCGGTGCTCTCGCTGTGCGCCTATGGACACCGAACTGGACTCTGTCTGCTGCAGTGAATCCCAGAGATGCCAGTTTCTTCGCGACGAAATATCTACAGCGGACGGAGATATGTGTGGTGTGCCGGATTAGTGGGAGTGGCTTGCAGAGCTGTGCATTGTGGTGCATTGTGGGAGTTGTTGTCTTTCATACAAATGCGCCCTAAAGTCACTTTCTGCCTTTTCTCAGTCAAATAAGCACAAAATTCAAAAATGATGTTACATTTTGACTACAAATATGACCCTCTTTCAATAAAGATCAATGTTCCCACCGGTGAAATGCTTCTTTAAAGGTGCACGATGTAAGAAATGACCACCTCTTCAAACAAGTAGGGGGCAGACTAACACTAGAGAATCCACTTACTTTTGCTTTGTGACTGTTGCTGCTGGTAGGTAATTAGCTCAGTTAGCCATGCAGTTAGCAGTCTGGACAGCGTGCTTTGAGTGGTGTTATAGAAAAGGATGGGCAGGGGCTAGCTGGCTAGCATGCTAACCTGAGCAGATTTAGTTCATTTTTTTACATTGTTTCAACCAACATTCTTACATACTGCAGCTTTAAAGCTGAAAAATCGCGTTGTTCCATTCTTGCTGCACTGTTACTGTTATGAATAATATGGCTGCAACTGATCATTATTTTCTTCACACGTCACCATCCTGGTAAAAAAAGAAAGAAAAGAAAACGTGGGCTACAGAGGAGGCTCTACGTCTAACTTTTAGAGAGGAGCAATAGAAAGCAACGTGACTGGAAACATCACAAGCGCAAATGTTTGCCTGCACGGAGCCCAAAGGATACTAAAAGACGACACCCACCACAGCCACAATCTGTTCACCCTGCTACCATCTGGCATGAAATACAGAAGTATCCACTGCTTCTTCCTTTCCTCGGGCAGTGGGACGTAATTTGTCCTCCTCAATCCATAAATGAGCCTTTAAAATCAGCCAGAAATATTCATATTTAATATTTATATTGTTAAATATAACAATATTTGATGCAATGTGCAATGATTTTTTCCCCACCAGTTTTAAGAGGCTAAAACTAACATTTTTTACAGTTTGATTACCCAGAGATGTGTGGAATTTAATGCGGCTCCTGAACAATTAATATGTCTCTGTCCTCCTGCTGGTGGACCTCCTTTAATGGAGATTACAAACACATGTCTGTGAGCACCCTCACACACACACACACACACTCACACACACACACACACACTCAGACAGACACAGACAAACAGTTAGGCGTTAAACCTTGCAGCTGTCTGTTTTACCACACAGTGTCTGGCCTGTGGGAGGGCAGAAATAGTTTGGGCAACAACTGGAAAACTGGGTCAGGAGAAAAACTATAAAGAAGTTTTGGATTTAATCTCCAAAATACGGAGAGAGCAGAAAATCCCCTTAGAGCTTTATCTTAATAACCTTGCATTCCTGTCACCGGTCACTGACTGTATGATCTATTTATGTTTCTTACCTCATGTTAAATGCCTGTGGAGTCACTAGGAAGCTTTGTCTCCCCTCTCTCTCTCTTACAAGTGTTTCTTACCCTGAAACCACACAGAATGAACACTAGAGCTCAAAATATCTTAATGATGACACCTTTAATTGGGCTCCTAATGAGAAACCTATGTTAGAGTGTTATACAAAAGAAAGACACAGCCATAAGCTGAGGACAAACCTGGTGACACACTATGACTGTGTGTGGTAAATCATGTGCACAGATCATGATGAAAGTGCCGGTGATGTCCCAGAGGAGAATATTTTAATAGTGCATCACGTGATTGCAGCACCATGGACAGAAACACAGCACAGGGGAGCAAACAGAGGCCTTTTTTTCTCAGATTTAACATGACAACGAAAACACAACACTCACCTTCTTTTGACTTTTTCTTCCGCGCCAGGGTTCCTCCTAATTTCCCGAGGAAAGACTCGTCCTTCTTCATCTTGGCGGACTGCGTGGTCGCAGAGGTCCCAGACATCTTTCAGACGTGATGCGTTTGCGTGCTCTCTCTCTCGTTCTCTCTCGTTCTCTCTCCAGCAACTGTTAATGTCACTCCTCCCCGTGATGCATTCAGGCACCGGTGTACGATCCAATCACAGCGAGAAGACACCAAACTAACACATTCACAGGCAAACAGCGGAGTGGAGGAGGAAAGAGCAGAGCTGGTCGGCCATTCAGACGGACCGAATGACTCACACACAGGGTCCATGTGAGTCAACAGCTTCATCTGCTTCTATGTTTACTGTTGGGTCACCCCACAGCGCCCCCCAACGACACGATGCGTTTACAGACCCCCACTGATAGTATTCCCAAAGCTCTGTGTAACACCATTTCAGTCGATATTAAATAAAATTCATTAATTATTTAAAAAAAAAAAAAGTAAGCCTATGAAATACATCCCGAAATGAATATATCTGGCATTATAACCTTTGGAATGATAACTCTCCTAAAGTAGAATAAAAGTTGTCCTTTTAAAAAATGTTAAGAAAACCTAGCCTAACCTATTTATTTGAGTGAAAGATGTTGCCTCATTTGCATATTTATACACACATTCCTATATTTATTGCTACATTTATTTATGTCAGAATTAATTTCATAGGCATCATTTCTTTCATACTCATTATTTAATATTGAAAAAATGACATCTCATACAAAAAATGACAATAAAAATCCTCCAATAGCTCGTTCAGAAACCTTGTGTAAAACGTGAAATAAAAACACAGAAGTACAAGCAGAAAACCTGCACTCAAGATGTGTCAGAATTTGAGTACTCCTTTTTGAGAATAACAGTATAACAAGAAAATAACTGACATATTTAAGACAGACAATATTTAAATGTCTTATTAACCGATCTTGATGATTAGCTGATAAGCCTAGTCTAGTGTTAAAAAAATTGAAAATTACAAACATAAAAAACAACATGTAAATGAGAAAAATACAATCTTTTGATGACAAAGACTTGAAATAAATTCACACAGTAATAAAGGACGGAGTTATCAGTAGAAGGAAAAAGTCATCATTTATGTTTGTCATCTCATCATAATTAATAACATCCACAGACATTAATGATGTAAATAAATCTTTATCAAAAAATTGTATAAATCACTTTGACAATGAATAATTGGGTTCAAAATATTTTGATTCACACAGATTATACGTTTAAAAAAAATACAGTTTATTTTCAGGCACAATGTTTTTGTTTGGACAATAAAACCTGTAAAATATTACAAATTGTTATAAAGACATTTGATGGATGTGCTTCAACTGATCTCTTTACAAAAACAAGCAGGATCATCTTCAGCGCTCCTCACCTCCAGTCTGTGGTGCTGTTTTAGGAGACAGAAATTCCTATTACTATAGTACAAGCAGTCAGATTATGTGTATTAATGTTATTATGTGATGCTGCTGTGAATTCACCTGTAGTCTGCAGTAACTTCCAGTCTCCCTTTAGTGTTTGTCTGAGCCTCTCCAGCGTCTCCACATCCTCTGGTACAGAAGTGTGAAGCTGCCCCAGACAGGGGGCAGCGTCCCCGAGGAGAGAGGAGGCTGTGGGGGCCACACAAGCCTTCTCACCCTCCTGAAGAGACAAAATTACTGACCATTAAAGCCAACTGTACACTATAAAGAAACAGGATACTATTTTCCATACTTTTATTAAAACTGCCCCAGCCTTCATACCTGCATGAGCACCAGTGTGTGTCCCTGTGCCAGGCCCTGCAGCAGGCCTGTTAGTTGTTGCCACACACTGTCACTCAGTCCACTCTCTGGGGCCCGAACCAGCAGAACAAGACTGGGGTCATACTCGTACCCCAGAGGCAGAAGGAGGCCAAACACGGCCTGAATGAACCCTGAAACATCACTGCAGCCCTGTGGGAGGACAAACAAATGCACGTGGGATGTGTTCACATCTGTCTTTTTAACTAAACACACACACACACGCCCTGCACATAAAACACACTTACTTCGATGTCAATATGTTAAAGGGGTTCTGTGGAAAGTGTCATTAGTTTACGTCAGCAAATTCCATTTCTAAACTAATATTAGCTACTGTTGTACCGTTTCTACTAGTGTTACACAACGTACCTTCTTGAGACACACAGGAACGTAATATTTTCTTTGCTGTTCCACCGACTCTTTGTTGCTGAACTGTACCAGGAGTGTTTTCCTACAGATGGAAATATTTCTGTCATCAAGTTGTTTCACATTGTTGCAGACAAATGTGTTCATTCATTTTCCAAGTTTTATCAAAAAGGCTTATTCAGGGAGTATAATTTATGATTGATAATCACCCGTCTTCCTTGCTGGGACACGGGACCACCACGTCTCCAACACACACAACCAAAACCCTGCAATAGGAATTAGGAGAAGGTGACATCAAACCAGACTATACTCTGGACAGTAAAATAAGAATAATCATGTAAATTAGAGACGAGCAAATTACCTTTTCAAGTCAAATACACAGATAATTTATCTGAAGTCGGCTTGAAATAAAGCGTTAACCTCTAAATAGCCGAATACTTTAATTCGCTGGATGCTGTAATCACCAATTCTGAGGGAGATTTATCATAAATGTTGCAGTTAGGTGCTAAAATTGTATGTACAGTGAAAGTTTAAAGGTTCCACAAATAAGAAAAACAAACAATAAACTGACAAAAAACTCACTAATTAACACCTATCTCGTTTATTTACAGGGATGTACTGATTAGCGAAGAGCAGCACTGAGGAAGTCATGACTCCCTGACAAGAAATAGTCCCACACATATATCATCCCTAAAACCACTGAGTTTCATTTTTATACTATGTATTTTTAAGGAATTAAAAAACTGAGATTCAACATTAGTGAGCTTTTAGAAGTATTTGTAGGCGGAGTTTCAACCTCTGGATAGAGTCAGGCTAGCAGTTTCCCCCTATTTCTAGTCTTTATGCTAAGCTAAGCTAAGGGTTTCCTGGCTGTAGTTACATATTTAGAACAGACATGAGCGTGGTATCTATCTTTTCATCGAAAACTCAGTAAGTGAACAAATTAGTGTATTTCCCAAAATGTCAAAGTGTTCCTTTAAAGATGGATGTTTCTATGTAAGGACATTTTTACACTACATCACTTTTCCATATTGATAATAACAAAAAACACAGTCACTGTGCATATTGCAATACCGTTTGCAGAGAGCAGCTGCAGCCTGCTGGACAATACAGTCCATCGCCATGGAGACATCACGGACCAGCGCCAAGCCATTGCAGATCTGAGAGGCAGTAATTAAGTGTAATGAAATCAGCTTGCAGCTCATGTAGGTTGAAGCAAAGTAAAACTGTATTTCTGACAGCCCTTGGCACAGCATTGGAAAAGACAAGACACAGATGACATCCTGAGTGTACCTCATTCTTCTCCATTTGCTCTATGAGGGCAGTAAGACTGGAGAGGGTTGTGAGAGCATCACTCTCATCTGCATCTTTGAGGAAACTCTCCCTTAAAGTGGGAAAAAAACACATTTTTCTAGAATGTAGACAATTTAATCTTGAGTTCACTTACCAAACTATGATAAACTCCTCCCATGTCATATAAAAATAAAGTCAACTACAATGACTAATGTTAACTGAAATGAACCAGTACCAGCCACAGCTCCATACCTGAGTTTGTTGACGATGACCGGGTCGGGAACCTCTGATGAACTGAAGCGTTTACATCCATCTGGACAAGCCACATCATTAGGGAGGATTGCTGCAGTGCGGACTGGAGGAGCAACACGTTTTGGAGGCTCTGGCCACACCTTTTCTTCAACGCTTTTCTCCTCTATTTCCTTCTCCGACTTTTCTTCTTCTTCTTCCGCTAATTTAATGCGCTTTGTGCTGATATTAGAGTTTGGTAGCTCAGCTGGAGAAAAGAGTATGACACATTTTGTGACACAAATAAATACAAAACTAATGACAGTCTGCAATCATAAAAACATAATTAATCATGACATACAGTTAGCTAGCTCTCTTGTTGGTAAAGGTGCTAATTAAAGGGGAATGGGAGTAATTCCTTAAGAAAAACAAAAAGTTAAAATGATCAGATTCCAGCTTCTTAAACGTGAAAATGGGTTGTGGACAAAACAAGACATTTGAGGACCTCATATTGGACTTTTTTTTCACACTTTTGGACTTTACACATCTAATTTACAGGTCCTGAAGAGCACTCCTGCATATGTGGAATAAGTTGTATGCAGCATTTTTTAGTTCCAGAGGGAGCCACTTTGAAAATGAAAAAAGATCTGAGGGTGTGGAGATTGGTGAGTTTACTTGTGGAGCTCGCTCCTCATGTCTGCTTAGCTGAATTAGCTGCTACTAGCATAACACACCCAAATCGTTGGCCAAACTCTTAAGAGGTCAAGTTGCATTGTGGGAAATGTAGGCATTATGTTTTGACAAGGAAGAACATGTGGTATAAAAATGAGATAACTTTGGTTTTGCTGCATTAGTTTTTATCCTTTTTACAAAAAGATGTCTATCATGAGTCCAATCATGTTAAAGGAGAGCTGTAGTGCATAAGTTCTCTTTTAAGTACTTGCTCAAAAAGAATGATGTGCATGTTATACCTGCGTGTTTGAGGCAGGACCAGTATGGCCTATGAGCTGATCGAACACAGTGAAGAGACTCGAGTGCGCTGAAAAGAGAAAAATATCATTCACTTTCGTTATAAAATCGCAGACACACAGCGGATTAAGGTCTGACTCATGAATCTGACTGATAGTGAAACAGACCTTTGACAGGGACCATCAAGGTTTACAGGTAGAGGTGCAGGATCTCCGAGTAAAGTTTGAACTGTCTGACACACTGACTGGGGGAGAGAAGTCAAGTTGTATCCTCCCTGGAAAACATTCACACAATAAAACCTTTTACAGGACCCAACCCAAGGCTCCTCCAGCATGATGGCAGCAATATGTGGAGCTCTCACAGATGGCGGGTACTATCAGAAGTATTGACAGATTAGACATTTGTGTTTTAATATAATTCTATGGGAATAATGCGCAGAGGCGACAACAGAACGTAATGAGATTAAGTGGTCTGACCTCCAGCACAGCACACAGTTTCCCTCCTGCAAGGTTCATCAGGAGGTGAGTGAGGTGAGCAAAGATGTCTGGGCTGGCACACATTTCACCCTGAAAATACAGACAATGTAGTCCAACAGAACACCACAACCTTTAACCATGGCCTCAGATGTACATATTTCAAACAAGGTTAGCAAAACTGGACATTATAAACTTTGTAAAGGGAGAAATATTTCAAGCGTTATTATGGAGATTTATATTTAGTACCTCTGGGTCACCGATGGCTGAGTCAAAACCTGCGCACACCAGGACCAAGTCTGGGCAAAACTGGGACAAAGAATCACAGATGAATAATCTTCAAAACATTACTATGTGTTCCCATACTTGATTTTTTCCAAAATGGCTGACCTCGTATGCGACTGGCAGAAGGACGTGACAGAAGACTGAAAGATAGTCACTGTTCTTCATTCCCACCTGAAATATCATAATGGGACCTCATTAGTAAGCACAAGCTTGCGCACACACCAATCATCAATTGTTTTAGATGATTAGGGTAGACTGATTCACAATGATTAAGTCATGAAAACAAAAAATAAAAGAACATTTTCTGGTTTCAGCTTCAAACTTATAAACTTGCGTACCTTGTTCCAGGGCACATTTACATTGAATCCCGCCCCTTTCCCTTTTCCAACGCTGTCGTAGTCTGATTCTTCAAGGTTGGGCCAGAATTTCTGATGTTCAAAGCGGTGCCATGAGAAGTAAAGCACGCTGGGAAAACGAAACGTGGTATGCAGAAATCAATATGCCGGAAAACAACATGCATGTCAACAAGCAGGATCAGCCCGTTAGAAAAAACTCACCTCGGGTCATCTTCAAAACAGTACTGCACGCCCTGACCGTGATGTACATCCCAGTCAACTATTAACACCCTGAAAATAAAAATAAAAATCATGTAAATATCCAACAGCTTTCTTATAGTTGCAATAAAAAATACAACATTTAACAGTCAAGTCACCTTTTCGCCCCATGTTTTTGCTTTGCGTATCGAGCTGCTATGGCCACATTATTGAACACACAGAACCCGCTGGCAGCACTGCGCATACTGTGGTGTCCTGGAGGTCTGACAACAGCACAGAAGTGACATTCATGTCACATTTTAATGAATGTATTAACCATTTTGTCTATACAAAAAAAATTCCGGCCTACATCCTACAAAGGCTTAAGTATTTAGTTTATAATGATATAAAATACTAAAACTGCCATTTTTTAAAATTAATCTTTAACTTTGTTAATTTTTATGTCAAATAAAGTAGATTCAAAATGAACAAAAGCAAAACAAAAGATATACAAGGCCTAACATTTGTGTTGGGTTATTCATATGATACTGGTTCAGCATACCGTGACATCCCTGATGCATGTGTGGTTCATGTTATTCATTGTTGGAGGTTTGACTCTCTCACCTGACAAGAGCCATGCCGTTCCTCACCTTCCCCGTCATAACACTGTCTACTAGTTGCAGTGCGGCCCCTGCAGCCAGCTTGGCACAGTGATAGATGTTCTAGGACAGTAAATGAGAAGGAGGAATGGTTAATCAGGAGTGACACTGACCTGTTTTTGTCACCCTAACCACTGCTGAATTAACACATTGAGGATACAGATAAAAACACTTTAGCTGGTATAAATGTTAAGTAGGACTCACCTGGTGGAAGTAAACATCACCATATTGCAGGGTGAACTCCTTTAGGTCCTCCAGAGTCATGAAGGGAGTCTTCTTCACTGCCTCCAAGTACTCCTCACTGTTGGGAGTAGAACAATAAGAGTAGCTGAGTGACTGTAGGTTTTTATTTTAGCCTGAAGAAAGTAGAAAGATTAACTGAATGAGGTGGCCGACGTCAGGCCTGACCTGTGAACTAGCAAAATGTCTGCCTCTGTCGCCTTGCGGACAGGAACGGAGACACAGCGATCAGCCAGGCCGCTTTTGACGAGAGCTT
This sequence comes from Diplodus puntazzo, assembly GCA_963678695.2. Classification (NCBI taxonomy): domain Eukaryota; kingdom Metazoa; phylum Chordata; class Actinopteri; order Spariformes; family Sparidae; genus Diplodus; species Diplodus puntazzo. The sequence continues at coordinate 18,664,575 of OZ023161.1, read as the reverse complement.
CATGACTCACTGTCAGACGCTCTGGGACCTCGATTTTACATGCAGGGCTGGAAAAAATTAAAATAATGTTTCATACCGTTGAATGTGTTCAAGTTTGCTTTAGGATTTGTTTATCATGAACTAGTGAGTGCTCTGACTGGTTTCTTAATTCAGTTCAGTGATTTTGTGCTTCATCATTTGAAAATACTTTTTTTCCTCAAAATATAGGCTCTGGTAGTAAAAGACAACGAAGGTAAAAATTAAGTAAAGAATCAGTGGACTATTCCTTAAATCTAAAATACAAACAATAGTATAGTAGTTTAACAGCCTTACTCAGCCATTCATAAATGCATATAGGAGTAGATTGAAAAGGAAAACGTTTATAATTAAAATGGGAAATTAAATGAGAAAGTAAAAAGTTTAACTAAAACAAGGTTATATAAATACAAGGGCAATTTAAAATGCAGATCAAAAGTCAAATTAGTACTCCAAGCAAATATGGGCAGCATATCATTAGGATAACTGAGGCTTTAGTTAAATCAGTTATTGCCTACATTTATTTTAAACTTCGTATTTGGTGCATTTAACAGCACATCAATTTGTTTATTGGGCCATTTATACATTTCTTCATCTATTTTTCATTTCGGCAGGTTCAGTCCTCCACAAAGCTAGTCTGCAAAAAGTAAATAAAAACTGTTGAAAAAAGCACAGTAAGACATCGGTGAGAATATGAAAAACTTAGAAGGTGAATGTGATAGCTGAAACGTGAGGAAATTAACTAAGTAAGTGGGCACAATATAGCAACATAGATGTTAGCCATGATGTTAGCATGGGTCTATCACTGTGTGCTCCTCACTATGCCATCCGGCTAGCAACAACAACAATGCGCAACTTAACTTCCGACCACTAAAACGTAACAGAGAATAACGATACGTGAGCACATTTAAAGGACATGAATCAAACAACCTGAAGGAAGTATTCATTAATTTCAATCTAAAACTCTCAAATACTTAACCTTTAATACTCTCTGTGTTCCCTCAGATAAAGACAACAACGTAAGTTAGCGGTTTCCTGAGGTTACACAGCCGCGACGTGCCCCTTACTCTAATCTGATGATCAAGCTTCACGTGCGGTTAATATATGTACTTACTCAACCCAGAGCAGCTTGTAATTGGTCATCTCCTCATCATAAATCAGAGCTGTTCCCATCTTCATTATGTCTCGGTGCAGCTGTTCGCTAACAGTTTCTTCCTGTGGCAGACTGTTTCTAATGTTTCCGATACAACCTGAACACGAATTAAGTTATAATCAGAGTAAAATCGATAAGTGGGCTGCTGTAATCAAACTTATTTGATTTAGGAGTGTAAACAGAGTTCACCACCGTCCTTACTCTGTGTACATCAGTATGTAAACAGTGTGTGGACATTGGTCAAGTCAAACCACTCTTCTGTGAGTTTAATGGAGGTTGTCAAATAGGTGAATGGTGCATTAGCGCCACCCTCTGGGCGGAGTCAGGTACTACCCTCCGCAGAAGAGACAGGTACTATTCAGATATTACAAATATGGGTTTAAAGCAAGTTCTGTCTTTCATATTACTTTTTGTATTTTGATAAAAGGAGAAATGGCCACAAAGTGGCTATGAGGACGAAAATAGGAGATGGAGAAGAAAATGACTATAACTTGTCCATGATTTATCTTCAGTAGACTCGACCGTTGCAGCAGCATTTTTACAGGACTCCAAAAAAAAATAAATAAATAATCCATTCGCCAGCTGTGGCTGATTTAGAACACCAAAAAAGTAGATCACAACCCTGCTGTTTGTTTACAAAGCACTGCCAGGTCATCAGGTACAGGTCTGCTTTTAGTCTCTAGAGTCAGAACTAAACAAGCAGCAAATCAAGAACAAACTCCCAGAAAACTGCAGGGCCGCTCCAACTCTCACCCCTTTAGAAACAAGACTGAAGGCCTTTTTTGTTTACCATCGCCTTTCATTGAAAAATTAATTGTAACTTTTATTGTCTTGTCTCTTTTAAATGTATTTTGGTTTAGCTTCTTTTCTACATTTAACTTGTTTTAATGTTTTGTTTCTTGATGTCTTCCTATTTGTTTTTTTTATGTCTTTAAATAAAATATTGTGTCCTAAATAGTGCTTTACTAATAAACTTGCTTTGCCTTACAAGAATAATGAAACAGTATTTTAGAGCCAACCAGCACACTTAGCTACACTCACACACGGTAGCCTGGTCACCTCGCACCATTTCTTATTGCTACTTACATAAACTAAGATTGTTTAAACTACAACTCTCTTAATTTAAATGTTGCTATATGCACATTATTTGAACACCTTACACTAAATATGTCTAGTGGTGATGCGCTTCAATTTGTCTTATTGTCTGAAGTAACATTCATTTGTTTTAAGTATTTGTTTTATAGTTGAAATGACAAATAAACTTATAGTTTAGCTTAGAGGAACTGGATTTTTTTCAACCTGTTAATTTCACATAAGCCGATTCACAGATGCAAAATATATTTTTAACAAATAAAAGATACATTTAAGTTTTCATGATTCTTATTTTAATAGAAAAACAACAACAACAATGACAAAAAAGCAGTGCAAAGCAAAATCAACACCCGAGAGTATATAAGTAGTACAAAATATAGAAACAGATCAGATGGCATGAGAACATTGGGTCTGGCAAGACACTGTTATCTTTTGGGAAACAGTGGCATCTTTCCTGTGGGAAAAATGTGGATCGGAAGAAGGGAGATATGTCTGTGAACATATGAATGTTCATTTGAAGAAGAGATGTTTATTTAAAAAGAAAATTGACATCTGACGCAATTTCTTCAAGACTGTAAGTCACTTTGGAATTCAGTCTGTTGCCATCATATTGGTGTTGATGGTTCACTCAGAAGTCATCCCACCCTCTCCTCCTCTGTCCTGTCTGCCGTTTCCTCTTGTGTTCTCGTGGGAAAAGCCGAGCTCCTCTCCTCTTTCGCTTCCCCTCCTTCATCCTTCTTCCCCTCCTTCACCTCTCCTCCTCTCCTGCAGCACATGAGAAGAGCTCCTCTGCATCGCTTCCTGAATGACGGGTCGCAGGCAGCGTACAGCAGAGGGTTGAGGCAGGAGTTGAGGTAAGCTAAACAGGTGACGTAAGGCTGAGCGGCAAGTAACAGCTGATCTAAAGAGCAGGAGTATGGGACAAAGCCAAACTCCAGCAGCATGGAAACAGTCTTATTAACATGGAGAGGCAGCCAGCACAGGAAGAAGGCCATCACTAATGTGACGATGACCCTGAGGAGTCTTCGCTGGCGCCTGCGGTCAGGACGAGGGCCCCGTCCAAAGTGTCTGCTGAGGAGCTGGGCCAGTGAGCAGTAGCAGACCAGCAAGATGACAAGAGGGAGCAGGAAGCCAATTAGGGTTGATTTAAGGCTCAAGGCGGCCGCCCACCACATCTCTGCCCTCTCTCGATCCATCTCCTCCAGCCCTGCTCCAATTAGCATGGAGTAATCCATCTGACAGGAGAGGAACACTGATGCAGCTTCAGTGGGATGAGCTGGCTCCAGCTCCCAGTCATCCTCTGGCTCCACCTCCACCTCCCTGACAGAGCGCAGCAGCAGACCAGGAAGTGCCAGCACCCCTGCCAGCACCCACACCCCTCCCAGGATCCACAAAGCCCTGCTGTGGCAGTTCTGAGGGGCGTGTTGGCTGGAGTGCCGGCGTCCTGTCAGAACCCAATACCGCTCCACACTGAGCATGCTCAGGCTGAACACGCTGGCGTACATGTTGAGAGCAGTGAGGAAGCTGCTGATCTGGCAGAGGGGTTGCCCAAAAGGCCAGTGGTAGCCCATGGCTGTGTAGATGGCCCACAGAGGGAGAGTGACGAGGAAGCAGAGGTCAGCCAACGCCAAGCTGGCTATCAGAGAGTCTGTCAGTGAGCGTGAGGGACGGGGGATGGAGGGAGGATAAGAGGAGGAGTTGGAGGAGGAGCGAGATGAGGAATATCTGCAGTTTTCCTTCTTTTTCACAAATTTACCAGTGCTGTTAACATTCTGCTGACTGGTTCTGAAAACGGCAACACAACAGAGCTTTCCAATCCGAGTCTGATCTCCGGTCCTTGTTCCCCTCCCCTCCCCTCGGTCCAGGTAGGCCCACAGCACCAGGCCGTTACCGAGGCAACCGACGAGGAAGGCCAGCAGGTAGACGGAGGGGATGATGGAGAAGGAGGGGGACCAGTCGCTGTAGTCGCAGTGGAAGAGGGGAGAGGAAGAAGGGGAGGGGGAGGTGAGGAAGTCTGCATCTGACATCTGTACTTCCATCCTTTTGGTTTCTATATACAATCATTTGCAGTGAAAATCACCAAAGTTTGGTTGATAAAATGTCCAGAACCAAACAGTCCAAACTCAAGTATTCCAGCAGTGGATTTATCTCCTGTTCACCTGCACGTCTCCCTCAATCCGTTGATTTGGACGCTCTGTAAATTTTATGCAACACAATGAGTTTCTAGTAAAGTTATTTGGAAGTTGTTAATTTCTTGTGAGAAGACTTTTCTGAACCCATAAACAACAATTGGTATGTTCATCATAAATTAATTAATTCAAAATCACAAAATTTGGATATTCATGGTTTTCACTGGGCAGGAAGGGTATGAAAAACTGTAATCTGAAATGTAACTGACAACCAAAGCTGTCAGATAAACGTATGCGAGTGAAAAATACAATATTTACCACTGAAATGTGATGGAGTAGAAGAATAAAGTTACGTAAACTGGAAATATTCAAGTTAAGTACAGTACTTGAGTAATAATGAGTAATTATCAGCTCAAGAATATTGTAAATATGCTACGAAAAAATGTCTTCAGTATATGAAAACTGCGTATTCGTTGAGAATTTCAGCGTTTTTAACCAATTCTGAATGTGTTCTCTTGTGCACAGGTATCTCTTGAACAAGACACTCCACTCTCAATCAGACAATCCCAGTAAATACAAATCTTGAGCTGCCTTTGCGCACATCCAAAATCGGTTATACAGTATCGGTTCTGGATCAAAAATGCAGAAATACACTTGAAAGCACACTGCAAATTAAAATCACAATCAGCTTGTTTTTCATGCCAATGTTGCATCTTATCGCTACCCTACATGACGGCCTAGTCTAAAGAGGAATGACGATGAAGCTCACATCAGACACTTACCTCAGGCTGCTTCATCAGCTCGGACAAAATCCTTTGTGAGATGCTGATAATAGTGTGACGATCATTGTGGAGCAACGTCCTCTCGTCTCACTTTCTCTCTCCAACTCTACATCTGAACTGTGCCAGCTGAAGACGGTGTGCCTTCCTTTAAAGTCTGAATGTATAGCAATGTCCTCTTTACACACACACACACATTTTCACACACACACACACACACACACACGCACGCACACACACCCAGAACCCTCCTTTCTCTTTCTCTCAAACCAGACCACCCCAGCAGAGAGTTACGAGACCTGCAAACACCCCCCCTACAAATACAAATACACACCCCTCCCAAGAGACACAATGACACCACCCATCCTTCCCCCCGCAAACAAACACACACAAACCTGAGACACACAAACAGCTGCCCCCTCCAACCCTCTGGGCTGCTCATAATCTCTACACACAGACACAAATGCACATACAGTACACAAACAAACTAGTTCTCACATGATCAAACACACAGTGTATACAGTGGGCAAATGTAACAACCCACACAGAGGGCAACTAACAGACCTCACATTCATAGTCAGGACAGCCTCCATGAATATACTGAAAAGGCCTTTAAACCATTATTCCGGCACAAAAAAAAGGACAATAGTGGCAGTTTTCAGATGAAAGAAGATCCTGAGCCACAGCTGTGTTATCTCTCCGTGAGAGGGCCGTCAATTCAGAGCAGAGAAATCCATTAAATGACTTTATCAACTGCGTTTGTGTTGCATAGTTATTCAGTTTTGATGAAGGAAGGATGGGACTTTCATTTTAGGCAACATCATCTTTTCATTTATTAGTTACCTGAAGAGACGAGACTTGCAAAATCAGTAACTTCCTTTAAATCGCCTCTTAAAACCCATTTTTATAGACTTGCTTTTATTTGAAGTCGCCCTTTTACTGGAATAATATCAGTCTTTGTTGCCTTTTATTCTTTTTAATGCTCTCAGTCCATTCATCTATTTCTAATCCGTCTAATGTGGTGTCTTCTTAAATCCCTTTATAGCTTTTATTTATTTATTTTAAATTTGTATTGCTTTTATGTGATTTGGCCATTTTTATTGCCTTTTTTCCTTTTACTTGTATTTATCTATATTGGCAGTTTCTGTTTTGCCTTCTTGTTATGACTTCTTCTAGTTTGTCCTTCCTTGTGTTTGGCTTGACTGTTGAGCGTGTCCTTCTTTTGCTTTGTCTTGCAAAGCTCTGTGTAAACTCTGTTTTTAACAATACTATATAAATAAAGTTTTTAATTACTGTAATTACATAAAAGGTGCAATTTACTGTACAATTATGACTCTAAAATAACAAGATCATTCATTTACCTGCTAAAGAAAACAAGAACAATATCGCTCCATCCGGTTAGTCTTTGTTAAGGTACTGGAAGCACACATTTGTGGAATTTAAAATAATGCAAACTTAGCCTTGATAAAAAAATATATATAAATATATATATATAAAAATAAATAAATCCCCATGTTAAGTCATACCTATGTAACAAAAAGTTGAAATTAGTGTGGAGATTTCCTCACTCTTGGATCTGTGCATGTTTGGAAATCTGTTCCTGCTAAATGAAATTTGTCTTTGTGTTAAAGTGACATCATTTTGGTGTCATCAGTTGTAGTTACATGGCGGCACCGTGCAACTCCTCTTGTCTCTTATGCAAATCCATATGAAATCTGATTTTAAACAAAAAAATAAGTAGTGATATTTAAGTTTGCATGTATCCCTATCCAAAGAGCACCTCTAACAGACTGAGTTTGAGTCCAGGAAGTGCTCCTGTTTATTCATTTTATGATTTTTGAACTAATTTGATTAGTATATAACATATCATTTGATTTTGCTAAGACATTTTTACAGCATCACATTCATAACATAATATCTCTTTGACAGGAGGAGTGGAGAATTGACGGGAAATGGAGACACTGCAGTTCATTTTCGGTGTATTAACCTCCACACCATGGGGGCATCCCCTATGAAATATTATGTTAATACATCATATAATTAACGGAGACCCTAATGAAAAACCGTCTAGCTCTACAAGCTGGATGTAGTCTTCATCCCCTCGACTTCACATTTACAGATGAAAACAAAATGACTTCTCCACTTTTGTTACCATTATATCTAAGCCTGGACATTGGATGGATGTATGGATGAACACTGTAGGTCAGAGGACGGTTACAGTGTTCGAACAGTGAGGATGTTCCGATAGTAAACAGGAAGTGTTTGTTTCCACAGGGGCAGAGGTCACACTGCCATCAACCTGTTGTTATGGAAGCAGATGCTCTCAAAAACATTCCACAGTCCTTTCTCTCACGACAGCACACACACACGAGCACACACACACGAGTGCGCACACACACACACACACACACACACACACACACACACACACACAAACACACACACACACAAAGACACACACACAAAGCATAACTTACAGAGAAACTGGAGGCTGGGCATCATAGAAACAACTGAACTGCTAGAAAGACGTTGCTACTCTGCAGTTGTTTGTTAAACACTTGTCTTGGCCAGACTCTTCAATTATTTTGATTAAGACACTTCTAAATGTCACACTGTGCTTGCAAAAGAGTTTGTGGCACAGGTTGGGAACTATGACCTCTACGTTCATATGGCCTCAGTGAAAGATCTAAATTATTAAACGTATTAAATGACTGTAATGGCCTTTATGTTGCCTTTTCAGAACAGCTGTGTGGGTGTAGAGGACCTTTAAGCTCTCTAAGAACATTGTTGTGTCTGTGACGGCTGCTGGCGCTGGGAAATGGCCCATCAAATATGGCAATGGTTTGGCTACTCCCAAAGGGAAAAAGATAAGAATTTGCATAATGTGCCTGTGATGTGTGAGGCACAGAAGAGAAAAAGTCCACTCAGCAGGACAACATTTGACAGAAGAGGAGACACATTGCACCTTTTAATGATGTTTCTCGACAGAACAGCTCAAACGCTCACCTGTCTTCTCCTCATCGTGATAGCAGGAGCAGAGGTGCAGGAGACCCTCTCACCTGACTGCAAACAGTTCCTGTACATGGGCACGCTGCCTCGAGGCCTCGAGGAGAAGCCTTTTAAGAAGATCTGCCAGTTCTACATGGGCTCCCCACGGTTTGTCACCCTGTATGACACCTTCAACCACATCCCTGTTTATTCTGCGTACACATTCAAGCGCTCGGACGGCTCCAAGAAGGTTGATGTTCCTTGGATGTATGAGCCACAGGTAGGGCCAAAATACTGGGGTCATTATCTTTTTCTCTCAGGAGTTAAACAACCTCGAGTTCCAGAGTTAGGAGAAGGGATCTTAGAAATATTGCTTTGTCTTAATCTATTTCAGACGTGGAAAGTACTATACTCTAGCACAAATTTGAGGCGAGCTTGTGCTTTACTTGAGTGTTTTCATTTTATGTAAGTTCACAAATGTACTCTACTACATCTGGGGGGGCAAATACACTCCATCAAGGCTGGTGACAGGCCAAATAGTATAATGAAAGTGAGGTTGATATGGAACCAATCTATATGCAGATGACATAATCTTTAACAACTATTGTACTGTCCAATTAGTATTTTATTCAGAATGATAGGTAGAGGAAAACGTTGTTTTCTTCCAGTTTTCTTCCGGCAAAGACGGATTTCCTTTGTGTGTATCCCGACAGCTTTCCACGGTGTCCGGCTCCAGAGAGATGGAGACATTTCCTTCAGAATATGTCCACAAGAGTTTCGAGGATGCTCAGGCCGTGCTTGACGACTACTCTGACAGTGTCATCTTTGAACGTGGTCAGCTGAATCCAGATGAGCACCAGGCCGACCCCAATGACAAAGCGGCCACCTACACTCTGACAAACGTGGTCCCTCAAGTCCGAGAGTTCAACATCGGCCCCTGGAAAAACCACGAGCACACCATCCGCAGGCGCCTCAACAACTACTGCCGTGGCACCGCCTATGTGATCACAGGGGTCACCAACTCAGGGCTCCAAATCCGCCGCCAAAATATCAACCGCCTGGGCATCCCCACTTACCTGTGGTCAGCCTACTGCTGCATTGAATATGACCACAATGCACCATTCTCAGAGCGCTCAAAGTTTCCTGCCTTCGCAGCTAGTGGGCTCAACGAAAGGGACAACAACAAGGTTCAAGAGATGACGGTGCCGCAGCTGGAGGACTTCCTGAAGAAGGTGACTTATGTTGGCAGCTCTTTCCAGCTCTTCTATGAAAACTGCGTGCCTGCTAATAGTGCGAATAGTGCCTTGCACCTGCCTTGAAATGCAGATTTATTATAGGTTGATATTCACACTGGCGTCAACATTTAAGGGTGCAATCTGTAGGAATATTAGTATAAATGATCTCATATTATCAACAGAATTTGAAGAAATAATAGTTTTGACATTAAAAAGTATACTGTGCATATTGTGTTGCAGAGATACCGAAGTTAGCATGCTAACTAGCTAGGTCCAACATTCCTGCGCTAGTGATGTAGGCAGCAACACTCCGTTGAGGCGAGCTCCCAGTCGGGACCACTAGATGCACGGCTAACTGAGCTAACTATCTGACTGCAGCTACAGCTAGCAGCTTCTCTCAGGATATGCTGCCCTGCCGGTTTTGAGGATAAATTTCACATGTTGCCAATTCTTATATATTGCACCTTTAACAGCCGATTAGAAATGAATAATGTCACTCAAAACTCGATTCAAAGTACATGCTGTTGAGTAAATAAAACGTGTTGCTCACATCTCTGAATTTTTGAAATCATTTCTTTCTGGAGGCTTGTTGTCTGATTAAAATCTTTTTTCACATTCAAGGATAATAGGTAAACAAATAACAGTCTCTCAAGAGCAATGTCACACCATTCCTACCCAGATTTTCGATAAAAATTAGTCTGGTCTTAAATGATTTTATTCAACTACCTTGTGGTTTACCAGTACAACTAAATGATCTGCCACTTACAAGCTTTACGAAGTTCTATTCAATTTAGAAGATCTGGAAATGTGTCGGACAGCTCTGACAAGCTACAAAGTGAATCTTTGAGCTTTTGTTACTTACAATGTCCCCAAATGTGAAGATTGATCCTCCACGTTAAGAGTTTGCACATAAAGTACACAAGTACATTCTAAATTATCCATATATTATTCTCAAATGATGTATTTTATGGTGCACTTATTAACCTTCATTGTGCTTGACTTACCATGAAAACCCAACGCATACATGGTTGTACTCCTCATTCACTTTATCTCACGTTAACTCATCCTTTTAATGACTGGGTGTTACAGGTGCCTCTGCAGTTCTTCTGTTCAGCACACTCAGATAACATCAACAGTTTTACATTTTTTACACAAGGCCTCTAAACTCTAGCACTACTATGTAATTCTCTTATGAAAGGACACATAGACAAGTCCAGTACAAACCGGGCCAATATCCAGGGCCAGTTTTTGATCCTATAAGTTACAAGTACATCGACCTATAAAATGTTTTACTTGTTGACGAATGATAGGAATTTATGCTTCCCTGCTGAAATAGAAAACAGTAATACCTTTTGAATATTTGAAGTTAACCCTTGTGAACTACAACAGATAAAGTACGTTTAAATGAAACAAAGAAGCTTTCTCCATGTATTTAAAAAAAAAAAAAATGTTTATAACGTTGGACATTATTATTATTTGTCAGGATCTCAAGATCCTCTCAGTATCTCTTTGGTTTTTGCTTTGGCACAGCAGCTCAGTATCAAAGCATAAAAACTCTGAAAAATCCCAAATTATGAGGGCAGATGCCGCCCCAGGGTGAATGAAATGATTAGTAACCACATTTAGTTTGAGAGGCTAGCTGTATCCTGGCAGCTGGCATATGCCACAGTGCCAGGTGGTCAGCTCAACAGGACCTGTTTTGACCAGCAGCAGGCTGACAAGAGCCCCACACACATTTCAGGTCCTTAATTAGAAGGGCTCTTAACTATGACGGCCAGTAGAGGGAGACAGAGTGCATGCAATTTTAAGGACACCTAAGTGCCATTAGTGGACACCACTAATGATCTTGTTTTTCAAAACAACATAAAAGGAGGATTAAGGTTTTAGCAGTACATCGAAGCGTATATAAAACCGGCATTATTCAATGAAAACAGGAGCACACACCATAAACTCAACATTTTTAATTTCTCTTCTCATGAGTTTTGTTCAATTAGCACATTCAGCTCAAAGTTTAAAAAAAAAAAAAAAAAAAAGGAAAACGTCTGTACAAAGTGGGCATGCATGCTACACCTTGAAAGAACAAGGTTTAGTTAAATCAGTCAAAATAACTGTTGCAGCACAGAACCACTTCAGAGCAAGTAAAAACAATGTTTTTAAAAAAAAAGGTTGAATAATCATACATCGTTGCTCTTTGTACTTCAAAGAAATAGCCTCTTGGTTCACACAGAACCGCTCATTCACACAGACAGTAATACAGGTAAAAACACTCACAACAGTAAGTAGCCAGAGTAGACAGGTGCTTTGCAGCCTGCAGCAGCAGTCGGGTCTATGCCAGAGTGTGTCTCGTCTCAGTTGAACCAGGTGGTGTTGAGTTGGGTCTGTTTCTTGATACTAGTGTCCAACTTGAGGACCTCTCTGATCGCCATGGTAGCGTAGGTTGAGGGAGGCAGGGAGAACTCCATCCGCAGAGCCCGATGCTTCCCCTCTGTCAGAGGAAGAAGATAAATATCTGAATGCTGTCAAACAACCCTGTCACCTCGTACTTGATACACAAATTGTTGCTACAGCATTCACGCATCTCAACTTCATAAATCTTTTTAAACCCCTAATTCAACTTCAGTTTATTTCTTTACTGTACTTTATCAAGAGTCTCCATACAGTTTATTGAAGTGTATCCATAACAGGATTGTCAATGAGGAGAACAGTCAGTAATGACAGATTGTAATGGAGAGATAATAGATGTGTTTTCAGTCACGATTTTAAAATGTCAACAGAACCTGCCTCCTGTATGTGTAGTGGTAGGTTATTCCACATATGTGGAGCTCTGTGGGCAAAGGCTCAACTATCAAAATAGTGTTTGTTAAACTGGGGAACGGCTAAGTAATTTGCAGTAAGAGAGTGTAAAGAACATGATGGAATATAAGGAGCAAAAGGGTGGAAATATATGAGGGAGTATTATTAAGAGAATTATTAAGTCCATTTTAAGACTTTATAGGTTAGGAGGAAGTGTTATATGTTCATACTTCTTAGATCATGGGATGACTCTGGCCCTAACTGGCTATTTTAAGCTCAAGCTACAATCATCAAGGTGGGAAGACGGACAGACAACAGATGCAGAATCCTACTTCTGGCAGAAAATATGTCCACAGGCATGCAGACTAAAAAGGTTGCTTGGACCAAGCATATTGATGAACTTAATTTTTGTCTCAACAATATCCTGCATGACTATGTGAAAAATATGTCCACAGAAATATAAACACCTGATAAATACTGGAAAATACTTCTGCTACAAAAAGGTGCCTCTAAGACCACGGTTTGCCATGACAACACACATACACACACACAGACACACAGACACACACTCTCAAAGTGAAAACATTGCCAGCTGACGCTCTCACAGCTGATCCTAAAAGGAGCTTACCTTTGCTGAAGACAGGAGGAGGTTTGTTCTCCAGTTTCTCAAAATCACTGTGCACCAGGGAGATCCGAGGGTCATCGTACTTGATCACCTCCCTGCATAAAACACACCAGATGAGAGGCAATTAGAGAAATGTCAGTATCACAGAAGAAATCAAACAAAGCATTAATATCACTGCAGTGCACAATGCAAGCCTATGTATTATAATATAACATGCTGAGGGGCTTTGCACTATGGTGCCACATCATGTTAATAAATAATAAACGAGTATTTCATTGTTTGCTAACCAGCTGACATCACTGGGTCTGATGATAATGCGTCTGTAGGCTCCAGCCAGAGAATAGTCCTTCACTTTGTGCCTCATATTGTCGATGTCCAGCTTGTCTGCAGAGAGCAGCTCTCTGTAGCCTTTCCCCACTGACAGGAAGACACAAACATTAAGTGATTCCACGCTCAGAACAGCACATTTCTTTTTCTGTCACATGCTTCCTTTCCATTCAAACTGATGAAGTGGTGTGTGGTTGGTGTGTGTTTCAATATCAATGGGTGTTATTTTCACAATCATTTGTGTTAAAACCAGCCAACATTATTTGTTACAGCTATATTTTTATGTAACAAAAGGTAGAGGTAGAGGTACGTCTTACCGTGATGAGAGGGGTAGATGACATCAAACCCAGGAAGTGGCATCACAATGTCATGGATGGAGTGACTCTCGGCCTCCTCTGCAGACAGCAAGTGTGCTGTGGCTTCACACACACAGAGAACATCAGTATATTAGATTTAGTATGTTTGAATAATATAAATCAATGGTCTGAATGTTGTTTTTTTCTTCTGTATGTTAAGCAATAGTTTGATTTGATTTGAATAGGAAATACATTTATCTGCCTTCTTGCTGAGTATTTGATTAAAACAAGTTGTCACCCTAAAATCAAGCTACAACCAGCTAAAATCTAGCTTAGCTTAGCATGAAGACTGTAAAACATGGAGCAACAGCTAGTACGACCCTGTCCAAAGTTAACAAAATCCACTATCTGTTCTAAAGAACTAAACATTTGGGATTTTAAGAAAGAATATGCATATTTCCTCAAATTTCATACCTTTTCTTTCATATACAATACAGAAAAAAGACTACTAACTTCCTTTGAGCACAATGTCCCCCTCCACAGCCTTCAGGCCAAAGGCTTCGATTCTGCGGCTCACCATGGTGTTCCACACCACGCTCTGGTAGCTGTGGATGTACATCAGACGGTTGTTGCGAGGGATCTGAAAAAGAAAAGAAAAAACACTAATCAGAAAGAGCCCAAATCTGCCTCTAGACTGCCCTTCTTTTCCCAAAGTAGCAAATGGCTTTAAATTCATTCAGTTCCATGTCCCACAATTCTCACAACTGTCCCATATTCTTGCCCACATTTTCAAACAAATATTAGCACTTTCAGTAAAAGAACCAACCAGTCCAAAGGCAGTGACGATGTTCTTCTTGCCATACATGGACAGGCCTCGCAGCAGCTGCCCCTCCACGCAGCGCTTGTTGGGCAGCTTTTTCAGGGATGCCTCCGGATCCTGCGTCTTTGCCCACTCCTCTCTGCAGCGGACCAGGAATTCTTTCTCCGCTGAGGAAAGCAGTCAAGATTGAGGCATGTTTAAAAGACTTTTTAAACCACTTTACTGGCAGAGGAATAGTCTAAAGGAAGAGTCAAGTCGAAGTATTCTTTTTTCCCTTACCTCCAGGACGAGGCTTCAGAATTAAATCCACCACCTCATTCCAGTCATTCTTCAAGATAGCCCTGCTCCAAACAACAGGAGGAAACAACGCCTGAGTTTGCCGTTCCGCCAACTTATGATTTATTCGTCGTATTACAATTCGTGTCAGTACCTCCATGTCACCACCTTACCTGCCAACTTGGTATGTAGGCACAGCTGTGGTGCCAAAGCGCTGCATGCCATAGTAGTTGATGAAGCCTGTCTGTTTGAGAGACGTCAAGGCCTTATGGACCTGCTCATCTGTCCCTGAGATGTTCCTGATATACAAATATATCAACAAATAAAACAATAATGAGGTGCACAGTCATTTAGCAGTAAAGTAAGCAGTGCTGACATGTCCTGACACAGAAATCAGATATTAGCCATAATGACCAAATTTGGGTTCAATGGTTGTTTATATCAAGTAATCAGTTCCTGGGCAATGAGGATGTCCTCTGCATTAGTACAAGACTTAATGCAGACAACCAAAATCCAGAACAAAAGCACAGGAACTGGAAATAATGTACTGTATAATAAGAAGAATTAAGTAAACGATCAACATGAAGAACACCTGCTGACCTGATGACCACAGTGAAGTGGTTTCCCTGCAGCTCCCCGAGCTTCAGAGGGTGGTTTTTGTAGCAGAAGTTTCCCACCTTGAGATTCATGAGGCACTTGTTGAGGTGAGCCAGCCTCTCTGCTGTGATCCTGAGGAGGTGGGGAAAAGTGAATTACTGATTCTGTGAAACAAGCTGATCTGAACCAGAGACCTTTTGCTTCGTGACAGCAAAAAACACCTCCAGCACTGACAACATACAACATGCACACTACCTACTTACATCATTAACAGACAATTCTAAAATGAATGCACACCGATGAATGTAGTGACTTGCTTAAAGCAACACATACTCACTTGAGCACTGCAATCTCTTGCACAGTGATGGCTCTCTTGTCTTTGGTTCCCATGTAGGAAAACATGTTGGGTCTAAGCCTAAAAAGGCAAACATTATTGTACATATGACAATCCTGAACTGCAGTTATTATTTATTCCATCACTTTTGACAAAGTAAACGTACAACATTCAGACCTGAGGAACTTTGAAAGCACATTGATGGCGTCCATGGTGTCCTTGTTCTCTTTGTACAGAACAAAGTGGCAAAAACTGCCACGGTTTTTCGGCCAGAAATGTTTCCTTGGAGCTTTTATGAACACAGAAGAAAGAGTTGCACTGAAATCTAGATTCAGAATTGGTGAACAGAACAATTCACATATACAAAAATACAAAATCACTCACAGATTCTGGCTATATCATAACACATTTTACATTCTACTTAGTTGCCTGTGAAGAAAACAACGTTTTTTCCCTTTATCGCAAGAAAGATTATTATTATGTTTGATGTACAATTACAAAACCAAAAATTAAATTTCAATGAAATCTAGTAACCGACACCTAAGTCCATGTGGGTTTTAACCACTTCCTCTGTGCTGTGTGGAGAATAGGTTCTTACCTGCAGTTGTTTTGACCTCTTTCCACCAGAGAAGAGCAAAAGGAGGATAGAATAATGTTACTAAGAAAGAGATGTTTAAGGACTGTGGGACTAGATGTCAGGGGTGAGATCTCATGCATGGGCCTGTGAGTGGAGTGTGGTAATTATGCAACAAGGGTGCGGGGTTTTTTCAAGGCACCATGATGGTGAATATCTGCTTTCCTTATCGTCTTTTCAATCAACACATTCAACCAAATAATAAGGTCAGTCCATAACCAAAGTGTTGCTCGTTTAAAAACCATTATGAGTAAAGACCTGAGCAGAATCATGCAGGTGTCTCAGCCATGCACGTGCACAAGTGCATGCATCGCAATGTTCTGCTCTGTGATTCAGCTGTGATCACATGCATTGCAGCAGATAAACCGAAGGATGTAATAAAAGGACATGCAATATATCCTTCATCTGATCACTTTTACTGGTCATGAATTCTCTCCAGACAGAATAAGGCTGGCATCTGTCTTCTTGCCACATACCTGCGAGAGCCTTCTTCCCAGCAGTGTGGTAGGCCACTATTAACTTGCGCCCATCCTTCTCTTCCGTCTTTGTCTCCAGACCAGGAAACTGAGTCTTGATGGCTTTGTGGACCAGCGTCCGCTTCTCTTTTGTATCATCAATCACCTACAGATGTTCAGAAAGGGGCAAGAACGTTAGGTTAAATTGTCTTAAGTCATGTCTTAAAAGGGATCCAGGAAGTGTAAACTCACCTCAATAGAGACGTTGCCCTCTTTATTCCTGAAGAGCTGCAGCTCTCCGAGCTGCTTCTTCTGCTCTTCGGTCAGCACATCCGATTCTTCTGGCAGCTGTGGAGCCTCTGCAACTTCCTGACAGAGACATAACACAAAACAGAAACATCAGAAAGCATTACCTCACTGTCCGCGAGGTGTAAAGACCTAGACTGTGATGACATCAGGTGATAACATTATGTCAAAGAAGTGGAACTTAATGTGGTGAGTGCTTTCAACACAGGTTTCTCTCCTGTAATATAAACAATATTGTTTCTGACAGCATGTTTTCTCCCTATTTGACAAATTGACTGGTCTAGATTTAGCTTCCTTTTAAATACCAGGGACTGGTAACCCTTTTACAAATTAAAATTACAATTACAACTTGTGGATCTCGCCAAATGAGTAAAAATCTCCCTACAAAAGAGAAGTAATGCCAGTAGATGAAATGTGGTCCAATATCCTACCTCTGCCGCCTCTGCAGGGATAGACAGGTCATCTAAATGCACTATCTTGCCTTGTTTGTTGATTTCATGCACCACAAAATCAGAATATCTGAGAACAAAACAAAATAAATAATTTGTTACATAATCCACACTTTGAGACAAACTACGCAAACTATCTGCTGAATGTGAGTACGAACCTTTCCTTCAAGATCCCTGAGAAGCCCTCATGGTCACTGACATACTTTAGGATGCCCACATCCAACTCTGTGAGACCATGCTTCATCATATCGGCAAAGGTCTCCCCATTCTCTTCCTCCCCATCATCTGCTTCACCCTCCGGCTCTTCCTCATCTTGGTGGTTGTTCTCAACCCTGGGTTTCTTTGATGGTGTGTCTTTCTCTTCATCCTCTGGACAGCCTCTCTTTTCTCCGACCTGGACGAGGACAGGCTCTGACTCAGCCATCAGAGCCAAGCTGTGAAAACAGGGACACAAAAATCATATTTGATTTAAACAGTACAGTCAAAGGCACTGTATGACATTTGATGTACTTGTCATGGGGACGACTACTGTGGCTCTGCAGAGCAGTAGTAGACCAGTTCTCTGCTCTAGACCAGCAAAATGTTTGTGCCACTTTGGAACCAGTCTTCTTGGCCCAAAGCCAGTTCTTTGAGTAGTGGTTCCAGATAAGGCACTGGCTCCGAACCAGCACGATGTGAAGTTAACATTACCCTAAGATATGTACTTTTTCAGGTGCACACCTGCGACATTTCAATCTTTTTTATTTATACCACTAGTAACACATTTCAACTGCTGTATTCGAATCTATGCAGCAACCTTAAACCGCCGCACTGAAGTCAATCAAACCAAAGCTGCACTTCAGAGTAATGACAACAAACTGAACTGACATTAATGGCCTACAAAACGATGCTACTGACTTACTGTCTGCAGAGATGAGTTAGCTGGAAACAGCAATGGACCTTGGACACTCGTTTTGTCTCCCAGCTGTCAAACACTTGCAGAGACTTCTTAGCGGACCCGAGCTTGACGCAGGCACTGAAAACACACAATGAGCATATTGCTGATCACTCAGAAGTTAGCAAAGCCGCTAGCGCATCCGGCATCTATTAACCTTGCGAGCTAACACCGAGCTGGCTAAAGCTAACGATGCTAGCAGCAAAGCTTAGCTGTAATGTCGGTGTAAATAAAGCGAACAACGATCATGAAAGCCCTTCTCTAACTTACCCACGTATGCTGATATTCACAAGAGCACGGAGCGCACTGAAAGCCAGCTTTACTCACACGTGTGTGTGTGTGTGTGTGTGTGTGTGTGTGTGAGATTCCGGAAACAGATCGGGTCCTGAAACCGCCCACAGCAAACGATTGGTTAAACTGAGCTGTCAATCATGGAGGAGCTCGACTCAGAGAAAAGATACATGAACAGATTAAAATGAGAAAATGTCAAACCTTTAAACTAGCAAGGGACATTTGACAGGTTCGGGGTTTATTGTGTTATTATTTTCATTTTATGTGATTCATTCATTCGTTTATTTTGCAAAACGTAGCATTACCGTCATATACCAAACTTAAATATCCCAAATAACGTAAGTAACTGTTCTGAAAGGTAATATCATTAAAAGTCAGAAAATATATACATGTTTTAATGTTTATTCTTTGTTCACATTTGTGTGAGATTAGAGTTAAGTCTAGATAATAAATGTGTCTTATACAAACATGATCTCCCTGGTGCTTTTATTTGCAGGTGCTTAATTAGCCCTAGCCTTTGTATAATTTTGTTGTAGACAATGTGTGACTTAAAATGAAAATAAGCAAAACGGGAATATTCAGAAATGTGAACAAATGTAAAAATCATACCACCAATGAACTTAATCATTTTGAAGTTTTTGTAATGGCTGCCATTTTGCAGTAAGAGAAAAATATATAGGTCTGCTGAGAAACTAAACAAAAACGGTAAATTGATCTTAGATATAGAAGTACTACTGTTGCACATGATATAAAGTAGTAGTACAAGTTTCTGTAAAAACGTCACCAAAGAAAAAAATTAAGAAAAATTCAAGAAAAGCACCGACGAACTATTCCCATTTTCTAGATTACGTAGTAATGATAATTGATATGTGCTGTCCGACATTCTAATATAAGAAAACACAACGCGTCACCGGCGCCGTGGCTTAGATGGTTAAAGCGCCTGTCTAGTAAACAGGAGATCCTGGGTTCGAATCCCAGCGGTGCCTTTTCCACTATGCGTGCTGCTTTCGATGTCCATACTGATGTAAAATTAACTATGTATTCCCTGCATGTAACCAGTAAAGTATACATGTAGAACTGTACAGTAAACTATGGAAACATTATAGTGTGCTTGTCCATCCATGCAATGTCATTCCTGCAAAGTATTACATAAACGTTATACATTAGCTGTATAGCACCACCTTTAGCTATTTTCTTACAGTTTATAGATAAAATTATACAGTTAGATACATATATAAATAAAATAAGACAAAATTATAAAGCAATTCATTGAAACAGTTATCAACAGGTTGATCGGTAAATGAAATAACTGTCAGTTGAAACACTAAACAGATCTCTTGAAATATTTTTCTAATACAGATACATGCATACTGTATATATTTATCTGATTTGATTTTAGAACTGTCGTTTTGCTTCCAAAACAATAATGCTACAGTAATGGAAGCGCTTTTCTTGCTTCACTTTTTAAGTTCACTCTCAGTTTACTCTTGTAATGTGTATGTTATGTTATGTTATGTTATGTTATGTTATGTTATGTTATGTTATGTTATGTTATCCTTTATTGTTTTAGTGTGCAACTCTGAAGATAGATATCTCCTATATACATACATGACAAGAGACAAGGATTTAAGGTCTGTTAATTTCAAGGAAGTATGCAATATTTTCAGATGCATTATTTAAACACTCCCTTACCTGACATATTAAATATTTTCAAAAACACGTAAGGGGTTGGGAATTATATTTATCATTCTTCTAGTGATAGATGTTTACCTTGGCACTCTGGTAACAAGTCTTTTGTGATTTCAGGCTCAGACTGCACTGGAGCTGTGTGTGTTCTTGACAGATATATTATCTATAAACTCCCTACATTTTAAATAAACAAAATTCTCTCTCCTCTGTTGGAGATCTGTATAAATACAACTTCATCCCGAGCAGTGGGGTCTGGAATAATAATTTCAAATAATTCACAACCCTTAGGTGCTATTACTCATAATTACCAAGAATAACAGAACAGTTTTCTCTGCATCATGAAAGACAAAAATAAATTGTAATGATGTAAATGGTCTTTCTTCGTTGAAATAACAGTGTTGCAATGCAGCATCACAAGCTAAGTAAAAAATCCAACAAATCTTGATAAAGAAACATAAAGCAGAGAGTAGGCTGTAGACAGCAATAAAAACACTAAAAATAGTATAGAAGCAGCATCCTGGGCTTGCTACCAAATTTTTGTACTGATACATACTGAGGATACTTTAGAACATAGCCTAACTCAGGAGCTGTACACTGCATGTCAGTTTATTTGGCAATGCATTGGTGCCATTATGAGAGAGTCAGAGGTCCACAGCTGGATCCAGTCAGAATTATACATAAATATGATTCACATTAACAACAAATGCTCTCCCTATGGCTTCAAACAACAAGAACAAATGGATAGATGAAAAAAAGATTAACATAGGTTTTGCTTTATGACATAAAATACATCAGTTAATACCCCACATTTTAATTAACAAGCATTTAGGAGTTTTAAAAATTGCGGTTGACAACACAGAGACTCATACTCACTAGTTCATCTTTATAGACCAACTTTAGTTTGAAACTTTTCTGACTCTAACTTCACAACTTGTACATTGATCATTTATTGATTTATAGTAAAGTGACAATAGCCAAGTGTAGATGATCATTTATCTGTATAAAAGCCTGTAGCCTATAGAGTGGTATAGGGATGACGTATTTTTAATGGCTAGCCCGGAAGTTAGCATCACCCTGGTACCCTCGACAAAAA
Organism: Diplodus puntazzo; assembly: GCA_963678695.2. NCBI lineage: Eukaryota > Metazoa > Chordata > Actinopteri > Spariformes > Sparidae > Diplodus > Diplodus puntazzo. The sequence continues at coordinate 18,643,265 of OZ023161.1, read as the reverse complement.
GCCTTTGAGATTTTTGGATTGGATTTTTTAATTGAACACATGTTTATGATATTTTCACGTTTTGTTCAGTTGGATAATCTTCACAGATAAAAAAAAACTTTTGTGTTTTCTGAAGCATAAATCAAATTGTAGGAAATTAGGCTAATGTTAGGCTATGAACAGACTACATTGCAGTTGTATTAAACATCACCACCAATAAGTGTCTTACAACACAATTACTATACACATTTTCTAAAATCGATCAATGTACAAGTTGTAAAGTTAGAATGAGAATAATTTACAACTGAAGTCAACCTGTAAAAGACAGACTAGTGAGTAGATGAGCCTCTGTGTTCAGTGCAATGACATTTAATGTCCACAACAACTTATAGTCTCTTCTTGCCTCTTGTTAGCAATCACCGTCTTTGACAAGTGCATGCTTTATAGTTAAATTGTGACATTAGTCATGAATATCTTAATCCTGTGGTAATCACCGGACCATATTTCAGGCATTTAACTGAAAACCAATTTGAAAAACTCAATGACTTTGAGAGGAGGGAAGATATGCAAAAATGCTAACTGCTACTATACCACCATATTCATCTGTTAGTATTTCTCCAATACTGATAAATAGATGATAATAAAAAATTCCCAGTATCAGCCTAAAATAAATCTATCTGACATTTTTTTTTTATTTTTTTTTTTACAAACATTTCCAATTGTTACAGCTTTTACATTTGATATCATTTCACTAAAGACACATGGACTCATTAAAAAGAGCCTGCAACCCATTAAAATCTGCTGGCAAAGTAGAAATATGTAGGGCTGCACGCGACTCCCGCCTCAGACGACAGAGGGAGCGCGTGCCCTCTGTAGGTAGAGGTTGTGGCTGTGTGTATGCGCGCGCGCGTGTGTGTGTGTGTGTGTGAGAGAGAGAGAGAGAGAGAGAGAGAGACTCCGGCTACTAGCGAGCTGCCCGCTCCTGCTGAGGGGAAGAGGAGGAAACATGAGCTCCAGGAAAGGTGCGTATCCCTCAGCCTCTCACTCGGACATGTCACCGCACTCCTGCTTCTATTGAATGTGTGAGGTGGAGGAAGTTACGTGTGTAGCTAGCTTACCGGGGACGTGCTAAAAAGACGCTAAATGACCCGTGCCAGCCAGCCTCAGAGCCTTATGTGTGCTTGTTCTCTCTCCCCCCTGCCCTACACCCTTCCCCGGACTCGGACTCGGACGTCGGTCATGCCCGTGGATAAACGCAACCTCACCCCGGCAGTGATGGCTATCCAGGCCAGAAAAAGGAGGCCGAAGGGGAAGAAAGACAGAGCGGGTCATAATCGGAGGTAAGCGGGGCGGCGGCGGCGGCCGGTGACAGTGCGACGTAGTGAGAGTGAGAGTGGACGTGAAGTGTTTGTTTGCCGGGGTTTGGCTTGTTGGCAGCGGGTCCCCTCTCCGTGTGACGCCGGCGCTGCTGCCGGTGCGTCGGCGGTATAGACTGTGCGCACATATGGCGAAAGGCGTGTATTTTCATCCAACATACGCGCTTCTGTGTAATGTGGGAAGTTGCCATTTACGTCGGAGGAGTCAGACTGGGTGTCTCTGGACGATGAGCTCCCCACGGATCCCCCCGCCTCCCACTTGACTCCCTGCAACATTTACATCCACAGCTCGTCTGCTTCATACCTAATAATTCTGCTATGTGTCTGATGGTCCCTCTTGATTGATTATTGAACTGGGGTGGTTGCAAAAAAGGGGGTATGACAAATGTGACAGTTCATTTCCTTCCTTTTCTTTTGCATTAGTGATGGCACTGGCCAGGCGGATGAGGAGTAAAAACACATCCATCCATCTATTTTTGGTCCATTTGAGAAATCTCTCACATGGTGTTTGATTATGCAACTTTTGTAGGAACATTGTCTCCAGGTCTGTGCATGTCGTTTTGTCAGGCGGTCTTTGCAGAGACGACGCACGGGTGTTTTTGGCGTGATTTTTCCGGCGTGCGTGTGAGCAGCGCAGTGGCTCTGTAAAGTGCATGCGAATTGGAGTTGGGGTGGGTCTGTGGGTGGGGGGAGTGGGAGTGGGGGCTTTTTCTTCATGGCATGATGCTATTGGATCGACGTCACCGGCAGCCGAAGAAGGCATCAATTAGGTGATACCAACCGTGCGGCCACCCCAGGGGCCTGCAGGAATGTGCTGGAATTCCCAAACACCTGCACACTGAAATACAACAAACAGATGTGTGCATGAAAAAAAAAGTCCATTATTGAAGCCTCTTCTGTCTTAAAACACGATAAACATCATGCCAATGGTGAATTGAATCCACATTCTGTGTTTGCAGCTATCTGGTAAATAAAGATTGAATCCAGTGGTGGCCGTGAGGTTGGTGACATGTTGTGGACATGGTCTTGGTTTCTGCCCAGTGTATGCTGGGATGTATACAGTAGGGCTTAACTCTGATGAGGATTAGGCACGAAGAGAAGATGAGAGACTCTGATAAAATGACTCTTGACTCAAGATTATTCTTGAATCTATTCACAACACTGTAAGGCTAAAACTAGCTATTACATTCATTATTGATTAATCCGGTCACTCTTTACTCGATCAATAGATTAATCATTTAGAAAGGTTCAAAGAAATTGTTTATTTTCAGCCCAATGCAGTGTCCTAAATAGCTTTAAATAACCCAAGCCCTCAAACTATATGACATTTGATCATTTAAACACCACATTCTCACTTTTGCGACGCTGAAAGCCTGCTTGGTTTTCTGTGAATCAGCTAATAAGCACAGCGAACTGCCAACCACAGCAAATTGCATCAGCTCACACCAGCAGATGTTTTCACATGTTCATAAAAATGAAACTTCAGGCCTGATTGAATTTAACTGTACTGTAAACACTGTGGATAAGATGGATGAGCAGTTATCTCAAGGCAGTGAACATCATGGGATCAGTTTATAGTTTGATAAAAAAAAAAAGAACAAGGTTGTTGTTTTAGCTTGTTGTCATTGAGATGCTCCGGTTGTTATCATCTGTGCGGTGCCCAGCTGTTTCCACGTGTGGAAATTCTGATCCACATTTGAAAAAAAAAGGCCAGTCTCACATGAACATATGTAATTCACACGTGAAAATGCAAATTTCTTATGAGAAATTGTTTCTTCCTCTGTGAAAAGCAGCCGAGCACTTGTGAAAATGTCGAGTTCACATGTGGCTTTTTGTCGTTTTCATGTGTTCAAATTTTAGTTTGAATGTGATAATAGCCAGTGGCATGTGAAAATATGTGAATTGGGAACTTACATGCGGAGAGCCAAATGTTATGATTTTAATGTTTGTAATTCATATGTGGAAATGTACATTTCACGTATAGAAATTTTCATCCATGAATTAAAAAAGCATTGAAAATGTCCAGTTCGTCTGTGACATTACTTTGTTTTTGCATATTGACATCGCTGTAAAGAGATATAGGCCCAAAGATGAAAGTTTGGGAATATTTCTGGTACTTGGACCTTTTTGCCAAACTGCTGTTTCCGAGGTCAATAATGAGTCTTCAATTTGTACTATTTTTGTAAGTTTTCCATCTTTTATATACAATAGCTCATGCTCATTGATTCTTCAATCACAGATGTAGGCCTATAATTCAGATTTTATTAGTAGCATCAGTGAAAGGCTGGAAAACTGTTTCACATATTGAATTATGCATGTGTACCCTTTATTTGATTCCTCTCAATACGGTGCGTCTAATGTATGATTACATATTATGTGGAACCATTGTATCTCAGTTTATGAGATTCGGTGAAGGCTATTAATTCGATTTCTGGCTACTCAATTAGATCAACATATAAAATGATAATGATAGGCAGCATACAATGTTTTCATTTGTGTTGGGAAAGAAATAACACCTGACAGAACGCTCAGTGGTATCAATCAAGATTAAAATCTAGGATTTATCATCAAGTTGAATCTCAAAAGATTCATGTACAACTGCAGCATTAGTCTCTGACCTGCTGTCTCAAACACACACGCGCACAAACACACACGCACACACTCATGCACGCACGCACGCACGCTCGCTCGCTCGCACGCACGCACACACACACACACACACACACACACACACACACACACACACACACACACACACACACACACACAGAGACTCTGTCTCTCTCTGACAGTTGACTTTTCTCACTCACTCACACTAGGCAATCCATACCATGCCTAAGCATGCTTGACCCCCAAAGTCAAGTTTGTTTGACTAGTCTGAGCGCTCCGCACCTTGCTCAGGCACGTTACACTTCCTCAGCCCTGTCACGCTTGGCAGAGGTGTGCTTCGGCACAGTATGGTTGCTGATGCGCAAGCATGAGCACGGGGGCACAACGTGGACATTAAGTGTAATCATTTGTATTATGGTGCCTTGCATAATCAAGTAATACAGAAACATGAGAGCAGTTTATGAAAAAAACTACATATAATAAGCCACAAAAAAGACTGTAAAGTCATGTTCTCTGTGTTGTTCTATATTGTGCTGCGACCGCGCTACAAAGTGATGATGTCTGTACAAGAGGTAACTCTGCTTAGGTCCGGATTCGGCCAGTGGGAGGGACTGGGCAGGAGGATCAATTGTGCTTCAGCACGTTACAGAGCAACTTGGCCAAGTGTGAGTGCGCCCTATACACTTTCTCACTTTCAAAGAGAGTGATCGACGTTGATCCAGAGTCATGCCAGGCTTCGGCTGAAGGGCTTCACACAGGTCAGATGAGCTTTGTCTTCGGAAACAAAAACAACAAAGACACACACTCACATGCGCACATGTACACACACACACACACACACACACACACACACACACACACACCACACACACACAAACACACACACACATTTCCACCACAAATAGGCCTTCATATTCAGAGCGATATGTACTTAGCCGGAAAAATGGTCCAGTAAGTGTCCTGTCTCTTGACTTTGATCTCTTTTGATTAAAGCTGATACAACTTCCCATGTTTGAACTATTTCATTCAGGCACACATACACATACATGCATGCAAACATAAAAACATTCCCCATCCTCCTCAACCCACCAACTGTGTGACATCTGACCTGACCTTGCTCAGTCTGGCCAACAAGCACAGAAGGAGGAGAGATTTCACTGAAGCTTAGAGGAACAGATCATCGCGTCATGCTGAGCTCTTACTAGGAACACACAGGAGGGTTTGTGTGTTTGTGATGTTGTTGATTAAATTGGCATGTCTGTTCTTATTATATTAGCACTGCAAAGCATATCCACATCAGTGTTTTTAGTTATTCTTCTTGAAAAATCCCCTCCTCAGGGTGACATTTGGGACAGTCATGGTGGACTTGCATGAGTTCACATAGTAATAAAATAAATGGTTCAGCAAAACCATTTATTATTATGTGTATTTTATTGGGCTGGGGTATTTATAAGAGTCAGCATTAGAGACATGACAGGAAATTACACAAAAGGTCTGTGCACACCAACGCTATCCTAAGAAGTAATCTCATTAGGTAAAATATGTCAAATTGTGTGTTGGAGGTGCACATAGGATGTATGCCGCATTGGCAACCTCCATCAACCTTCAGTGAACTCATAGAAGTGCCACTTTTGGGTGGCTCCAAAAGTGAGTCAGTCCCCATAGATCCACATATTGAAATGCCCAACTTCACAGCAGAAGTAAATATGTTTACAGCCAGTCAGTTTTGGTCTCTATTGCTAATTTCCCCATTCATGACTGTACTGGGGGGATTCATTTTTATACAACTCACGCATCGAAATTAGATTACGGCTTAAAGTTATGCAAGGTTGAAGGCATAGCCACTTTAAGTGTCAGCAACCAGGCTTCCTTCTACCCACCTCAACTCCAACACGCGCCACCTCTTTGCCCATTCTCTGACTGGCTCCTAGTGTAGACAAGTCAGGCACTGGCCAAAGCCACCACATTGAGTAACAAGGTGGCTCCTCAGAACCTCATGGAGACTACATCCATGCTTTATACAGTCTATGGAAACAACTTTTAGTATCCCGATAGAGCGAATCACAATGTATGTTTTAAAATAACTTCTGGTAAGAAAACTGCTGCATCACACATCTCTTACATACAATTAATTATGTTTTTTCAAATGTGTACATCTCATTCATCTAAAATGCATGTTTAATGCTTTTATTACTCATGACTAACAACACTTTCATTAACGTTAGTACAGAATTAAATAAGTTTGGAAATTTCACACATCTCAGCACTGCAAATCAGTTGCCAGCTGTCATCCCAGTAGCGTCTGTTGTTGTTGTAAGCGGGATGTCACAGTGATTCGACCTATATACATGAGATGTATTTCTTGAAGTTTATGGTTGAAGAGCCAGGTTTTGATCTGAGTCACTCGTCGCACAGAAGTGTCTATTTCCTCTGCACCTTCCAGAGATCAGTTATTTTTGTTCAAAGAGCATAGCTAGTACAGCAGCTTCTTTTTGCCTGGACTTTGTTGATCAAGATTGAATGCCTTTAGGTGTTGGGACTTTTCATGACGCACCTCTCATTGTCTTGAGGATTGAGGTTAATTTTGCGGATTTGTTTTTTAGCCACAGTAGTTGGTAGTGATGTAACGATATGAAAATTTCACACCGCAGTAATAGTGACAAAAATTATCACAGTTATTGGTATACCGATGTCTTCAAAATGTTGAAAAAAAACTGATACGCTGATGAAATAATTTCACCAAGATTTATATTTAAATACATTTATTATATATCAAAATAGTCCAAATCCAAAACCTTAATAAAACACTGCAAAATCAACATTAAATAAGTATTAAAGAATGTTTCAAAACTGTGCAAAATAAACCTTAAATACAGTAGAATGAGGTCTCTCTGTCTGCCTGCTCGTCTGTTATCAATGGACTCGGTCAATCTGATTGGTCTGTCTCAGACGATGAATTCTACTGACTGATCAGACTGATTCTCCTATAGTGTCACCTGCAGCTTAACATTTTTAGGTTTTGAGCAGATATCTTCACAACCACCTGATTGATGAATGCTAAATTTGCTATAGATGTATGATTTTTCTTACATGGTCAGTTCTACTATCTTTGGTGATCCCCTGAATATTAATGCCATTCCCATCAGCTTCAGCTATACTTTTGGTTTGGTGATAATGAGCTAATATTAGCATGATAACAGGGTAATTTAAGATGGTGAACTAGCTCTCTGAGGCTGTAAAAGGGACATGTAATGATATGAACCTATAACATTTATGATTAGATAAAGCAAATGTAAATAGTCTATTGGCAGATTCACTCAAGGGATGACACATTGACAGTTGTTTATTTTTCTGAATCTATTAGTGGGGGATGATGGATCAGTCATCTTTTATTTGGCACAGTATCTCAGACACCATTGATCAGATGAAACTGACAGGGACAGAGTAGGTGAATGTTGTGCTTCAGGACTTCTCAATTTCACTTTTTTCACAAAAGCAACATGATATGTTTGCAGCTGATTCATGCGCACTTCGAGAGGGAACACATGCTCATGTTGCTTTGACATCTAAGATCATCATCAGCACCAACAGCATCACATTTGTTAGCATGAAGGCGATCTATTGGCCTCGCAGCTACAAGTCTGGTCTTCAAAGCCTTTTTCCAGCTTCAGCACTTCTGTTCACTGTGTTGACCAAACACAACAACAACGTACCAGGCTGGGGCGATGCCAGCAACATTCAAAGACACCAGTTGTGATTTGTAAACACAGTTGTGCTATGGTATTTTTTGTTCTTGTAGTCGTGTACAAAAATAGCACAATATTGACTGTGTCTGTGTGTGCAGGTATCGATGTGCAGGGTCTGTAGGAGTACTAGTAGGAGATGCTTTGAACTTGGTTGTGGCCCAAAGAAAAGTTCATACCTAGTTCACTTTGATACACCTTCTCTTTTCATCGTCCAACTTTCGCTCTTGTTGTCCTTTGAAGTTGAGGCTGTATCATTTGCACATCGTAACCTGATCTTATCTCTTTATTTCATCGACAGATTTGTGTCTCCATCTTGCTGATCTGGTTACTGTTATTGTAAACACGTGTGTGTGTGTGTGTGTGTGTGTGTGTGTGTGTGTGTGTGTGTGTGTGTGTGTGTGTGTGAGTGAGTCAATCTGTAGTAAGCGACAGAGATACAGTATGTGACAGGATTTGGTAATGAGCCTACATTAAACCTGTTCTAACACGCATGGTCTCATCTCAAGGCCAAAGTCATCTTTGTATTGTCGAACAGGTTGAGGAACCAAATCTAATTTTTGTCTAAAAAAATCCTAAATTTCCTTAAGCTCAAGATGACCATTTCAAATGTCTTGTTTTTTCATTCCAAAACCCAAAGATTATCAGTTTAGCATCACAAATGCTCACAACCGAGAGGGTGCAGTTAGGTGTTTTATTTTAACAGTTGTTAAATAAGTTGTCAAAATAGCAAGCAAATCATTTGCTGTTGATCGACGAATGATGTGATCATCGCATCCTTTCATACTCTTTCTAACATACTCATAGCTAGCCTGCTCTGTGACAGAGCTGGTCAGATACATTCAGTGTTAGCTAATTGCAGATATATCAGGTTGTGTATATTTCAGCTGATAAGAAAAAGGAACTTGCAGTATAGTTGATAACAATCTATGTTGTGATTGATAAGTCGCTACCACAGTGTGTCCTTGGGTTGTCAGGTATGGTACGTGTCCACTGCTTCCATGCTTAAGATAAAGTTACTGTGGACACGTACCATCTGATCCAAACAGGATATCCAGGATATAAATATGGTTACGTTTGGCTCCAGTAAACCAAGATGGCGTCGGCAATAACACCAAACCTGAGGCTTTGAAATGGTGAGCAACGAACTTACAGGTGATGTCATTGGGTAAGCAATGGAGCGATGGGGAAAGGAAGAAGCAAGAATTGAGAAACTCATGGAGAGTTGCAAGAAAAAAAAGAAGAAAAAGAAAGTTGTGTTTGAAGATTTCTTCTTTTTTTAAATCATCTTCTTATCTATTGTATCTTCTTGTAACTGAAGTGAATCAAACCAGTTGAGCCTGAAGCAGAGGCCTTTATAGACATGTTTGGGTTCTTCTTAAGAGGTAAATGCCGTAAGAAGTCAGATTTTGATCTCCACCCTGCTACTTTTGCTTTTCCTTGGAATTTTTCAACACCAACAAAAACACAAGTGCTTTGCAAGTTGCCACTGGAGCCGGCCTCTTTTCCCTGACTGGATTCATTCAGTCACGGTTCATGGCTTTCACACTGTCATTTGTTTTCCTCACTTCATCATCTCACCCTTTTATTGAGTTTGGGCTGTCACTTAAAATAAATGGACCATCATGCACTTTGTTGTGCATGTTGCCATAGAAACAGTGGCTGTAGGACTCTAGTAGAGCAGTAGCAATAATAACAGAGCGAGCCCTTGTCACCATGATTACAGGCACAACAATGATGCAGTAGTTAGAGTAGAGAGTAGAGGGAGCACCTTTGTGATGGCTGCAAAATAATAAGGTTTTCTGTACTCAGTCCTTTAAAAAATGGAGGCTTGGGTACAGATATATATGACTGAAGGAGTTAGTAACACTTGCAGCCCTTTTATTGACCTTTTACCAAATGCATCTTCTCAGGTCGACCCAACAGTCCACCCTCGATTAAAGATCAAACGTTTGAGCCGTCTGGTTGAATACAGATTGTAAATGTGTCTGATATTAGACACTGACGGCTCATAGCAAGTTTCATTGGCCGAGGCTTTGGTGTGAGTTTTCCTCCTAGATAGAAATAAATTAATCTGGAACAGCATACCAAAACATGCTGGGGTTGTGAGTGTGAAAGTGATATAAAGCGACACCAGTATAATAGCATTCATTAGTCATAAGTTTCCCAGGCAGAGCACTAGTGAGTCTAAATGCTAATACTCTTCCTGGGTTATATATCTGTCAGCTTGCAGTGCCTGTCTAAGCGCTGGAGACCTTTCTGCATGAAATGAGCTGGCTCTAGCCCGACTAATGTTCCCACACATTGCACTGTAAACTGCATTGGTTTTTGTCAGGGGGTTCGCCCAGCCTGTATGTAGTGTTTGAATGAAGATGAGAGCAGGCAGCCGGCTGGAACACTGTGCAGAGACGAGACAGGGACTATTCACTGGTATCATCAAGGAAGGAGCTGAAGCTGGAGTCTGTAAAGATTGAAATAACTTGTTGAGGCTTTTTAGTGTTAACAATTTATGAAACTGAAGAAGATTCACAAAGAAATCAACATAGTTAACATAGAGCTGCATACAAAATCACCATCAATCACATCGATAGATTAACACATATGTACATACACTGTTATATAACATTAGAGGTGAACCGATCAGTCGGCGCTGCTCATTAACCTTTTACAATCTATTGTTATCGGCTGAATAGTTGCTGATGGCTGAGCAGCCTCCACTAAACACGCTTGGGAGTACGTCACCATTTTGCATGGAGGATATGCTAAGTCAATTATCATCATTGGAGGGGCACTATCTGTGTGCGCGATTGACTCCTGATAATCTAAAGTAAACATATTGACACAACTGCTGTACGTTAAAGTGAGATATGCAGCAGCCATACATGCACGACAGACTTTTTAAATTAAGGTCACGTTTTTCAATGTAGACAAAGACAGACTAACGGTACATTCAGAGATATTTTTTCATAATTGAATTATCCACTTGATGAAATCCCCTCCACGCATTACTCTGGCGATACTGTTAGAAAATATGTGCTGCTACCTTCTTGAAGGTGTCCACAATCTAATTTAAGGTGAATTGTAGAGATCTCACATTTATTGTCCTTGTGCTTATGTTTCCAAACTTCACATAACCCCATTGACCAGCAGATCCAACCACATCAAGATATCAGTAGATAAAGCCAACTTGATGGCTGTGCTGATTAGACAAATAACATTACATGGCTCTTTCTTTGATGATGTGTTGTAAATAATGCAGCATGTTATGTGAGTAATAGCTAATGGCATGGTGGCTGAGAAGCGTGTGCCAAAAAATAGCTATCTTGTATATTGTGTTTAAAAGGTGCAAAAAAAAGAAATTCACGAGCTATTTAAAGTCTGGGTGTAGTCTACAATGCCAGTCACACTGTACATTTTTGATTGTGATTGCAATTAAATAGATCCTGATATAATTTTTTTTTACCGTGTCGCCTAAAATCTGTCTGTTAATATGAAGCTCCAACCAGCAGCTGGTTGTCCACACACAACTGCCTTGTAAAACTGCAAATCAGGTAAAGGAGTAAGCCATGGTGGATTGATGACTTATATGTAATGTATGGTATAGAGTCCCTCTTTGGCAGGCAGATTTGTAATACTCAATAGTGCTTCCTTCATCAATACTGCAGCCTGGCTAGATGGAGCTGATGGCGGGTGCTGAGAGCAGAGCATGTGAGCTGCATGTAGAGAGAAGGAGAGGGAGAGAGAGAGAGAGTGAGGGAGACAAAAAAGGGGAGAAACAGCGAGGGGCATGTTGAAGCTGGAGAGGTGAAGCAAAAGATGAAGAGAGAATAAGAGAGAGGAGGACTGGCAGGGTGAAAAGGAGAGTTTTCATGTGTGAGCACGTGTCTGACCCACCAATAGCAACAGGAAAGCTGGGGATGGAGAGAGTGAGTAAGGAAAGTGGAGAGAGGGAATTATTAGGATGCCACAGGGCAGCTGAAGGCAGGAAATGAGGGTTTGTAAAAACTGCTGTGTTAGACACATGGGAGAAAACGCATAGGTCGCTGAATGGGAAGCAGCTGAATGTAGAAGCAGGTTTGGGAGCTTTACATACAAATATTACCAATGTAGACTGCTACAGGTCTATGTTTGGTTTGTTTATGTTATGTTTATCCAGAGTCAGTCTCAACCTTTGAAATGTGTAATTTCAAGTCAGACCTGTGGGACAACAATTTACACAGCTTCTCTTTAGCAGCTTGATACAGGGCAGGGATCAGAGTGAGATATGTATTTGTTTCTTACACTTTGTTATGAAGGCCACGGAGAAACCATCCACACCCACTGTCTGTCATGTCAGGATTGTGAGGTGGAACCAATAATATGTCATCCTGCTGCACTCGACTGTGTAGTCACAGTTGAGCAAAATTATACTTTGTAACGGTTAAAATCTTTGTTTTGATTGCTCTTGTTTTCATATCACCATATCATATGTTCCTGCATTTTGTTTACACCTGCATTAATTGATGCAGGGCTCCAGAGTGCGACCATTTTGGTCGCATATGCGACCAAAAATTTTAAGAGTGCACCTAAGGATTTTTCTAGGTCGCACCGGTGCATCTAAAAAATATAAATGTCCTTTGCAAGCACATCGTCTCTCTGTGTTCTCCTGTGACTGAACTGACAGTCATGGTAGAGCATTATCTTGGTCGAAACCGTTAAGAGACAGAGTTTGGGCGGAACTTTGCCTCAGATTGGCTGTGGTCACTGCTCTCCGTTGTGTGTATTTAAAATTTGCGAGCGGCAAAACAAAAAAAAAAAATGCGAGCGGCGCTAGCGACCTGAGCGCCACAGCAGCGGAAGGGGAAAAGAAAAGAAACAAAACGAGGCAAAATGAAGAGGGGCAGAAGTATTGAAAGTTTTTTCACTAAACAATCTAAGCCGACAACCACCCCTGCTGCCATTCCCTCGGTTCCTGCTGAGATGCCAAGCCCCGGTCCTTCGGCGGCATCAGACTCGGAACCAGAGGAGACAACCGAGTCAGAAGCCCTTTTTAGATAGAAAAGGCAGCACATTTGCTCCAACTCAAGGGCGGCAATTTGCCAGCCTGTCTTTCTTAAACCGAGGCGTAATATTCCTCCTTTTCCGAAAGCCGTAAACATGTGACGTGACGTGAAGCTGGAAGTTGGGCTGTGAACGGTGACATAGAATTTGTCTTCAAAATAAGAGCTTTACATTGCACCCCACTGGAATTTAGAACTGGGTTCTTAGCGGGGGGCTTTTAATTTGAAAGTAGCGACCATCCTTAGCTTTCCGACATAACATCAAGCTAACACAACAAAACAAAGACCGAGGCTCCTGGATCTCAGCGGCTGCTCAGTTGTTCATCTTAATGTCTGTGGATGAAGTGATGGACTGACTGCTGTGAGCAGCTGTTTCCTGGTTTTAAAACTCCTCGGTTGTGGGTCGCACAACAGTACAGGTCATTGACATCTCTGCCCAGCTCACCCACGGGCCGGCACATTTCCGCCTCGGTTTTAGATAGCAGTCGAGGCGGAAATAAGTGTACCCTCCGAGGCGGAAAATCGGCGACCACAACAGACCCCCAATTTGCCGGCCTCTGTCTAAAACCGCGGCTTGGTGCTCTGTCTAAAAACGGCTAGAGAAAGAGCCCGGCCCCGAGACTCAAAGTAAAAACCTGAAAACGTATTCTTTCAGGCAGGACTGGTTGAAACAGTTTCCCTGGTTACGGTACGATAAAGGACGTAATATAATGCACTGTGTATACTGTCATGAGTGCGGTCAGAGTATGGCCGGTAATAGTGCATTTGTAAGCGGGTCAACAACGTTTCGTGTCGAAACTTAAAAAAAAACACAGCATGTAAAAAAAACACACTACATGCCGGGACCGGTGTGTGGAGAAAGTGGCCCCTCTCCCAGCTGCATTTCAGCAGCAGGCAGCAGCAATCAGGTCCTCTGAGGAATCAGAAATTATTATAAAATGTAATGTTGCATACAACATTGCCAAAGAGGAGCTGCCTAATAGTGAAACACCTTATTTTTCTTATGTCAATGTCCTTCAAATAAAGACAAGGATTTCTCAATATCTTAGTCTTATTTGGAAATCATTCACGTTATATTAAAGTTGTGGAGCCAGAAAGGTCTCCTTATGGCGTTAAAATTCGAGTGCACCTAAATTTTGTGCCAGTGCACCTAAAAAAAAAAAGTTAGCCGCACCAGTGCAACCAATGCAAAAAGTTAGTCTGGAGCCCTGTGATGTTATGACCATTTGCAGCACAACAAGCTTTAGATACAGCATTGTCATATGCGTATTTTGTGAAATTAATCATTCAAACTTGCTTGCAAAACTGTTTCCTATTTACGCACCCAGCTACATTATCATTCATTTGGAGTTGTGTTTCTGGTCACCTGATGAATGTAGGTGTGATATTCAGATTGTCATTGCTGTTTATCTATGCTGGTGTTCTGTCAATTTGTGGTACCTTGCTATAGTGATGTGCACCATCCCCCAGAAACGTAACTGTTGCAGTGATGCAGAACGTGCTTGGTAGCATCCCATTTTCTAGCCTCTCCATTGCTTAGTGCAGGGTGTCTGCGCATCCTTAAAAGTCTTAAATTCATTTACCTAAAATTAAGGCCTTAAAAAGTCTTAAATACATCCATATTTTGCACATAGGTCTTAAATTACATTTAGTTAGGTCTTAAATATACGTTCATTTACCGCCTCTGTTGTCGCCTTTTTTGTTTTTGTTTTGTGAAATGTGTTGGTGAGATTCACGGTTAGTTCCGGTTCGCGGTTAGACTTAAAGTTGCCCAATCAACCTACTGGGCTGTTGCAGTCCCTCTTGCTCATGGGTTACAGTTTTTTCCTTGACTAAGAAAAATGAAAACATATTCTCATTTGAGATAAGCCATAGACTTTTTCTACAGCTATCTCTCAGGCTACAGCCGGCTCGACTTACTCATCATTGATCAGGAATGAGGGAATTATTAATAAGTTAGACCAATAGACAGAACCGACAATGCTATCAGTATCAATCATGCAATTGACTCTTTAAGTTGTTGGATTGTCTGCCATTCGATGCTGGGTAGGTAGCGTACATGGGGTTTTATAAACCAAAGCTGAAAGATGCTGCCCCATAGAGCTGCTGGGAACTGCAGAGTCAGGTGACAGTCATTTAATTTATTCATCATCGATGTTAATTGATTTGTGCAACTATAATCCAGAAGGAAAACTGTTTAATGCAGCTGTGATCTGTTTTAACGTTGTTTAGCTACATATAGAAGATCATGTGTCTGTCTGTCGAACTTGATGTGTCAGAGTTAAAATTAGTCTTAATTTGTGACTACATTTTTAATTTCTTTGTCTATAATCTTATAATGTTAGAATGAATATCCCAACCAGGAACAGAACTGAGATTTATGGACATTGACTCATGCTGTCAGACTGATTAGCCATGATCCTCACAGATCATTCAATGAAATATACTGAATTGTAAAATGATATAAGCTGCTTCCTCTGTGGTGTCTAAGTGGGAATGATTTCCTCCCTGGTGGCCACAGTACCAGTATTATTGCTGGCTGACTGGCTAATTCAATATACTGTAGAAGTAGGCCAGAAGTAGGTGTTAAGTAGGAAGCGCTCCCAGTTTAAACTCACCTTTTCAAAAGCCACTAGTTATAGGTGTGCTGGTTTTGTGAGCCATCAGGTTGCCTCTGGACTGAGCACATAACAAGGCTCAAATTGAGTGGTTGTTCTTTTTAAGCTCTGACAGCCGGGCAACACTTATCAAGCTCCTTAGATCTACTCGTGGCTTGTTGTAGGAACCGACAAAGTGGGTTTTTTCCATTGGATTTAGCTCTTCAAATTAGATGTTTGTCTGACTAGGGGAGTGCAAGCTCGTTAAAGATATTCCCCCTGCTTTCCCAGGACCTTAGCCAGGAGAGCACAAGATCCGAGCAAATCTACCGAGTCGATGAGACTGAATGAGGAGATGGAACAAGAGTGAATTAAAAGGAGGGATTCGCATGTTCAGAATGTGTGTGGTCCAAATAGGATTTGTTTTCAATGAGGGACAAGAGGCAAGGATTTGTTCCTCCCCTGTAATGCCTCTGAAGTGTAAGTCCAGCTCTGCAGTTGCAGGCCAGTGGGTCATCACGGAAGGAGGAAGGGAAGACATTAATAGGGCATGTAATTCTGTGAGGACAGGAGCTTCTCACAGTCAGGGAGGCTGAGCACCACACAGTCACCCTCCACTGCCACCTTCTGGCTATTTGAGAAGGAGGACCTGTCTGCGCTCATGAAATTAATCTCTGATGGATGTTATGTCAAATTCTCAAAATATTTGGTTCTTTTACATCACCCATTATCATTTAAATAAACAACGGAGACCTCAGGCAACTAAAACAAAGTAGACATAAAACATTTTTTTTTTAATTTTCACACTTATGTAGGGGACAGAAAATGAGGTGACACTGGCAGCTTAATTTCCTCTTTCCTTATGCATGAAGTGCGGCCTTTTGGGTATTTCTCCTTCTTAAAGTGTGATGCAGTTTTCTTGACATGCAACGCGAACATCCTGTGCTGTTACACCGCCCAAAGCATGGTTATTTTTGATGAATTATATGAGCTTTGTCTATGTCATAATTGTGGTTGTGAACTATTTTAACACACTGGTGTTACAGCAGACTTTATGACAGTGGACACTTCTCTATGGTAACACTTGATCTTGACTTGACTTGTCTCCGATTCTGCCTGTCACGATAATTATGTCATCGACTTTTTATACATATCTGATAGACTCATCGTTATATGGACATGGCCTCAGACATGACCCATGACCACCTGGACTGGCAGTATGTTGCCAATTTAGGAATGAGTGACTATACCCCTGTGCTAATGTTTAATACTTATGCAAGTGCAGATTTGGTTGAATCTGAAATTGGTTTTGTCCCCTAAAAACCATGCAGGCAAGATGGAAAGGTGTTTTTTTTGCCTTAAAGTGAAACTCTCACCAAAATGCAACCTAGGGTCTTTTTGTGAATGTACCCGAGTCAAACTTTCGTCTAAAAGCATGATTATGACGAAAGCGCCACTTTTAAGATTGATTGTATTTTCGTTTTCGTGTCAAAATCATTTTCAGTGGGAGTGCTAGGGGCAATACTATGATTATACTATGAAAAACACTAAGAAGGCTCGACACAAAGTGAGACTTTGCTCGTAGTATCACCAGGGTCTCTACACATGAATTCGAGCATTGAGAACATTGCTTGTGGACACAGAGTTTACTAAAAAGAAAGTTTTTGAACAACTCACGTTTCCAGTTTTTTTCCGCTCGCCAGTGCGAGAAGTGTCGATCTCCAAATGCGACGTAACATGGAGGAGAGTTAAGGTGGAACGCTACTGTCGTCCGGCAACAACTATCCACGCGATATCTCACGTGACTTTTCTGGCTTTTGATTTTAGTTAGTTTTTAGTTTCTTATATGAGGCTCCTTTTTCAACTTAAAGGTCAATATTGTTTTTCGCTAACGACAAAACAACAAATTGTCTGTCCGTTTATATTGAACTAAGCTTTAGGAGCATTCCACCTTAACTCTCCTCCCTGTTACGTCGCTTTCAGAGTGACTAAACCCAACTCATGCTGTACAAGTGAGGGGGACACGCATTGGATTTCCATCAAGTGACCAGCGGAAATTGCTGTATTTGTTAATTTTTCCCATATGCTTGTCTGTGTCGTTACTATCTCGGTACACCCAGTGTGTCAGCACAAAACGTGATACTGCAGATCGCTCTTTTAAGAAAATAATCCAGCTCCTCCCTCCCCCTGTTTAATAGCTTTTGCACAAAATGAACTACCACCAGTGATTTAAAGTAATTGCCCCCTTTAGAAGTAGGAAAAGTTAAACAAAAACCAAAAGCTGTGTGGAAAATGAAGAAACAGTTTCAGTTGGAAGAGAAAGCCTGTGATGATGAGATACCAATATGCTGCTTGTGTTGCCAGTGTGCTTTAATGGATTGGAGTGCAACACATCAAACATTTCCCCCCATTCACTCACAGATAATATGATGAATGTGGACACAGGTACAACAGGGCAGAATCAATACTCATTCCTATGGTGTTGGATTGCTTGTGTCGGCTGTAATCACTGCTTCTCACGCTTGCAATCATGCCTCAAGGTGTTTGTTTGTCTCTACAGCACACTAACCCAGATCTCTGGAGAGTGCGTATACTCTGTATACTCTTTGTGTGTATTTGTGTCCTTCACAGTCCATGCATCAGATCAATTCTATCCAGACTGCTGCTGCTGCTGTTGCTGCCATTATAAACATTGACTAATTGGCCACACTGAGCAGTCTCATGTCCTCACTTAGCCCCGTTTTGAAAAAAACCTGGCTGGAAATTCTTGTGAGATCTGGAAGCATCTGGACCTTTGTTGGTGTGTGAGCACTTGTAATGATGCAGTGTCTGTGAATAAAAGGAGATACACTGGGTTTACCTTCCATGACACCTGTGATTACAACTGAAATAGCCTAATTAATGTTGTGCCGTTATTCCATCTAAATGTCAAAACAAAGTGTTTTAGTTTTTTTTTTTTACATGTAGTGGTGCTGTTGTAAAGCATTTAATCTAGGGATCCTCTGATTATTGGCCTGGCCGATTATCGTATCCAATATTCTGCATTTTTCGCATTATCGCCATCTGTGTCGTCAGTTTGCAGCTAAAATATTACCTTGCTAGGCAGCTGGATTCACAAGATCAAATGATCATATGATCCCACTAATCTATCTTGTTTGGCTTCAAACTAAAATGTGGCAACCAGTGAGAGAAGGGATTGTTTGTTTGGAAACAATGGCGACTACTCAAGAGGGTTTATGTATTACTGGAGAATATATTTGATAAAAAGAAGAGCAAAGAATGGCACAGAAGGCTTTCTCTAGGGAAAGATGTGGTTCTTTGTTCGAGGTGTAGGTAGTACCCTCTGACTGTTGATGTGGTTGGTTGAAGTCAGCCTTTGATAGCCTGTGATCAACTTGTCATCTGGCAAGCATTAATGCTATCAAATAAACGTAGTGGAGTAAAATGTGCAATATTTGTGTCCAAAAGTGAAAGAAAAGTAGTAAAAACTCTGTAAATACAATGCACCTAAATATTGTACTTAGTATTCTTGAGTGAATTGTACTTAATTACATTCCATCTTTGATTATTTTTAATTTAATTTAGTCAGTGATGTGTGTATTCTGCATTAGTCCTTCAAGAGGACATCAGTCCACCAATTTGTTCCCAACTCCTGAATGTAATGTCTCAACAACTACTGAATACATTGCCATGAAATTTAGATGGATTGTCATATATATTTTGGTGGTTCTGTGCCTTTTCATCTTGCACCGTCATCAGTTCATGCGGAAACACTATAAATGAGAAAAATCATTTTATTAACACGTGCTATGCAATGATATCAGATGGGGCCCTGGATACATGGGCCCAGCATTCGCACCAGTTGGCCAAACAGATGAAGCCCCAGCTAGCTGCCTGCTACCCTCAGATTAACTGGTGTCAATTTGGTGGAGGTTGCGAGAGTTCCATGGCCTGATGACTGAGGAAGGCGAGAAGAGCTAGTATGGCTGCCTCAATATTTGCATATTTACTACTTGATTTTGAACAAAGTTATTGCATGTTGCTGATTTTCGTCCTAACTCGCAGGCCTAATTCCCATCAACCCCAGTTGTGAGTGGTTTTTAAGTCCTCAAAGACCAATTTCACATAACTGTTGTTAAATTAAAAGGTCTTTGAATCAGTCTGTTGAATAATTATGGTTTCATAGTCTTGTTTGATGTTACATTAGAATTCTGTAGAGTGTTTTTCCAGTTGTCAGACATATTTTTCCAGTCTGTGTTTTGTCTCTTGGCTGCCTCTTTGGCGTGATTGCTGCTTGACCCTATCTAGTTTGAACACGAAGGGCTATAAACACACATTTAAACTTATGGAAAAATTTGACCACCAGTCTCTGGCTATTTCGGCCCCATGACAGCAGTATCTCTGCTAACTGAATTATCACATTCATTGTGTTGACATGACGCTCGCTGGTGACCACAGGCCAGCCTTCTCTCTCTTTCTCTCTCTCTCTCTCTCTCTCTCTCTCTCTCTCTCTCTCTCTCTCTCTCCCAACCATGCTGCAGGGCTCTAATCACACTGGAAACACAGGGCATTCATTGTTGAATGCCTCCTCAACTTGTGGCCAGTGCTATTTTTTCTTCTCACCATGCCTTCACTGTAGGAAAAAAACACCTTGTTATTTTTTTGTATATGTTTGTTTGGCTTCCTAAAGCACTGCTCATTACTTCCCCCCTGTGCCTTGTATCCCATTATGAATGCCTTGTATCAAGTCAAGAGTGCACTCTGTGCAGGATTGGGTGTAATTCTTATCTTGTCCAATAGAGGGGAGCCATGTCCCAGGATTTAGTCTTGTGGTGAAAGGATTCTTTGTGGTTACCTTTCTCCCCCTTCTTCTCTTTGTCAAGCTAGAAATGATTGAATACTTTAGCTTTGACCTCATTGAAATCATCAGATTCTGTGTTCTAGGGCTGCCGCTATGGAATATTTTTAGAAACGAGTATTCTGCTGCGATTATCCGATCGATTAATTGAGTAATCTAATAAAAAATAATTTTGCATTATTAAACAACAATACCAAATAATGCATAACGAAAATGACCTGCCTGTTAAATAGACGCAAGCAATCGGCTTTTATTCCTGGAAAAAAGACATACAGGTATTTATTCCAACTATTCCTAACTCCGGGAGTAAACGTGTGTGTTCTTTATGTGTGCACATGTGCGTGAGGGAGAGTGAGAGAGACGAGCTGAGTGTGTTTGTGTGGAAAGGGGTTATTTGGTGTAGGCTATTACTCTCTTGCAATTTAACACAAATTAGTTTCCACATCTTAACATGATATCTAGTCATACCGAAATCAGGCTCTACAAATACCATACGTTCTAACTAGCGATGGTAGGCTACGTTGAATTAGCTACCATCAATGTGTATGTTAGCTTGTGTCGGCGACGCTTGGTGAGCTGGTGCTAACTGGATGCTTTCGGTTCAGATGTTGATTCATTGTTGACGTGCTGTTGTGGTACGCCAGTTCTGCTTTGCAGTAGACACGTTGCACTTTGCCATCTTCTTTTTTAAGTGTGAAATGATTCCAAACTTTGGTCTTTTACGGACGGTTTCTTGGCTCTCCGCCATCGCGCCCACTCAATTCTGAACGTAGGGGTGTGTATCCGCAATAACAGTCAGTGTGGAAAAATGATCCCTGAGCTAAGCAGGCCACATAACGTGGGTGATAGGAATTAAACGAAGCCTGGAGGCAGAGATTTTGCTTCGACCATTTTTTGTAATCGAATTATTCGACTTACTCGAGTAATCGTTTCAGCTCTAGTGTGTTCCATGATAAATACAATACTTGCTGTTTTTTGTGATTCAGATATTCTCTTTCACTGCTTTTATTTTGACCCTCTTCTGTAAAAAATGAACCTTTGGAGAAGGGCCTTCTGATTTGGTGCTTGGAGGCTAGACAGACCTCTCTGTAACCGGAGGGTCAAAGGTCACTAGATCGATTAGAGGAAGAGCCACATGAGGGTCAGTCGAAATAAAATTGCCTGTCATAATACTTTCTGAAAGGCAACCCTGAAACATGATTTACTAACTGCCAAGCTCAATCTGTAATAATGATTGGTATTTAGTTTAAATGATTTATTGATTCATAGACTTTTCTATATCGTCATACATGCTAACACCACCAGTGTTGCACACGAAAAAAAACAAACATTTATACATTTATGCATGCAGAATATTATACACATGAGCAACAAAAAACATGTGATGTAGAAGTGCAAAAAAACCTCAGACGGGCTTGATCTTGGAAGGATCTCTCTGGTGCAAAGGCTATCATAGTCCATTAAAAAAGAGAAAGAGAAACACGATTATTAAAAGGATGGCAAAGAGAGAAAGAAGGGTCATCATAATTAAATGATGAGAAGCTGGAACCAGAAAATGTTTGACATTTTTGGTTGAAAAATGACTGCAACAATTAATTGATTATCAAAATAGTTGTTGATTTATTTTCTTTCAATAGACTAAACAACTAATTGACTAATTGTTGCCGCCCTAAAATCTTCCCCTTGGAATTGAAGTTCAAGACGTCTCTAGAGGGACGCATGATTCAGAAGCAAAATGGAAACCAGTCGCTTAGATTTGTGTATCCGTTACATCCTTTACTGATTTTACGTACATAGATCACACAAACAGGGTATTTCTCAGTGAAGGGTTGATATCAGGATCTGTCCCGTCCTCCAGTGGCGAGGTGAAAGGGTGTTTAGAAACAGTCAGCCATTTTGTGGGTCAGTTTGATGTTAATTGTTGCCCACGTGTGATAGAATCCATTTAAACATGTCAGCCCAGCGAAGTAGCTGAGGTCAGAGTGCAGGAAGAGAGGGTGAAGGTCACCTGCTCATCAATTAAACACACTCAGCTAATGAGCTCTCACTCACATTCTCTGTCTCTCTATCTCTCGCTCTCTCTCTCACACACACATACACACACACACAGACACACAAACACACACACACACCTGCTTTAGCTTGCAAAGTGCACACATTCAAACATATTGCTGTAGAATGCGTTCCCCAGAGTAATGAGGCGCAGAAAGTGCAAGCTGCTTACCTGTGTATGTCTGGATGAATTACGAGCACTCAACATTGACCAGTAACGGTGCTGTGCTTGTGTGTGTGTGTGTGTGTGTGTGTGTTGTACCTTTTGCCGCTGGAAGAAAGCAGAGTGACAGGACACGAGTAAAAACTGGAATGGTTCAAGGAAAATGCCATGAGCAAGACTGAAACCTGTGATTCAGTCACTCATCTTCATGTCTGGTTATTAGACTTTATAATGGCAGAAGTGTGTGTGTGACATGTCAGAGAAGGAAAAGCACAGGTGTAATTAATGATATTCTTAGAGGCTGCCTGCATTGCGCTGATATGAGCCAGTTCCAGGACCTTGTATTGTGCAGACTGGGTCACTGTCATGGCTTACTGGGACACTTAAATAGAACACATCTTGTAACTAAGTAAATGATCCAATAAACTATTGAACATTAGATATTTCCCATGTATGCACTAACCTTGATAGAACTGATTGATGCACCTATTAGATACAATTAACTGCAAGCTAGCCTCCAGCTGGATGTTTTATATTTTTAAGAGTTATTCTTCTATGATTCAATCGATTGATTTCATTTAAGCCATCCTCATGCGTGCTGGTTACATGCTCCTTTATGCTCAACGTTAGATTCACATACAGATACAGGCGGGGCCTTCTTTCCGTATTCTGCGTTAGTTTCGTTTCCTAACTGTGAATGTTCCCTCTGGTCTCATTGAAAAAAATAGATCATCAGCGCTTTAGAAGTATGTTCATAATGTGTTACAATGCATTAGAGATGTAGGCTTCATAGAAAGTGTTACCATTTTTTGCAGGATTGTGAAGGAAAACATATTTTCTGCTAAAAGCACAGCAGAAAAGGATATCAGTACCAGTTCTAAAAATGTGTACATCATTGACCTGTTATTCATGGCAACCCACTTCAGTGCTTTTACACTCATATAAGCAATGTAAATGACCTCTGGCTTATGAATTTGGAGAGCTTTTTGCATTGAGCACTTGCAACTCAACCTCCATGACCTTTTATTTTTGCTTGTGTGTGTGTGTGTGTGTGTGTGTGTGTGTGTGTGTGTGTGTGTGTGTGTGCAGGTTTACATCATGTATCCACAGGCTATGCCATGTAGTCCTGAGTGCAGGGTCCCATAGGCGAGTGAGCTCCATATGGAAGTCTGTAGCAAAGAAAATTAGCTGCTCTAAGGGAGACCTGGGGCTATCAGTATGTCAATCAATCTGTACACTGACACACGCATGTGCACACACATACACACAAAATTTAACATGAGCCACTTTGTGTGTGCACTTGTGTTTTGCCACTCGGGGGCAGTGTTTTCTCTGCAGACAGTCACAACAGGGCAAGCGTCAAAGAGCAGCGTCACTACTGTTAAAGTAGCAGCATCTTATTCGTCATACACACACATAAACAAGCACAATCCACTGTCTATGCGTTTGTCTACTTGTGTCGGTATGATTGTGCGTTGTGGCTTCACTTGCGTCAGTTGTGTGCCCATAAGCAAATGTGCAATGTGGCCTCTGTGTATGTGTGCATATGCGCGTGTTTGCACGCATAAACCCCGTCTCTCTCCACAGGAGCATCCACCAGGCAGTGAGGAGAAGTAGGCCGCTTAAAGATAGCTCCCGGCAGCCTCAATACGGGCTCCCAAAATATATCTGCTCATGAGAGTCATCATCTCTCTCCCTCCCCCTCTTTCTTATTCTTCTTTTTTGCTCCTTCTCCTTTTGAAAATGGAGCAAGCATCAGGCTTTGAATTTGCAAATTGATAGCCTCAGTTAATATCCTGAGGTGTGAATGTGTGTGTGTGTGTGTTTGCACGTTCATTGCGTGAATACGATTTTCCATTTTTCGGGGGTCTTAAGTGTCACTTGGAAGTTATCCCCATGGAAAGATGACATCAGGAATGTACCAAAGCGTCCAACGAAATTACGGGGGGACCATTGAAGAGCTCACATGACATTCCCACTGTTCTAACCCACATGTGTACTTAAAGCTGCTACATGTAACTTTGATATTTTGCTGTTTTTAGCCACAAAATATATGTAAAAAATTTAATTATCTAAAGAAAAATCTGCTCCTGCTTCTTTTACCTGGCTAACGTACTACTCACTGTAACTTTGTCTGAGAAGATGTAAACACAGGCTTTTCCAGTCTGCATGCAGACACTAGACAGATGTAAGGTCTTGATGGTCTTATTTGCTTATGTGGATCATATAAGGGCATCAGTGTTAACCTGAGACTGTTTCAAAACCAGTTAAAAACTCCTTGTAAAGGGCTGTAACGATTGATTGAGTAATCGATTAGTTGTCAAGTATTGAATTAACCTTCAATTATTTTGATAATTGATTAAACAGTTTGAGTATTTTTTTATTTTTTTTTACTTTTTTACCTTTGTTTAACTGATTCATTCTGATTCAGGTTTTAATATTAATATTTTATTTGATTATGGTTAATGTGGTTTGATATGGTTAATTAGAATGGTTGGATATGGTTTCTTTCAGTTTTTTTGGTTTCTTATTTTCATGCTCCAAGGGTTATTTCTAGAGAGTTTTTTCCTTACTCGCATCGAGGGTCTGTGGATGGGAGGATGGCACTGTGATTGCGATTTTGATCTTTATAAATAAAACTGACTTGACTTGACTTGACTTGATTTGATTTTCTGGTTTCTTCACTTCTGTAAGACAAAAAACATCTTTGGGTTGTGGACAAAACAAGACATTTGAGCACGTCATCTTGGGCTCTGGTAAATAGTGATGACATTTTTCATATTTTCGGAAATTTGATAGACCAAACAACTAATCAACTAATTGAGAAAAATAATCATTGGTTGCATTCCTAATTCTTGGGTTCCTCTCGGAAAACAGGTGAAAATCACAATTACCCTGGTTCTTTAAATGCCCAATATTGTCCAAAAATGTTCAATTTAGAATGATAAAGAATAGCAGAAAATGAAAAAGATTAGAGTGGCAGGGAGATCATGATTGTAAACAATGCATCAATTAATTAATCGGTAACGTTGTTGATGTTGGATTTTCCAAAAAATGAAGAGACCAAATGTTTTCAGCTTCCGTATTTAGTTGATGTTTGTCCTTATCTTGTGTTTTCTTCCCTACACAACCCAATAACATGACAATCAATGAATTAGTGCATATTTGCAGCTGGTATATGAATTCCTGTACTCATGATCATTTGTGATGTCTTTTTCCTGCATTATATCCAGTGAGTGCTGAGATAGACTCCAGTCCCCTCCCCCACTTCCCATGACCCCGAAAAAACTGGGTATGGAAAATAAATGAATCAAAAGTCGAGTGCACCCTCTCACATTAGCTCAATATTCCTCTTGCTGTGTGCTTGAACGGAGACCCAGTATGTTCTTTACCCCCCATTGGCCCACATCCACAGAGAATGAGGACAATAGTTTGGCTCAGAGACATGTGTGCCTAATGTAGTCCTTTTATGTGGGAAAGTGGAACTGTACGGAGATAGCAGAGAAAGGGGATTATTGTGTTCCTGTTTCCTTTCTGTTCCTGTCTCTTGCGTCTGATAGCTTTCAGATATACAGTGTTTGTACCATTACCATTAGAACATATTTGTTAGACATTTTATTAACATTGAACCTGCAGCAGCTTGTCCAGAATCTCTAACTAGAATTCATCGTTATACGACTGGTTAATTATTCAACATCATCCCATAACGATTTTTAGGGGAATTGTACAATATCAACTAATCATCCTCGTCTTTGTTTTATAAATTTATTTGCAAATGAATAATTTCAGCCTAAACTTAAAAAAAATAAGATTTTATTGTTTACATGTGAGAAGAGTCAAAGTAGTTAGCAATTGATATTCATTTGATTTACTATTTGATTCATCAAGCAATCATTGCATCTCTAAAAATTGTCCTATATATCACAATACATGTCAAAATTGCCACTGTGATATCTATCGTAGTATCGTTCATTTTCTGCAAGTTTAAGAAAGAATCTATAGAGCATAGATTAAAACTGCAACAAGACTGATACAGTCACACTCCAGCTAATATATAAATGCGAACATGCTCACAGTGACAAAGTTCATCTTTAGCAGGTATGATGTTTATATAGTCACCATCTTCTGTAGCGTCAACGTATGCACAGATGAAGCTGATGATAATGTCATTAGTTTATGTCAAGAGCAGTGTCCCTACTCTACTACTCACATCTAACTAATATGAATGAATATGAATACATTTAATCAATACAATTAATTCTCAGGCAGACATAACATGTTGTAGTGGAAGTGTCATTAGTTTATGTCAGTGGACATCTCTAAACTAATGTTAGCTAATGTTGCTCTTTGTTAGCGGAGCAGAGAGAGAGGCACTGAGACGAGGATCTCAAGAATGTGCATAAAGTAACTTCCTTTGGACTGACGTGGAAAATCTTGCCTGAATATTTCACGTGTTTCACATGTTACAATGGCCAGAAAAAATGATTTAATGTTTTTTAATCTCCTCTCATGGCAATCCATGTAATTGTATTATCAACTTCTTGTCAAGAATGTCAATTTCTTAGTGGTTCTAGAATAAAAGGACTATCACAAAAGTCAGCAGGATTAATCTCCTGGGCACTATGAAGTTTTGTTGTAAATTTTAGGGCAATCCATCCAATCACCGTGTAGATATTTCAGTTTGGATGTGTGTTGAACCAGCTGACTGACATTGCCATCCACGGAGCCATGTGACCAGCATGGCTGATGACCATTAAGGGGAATTAAATACCCGATAAAATAAGATACTTCGTCACACTGATGGAAAATCCAGCAAATGTAGTATTGCCATGAAGCAGCCATGCTTATAAATTTGCAACAATGCCCACGATGACCTTAAACACACAGAGAAATTAAAGGGACAGCTACCTCTCTAAAATCATCTCATGGCAGATCCTGCCCGGCATCACCCATCTCTATCAATCCATATACCCTTGCTCTCTAAATCTCTTGTTGACTAATTTCATAATGACTCAAGTATTTTATAGGAAGAACCTGTAGATACTGTAGATACTGGTACTGTACGTGTTCCCCTGTTCACCCTCTGAGCGACTAGTCAGTCACATTAACCTCAGGATGCCCCTTAAACCCCCACTGTGCATTTTCACACACGCACATCCTTATAGATGCACACACGTACACCCACACACTCACACACTAATATTGAGGTCAGACCGAGCTATGGAGACAGACCCCCATCATGGCAACACCCTCTGGCTACCTCTCGGTGAGCTGTTCACTCATGTAGAAGCAGACCCATCTGCCCTGAGAGATGGCGAGAAAAATAGAGACGGACGGGATGGAGGCAGGAGAGAAAACGCACACACAAACATCAGCATCCAGCCTGCGAAAAAGGCAGAGGTGGAATGGGGTTTTTTTCAGAGAAAAGGAGGGGAGGATGCCAGATAGAGAGAAGAGGGGGGGAAGAGCAAGGCAGATCTGTGCGGCGTTGCCCTGAGATACAGGATGTCGTAATAAGGCAATTGGAAGAGAGAGAGAAAGCGACAGAGAGAGAGAGCGAGAGAGACTAAATTAAGAGGGGAAAAGGGGGAGGAGAGTGCACCTCAAGGAGAAAGGCATTAATTTTCCTGTTGCCGTGACAAGCTGACACCCCTCTGCCTGTGCGCAAAGTGGAACGCTCCAGCTCGCTCTGGGCTCTGTTGTTGTGCAGAGCTGCAGAAGGCCTGATAGAGCCAGCAGACAGAGAGAGGAGGAAGGGAGGGATACATAGACGAAGGCAGACACACACTGTGGATCGAGAGCCTGTGTATTCAACTCATCGGCCAGTTCAACCAGCGACACCAGAGAGGAAGGAGACAAAGGGAAGAGGAAGACACAAGCGGAGCCTCAGTGAGAGCAGGGAAAGTAAAAGAGAGAGAGGCAAGGTGAAAGAGGAGAGGGAAGGAAGGAAGGAAAGGGAGGGAGGAAGGAGGCTGGGGCATGAGGAGGGGCGCCTGACTGACATTGCCGCTCTCTGCTATCTGCTCACACACACACACGTTGACGTAGGCAGACACACACATTCAGCCAGATTGTGCACTGCACGGTTGCTGCTCTTTTTTTTTCCTGTCCTTTCGCTGGAGTCTCGACCTCCATCCTTTTCTTCTCCTCTGAGCGAGAGGACAAGAGAGACAGAGAGAGGAGGAAGAGGAGGAGGGAAAAGGACAAGGAGGAGGAGGAGGAGGAGGGGAAGCAATAACCCTCTCCTCTCCAGACACACAGCAGAGAGAGATAAGGAGAGAAGAGTCAAAAAAAGAGAGAGAGAGACAGCAGCTTTCTGTTCTATTTCGCCGTCTCCTGTGGTCCCTCGGCCAGCGAGCGGCTAACAGGCACCGCTCATGTCCGTGAACTCGGAGAAATCCTCGTCCCCCGAAAGGTAACACCTCCATCCCCCCTCGTCTCCTTGTCATTTCATTCCCATATGTCTGTGTCCTTCTCTCTGTCTGCTATTCTCTAATCTTCCTCCCCCCACCAACCCCTCCTCAGCACCTCTGTGTTTTGTGTCTGCTATCTTTCTGTTTCTCTTTCTGTACCCGTAGCTGGTTTTCTTCTATTGTCTGGGTCACAGCGAGGGGGGAAAAAAACGCATTAGTTCATTGTTGCATGGTGCTGTAACGTGCTACAACAGAACATACTGTACATGTACATCACATACAGTACACAGCATCATCCTGAAGCCCAATTCACCTCGCGCACACTTAAGTTGCCTCCTTAAGGCCAAAACATCTCCTGTGACAACAATAACAAGGACACCACTCACACACAGACACATACTGTCTCTTTATGGCGCTAGAGCTTACACAGCAAGAGTGTCAACACACGTCAACATTAGCACAGCCAGCAGCAGCGGCAGCAGCAGCAGCAGCAGCAGTGCATCTCAGCACCGATGCAAGACAACAGCTTTCCACATGACGCACCTCAGTGCATAGCATTACTGAACAATGGCACCTCTGAACACAACTTCTACACAACACACACACAGGCGTCTATATCAGGAGTTCGACCAGCTGAAAGGGCTGCAATGCATTGTAGATTTACATATTGTGAATAAGCATGGATAGCAGAGGCGCAGGCATTATGAGTCACGTGGCGGACTGTGGCTAATTGAAAATAGATAGAGACAAAGACACACACATACACACACACACACACACTAGCATCATTTTAAATTGTCTTGACACGATATTTCACAATGCGTGGCCGACACCTGTATCTACCTACTCTTGTTATTCATTAGAGATTATTAGCCTTTAGTCATTTCAACTTAATTATGCCCTAATTAGGCCCTTTAATGCAGCCTTACAAGACTGCACTAAGCACTATTTGCTTTGCTTCCATGTTCCTGATGTAGGAAATATCTGACTACGTGACTTATAGTTCTTGGAATCACTTCAGTCGTCACGCAGTCGATTCAGGAAGCACTGTCTTTTTATGGAAAAAACAGTCGAGGAGAGAAACGTTGCAGAATAAAGGCCCTCTTGTTGGTATTTTCCTGCTCTGTTATGAGCAGCGAACCTCAAAGTCATGATGTTTGTCCAAACCTCTTTTCCTGCATGCGTAAGAGGCCCGTATCCATTCAGATCTATTTGGACCAAGCCCACATTCCTCTCTGTCAGTGTGCAAATGCGGAAAGAGCTCTATTTGATGGGTGCCGGAGGGCGAGGAGGAGCAGGCAGACTGGATGACTCAGGTAGCCACTGATGCTGTGCCAAGTACGATCAGGCAGAGCCGCTGCCGTCCACACAACTGAGCGCCAGGCCCCAGACTGGCACTCTCGAACACAGCGCAGTGGGCACACAGATAGGCAGAAGTAAATGGGCAGTAACAATATCAGGCATTATTACATGGGCAGTTGGGCACAGAGGAGAGCGGCGTTGCATTGGCAGTTTTGAGTGGACATGAAGTGAGGTTTAATTTGCAAGCGCAGGCAGTAGCAGTCCAAACAGATACATACTAAGGGTGAATGTAGACACGTGCTCAAATGAGACACACACAATAAATATAGAGTATCATCTGGTAGCCCTGGCGTGGTGAGGTTTGTGGATTTCAACACTGTGCTAGTTTTTCCCATCATCTGTTTTTTGGGTCACAGTGGCCTGCCTGTAATTAAGAATAATGCAGCGGTCCCTTGTTGCACAGCAGGTAACAACAAAGGGCTACACTCGTACACACACTGCTGCCCTCTTTAACGGCTGCAACGTCTCATATGACAGCTGCAACAATGCAGAGCAGCCATCTGTCTTCTCCATCTCAGGTTGACTAATCTGGAAGTAACTTAACAGAGGTGTTGGTATAACTAGTCATGAGGTTTTTGTCTCAGTTCATAAATACCTAATGACGCTATCAAACTCAGGAGTCGGCTAGCTGCTAATGCCTCTACACTAACAGATGTATTTGAATGCCACAAGCTGAGCTGTGTGAAGAGGATCAGAGGGGAATCTGCAGATTTGCGAGTGTTACGTGGTCTTTTGGCTGCATACACGAAAATACCAAACACATCAGTCACTTCTTCATTAAAATATAAACACGTGCGACATATTGTTTTTCATTGGCAGCAGCACATGAAAGGCAAAGAATATGTTGGAAAGATCAAACTTATTGAGATTCAAGTAGTCTGTGTAAAGATGGCAATATTCAGAATCCTGCTGCACTTCTTTGTTGATTAATGAATTAGCAAGTCAACGGAAAATGACTCATCAATTGCTTTGATAATCGATTAATTAATTTGATAAATTGTAGTCATTTATCAAGCAAAAAAGGCAAATATTTGCTGCTTTCAGCTTCACTTTCTGTTCTATATCACTGTGCATGGAGCTCTTGTGATTAGTTTTTGTGGCAAAATTGCTTAATGGAAGATTTTATTGTTAATAAGTAATTGACAGTTTTTGCACTTTTATCCTCGAGTTACAGACACCTTAAACTTAATTACTTGATAATGGAAATAGGATTAAGGAATATTTGACCACTGCATGTTCAAGTCCTTGTTTTAAGTCCATCAAGCAAAATTCTTGAATTAAAAGATTTGCTGCTTTTCTTTGTCATTTACTTCGTTTGACTTTTTGGAGCATTATTAACAATTTTAACAAACACTAAACAAATGATCAGTTCTTCTCGAAAATGATTGGCAGATTAATCGAAGCCTTAATAACTTGTTTTTTGCAGATAAAGCAACATGACCTAATTTGGAAGGTGGATATATTCTTTAATTGTATTTGTTGTTTATATTTGTGTATGGACTATAATGGGCCTGTGTTTTGGGACATATCACAATTTCTCTGTCTACAACACCATCTGGGCCCCAGGCACTGTGCACACACACACACTGACATGCACACACATGCACACACACGCAGATCTGGAGTGACTCATTAGGGATGTGCAGTAACATGTTTGTCAACAATAAGGCAGAATGGATTGGATAATGTCTGTGTGTTAAACCAAAAGGATGGATGGAGTTGGGGCCTCAAAAGAGCAAGAGGCGACACTGTGACAAATTCCTCTCGGAGCACTCGCATTAGGAAGACGATCCCTGTTGTGTAACTTGGCACTTGAGGCATGGTGGAGATAGAGATGGATGGCGGACAAGAAAGTGTGTGTGTGTGTCTGTGTGTCTGTTTATAAGGATATGTAAGTGTTTTGACATCCTCGTTGTGTGTGAGCAGCTTTAAGCGTCTTTCTGTGGGGTGACGGCGCGTCAGTAAACTTTAGGTCATAACCAGCGCTGTTGGGCAGAGGGCTTATGTCCTTTTGAGCAGACTTTCCTTAAGGATTAAACAAAGTTGAACAAATGAACACCGAAAGGTCAAGAGTTTACTGCCTTTGTTGCAAAGCTCGCTTGTAGCTCTTGTGGCTGTCGAGAGACAGGAGAGCTGGGACGTGTTGGATAAACCGTGCTGTCTTTGATGCTGATTACCTCACCTCTAGTCCGTGTTTATTCTGCGGTCCGTGTGTGTTTTGCTTAGAGGAGCTGTTGAAAGAGTCATGTCCACTTCAAACATGACAGGTGGGTTTATTGTTAAATCATACACATGATTTGAGTGTTGTTGTACATGGCCATGTGAGTGCATCTGAACCTTCCTTGGAAGTGTGAATGGGTGATGCATGATTTTCACTGCGATTACTGTAGCTGCCACTCTTCACGGATGCAGAAATGAAAGAGAAGAGGGAGGCGGAGGAATGAGAAAGAGAAGGATAGAAAGGGGGAGGACATAAGACAGATGATGAGAGATGAAAGGTAGCGTCACAAACAAGAGCCAGATTGATGGGATAAACGTCGTCGCCCACGATGCTATAATAGATAAAGGAGGTCAGGAGGAGCAGCACCATTTCCAACAGTACCTACATTTTTCTATCTCGTCTCCTCTTTCATCTACTTGACACTAGTTGAAACACAGGTCACAGGATACATCCAGCTACACAGCTTCCTTCCTGCTTCCTTTTTTTCTCCTTATGTATCATTCACAGCTCTTTGCTGCTGAAGTAATGATTATTGTCATTCTTGATCAATCTGACATTTTTTTTCCTAATTAATTGGTTAATCTTTTGGATAATATATGAAAACTAGTCAAGATAACAGCCTGATTTTTTGAGAAATTAAGGAATCTCACTGAGATCCCTGGATCCGTCCCTTTATCTGGATCTGCACCAAAAGTTAATTGGGTCTATTCTGGACCGAGATCCATCCTCCATCCAAGTTTCATGGAAATCTGTTTAGTAGCTTTTTCGTAATCCTTCTGAGAACATAACCTAATGATGAAAAAATGTCACACAAATTTCCAGATCCCAAGATGATGTCTTAAAATTCCTTGTTTTGTCCCAAAATATCCCATTTTTTAGCTACATTTATGTGCTTATTCATTTTTCAAGCAAAAATACCAAACATCCGGCCTTTCAAATGTGAGGATTTGTTGCTTTTGTCTATCATGTTTGACTGTAAATGAAATATCTTTGGGTTTTGGACTGTTAGGTGAACAAAACAAATAATTCAAATACGTGGCTTTGGGCTGTGGGATATTGTGATTGGCATTTTCTTTGTTTTTAGGGATTTTGTGGTATAAGGGAGTAAATAAGAATAAGGGAGATTATGCTCATTTTCAGGTTCATAATATTAAGTTGGGTAAATACCAGAATAGTTTTACATGTTTTAATGCTTAAAGAAAACATTGGTTTTCTCATATTGTCCAGTGCTACAGGACTTTATTCCCCCTTTGTCTGAAACGCTCTGTTTTATCTCCTATTTCTTTAAGGTTCACACTCAAACCCCAGACTGCTCTGACTGGTCAGCTCAGAAAGCTATAACCCTAAAAATATATCTATAGAGTTATTAACTTTCTTTTAGCTAACTGATTAATTGGTAATCTTTTAATGGTAAACAAAATCTGCATATTAGAAAAAAACAGAACAGAGCTGAACAAGTTTGAACGTGGGCAAAACAAATAAGGAAGGACAAAAAGGCAGATAGAGCAGACGAGGAGGCTGTGTGAAGTATTGGAATGTGTCCAGTCGGTCAGAGAGCCAGACCGATGCAGCAGAAAACATCCAGCTCTGGCAGAAACGTGTGATGGCAGCCATCACATTCACACAGTATACATGCAGCTTCGACTGACCTATATGGTCTCCACCATCTTCTCTGGTCAGACCCACATCGCTGCAGACACACACAGGGCACAGAAACACACACACAGACACGAGCAGTCCCAGCCATGCAGTGACATGACAATAGCTAATGAAGCGTGGCAGGGAGCTAGCTAGCAAACTAGCTGGCCTGCCCTGCCTGTCTGACTTTCTGGCCTCCATTATCCCCACCAGCCCCTCCTCTTATGTCTGGAAAGAAAAGATGATTGTGTCTAGTTTCTCTCCTGCCACCTCTCTTTTTTCTTCGGGATGGACAGAGAAGGAGATGTCGTCCTGCATGCCGTCCTTTGTATCCTCAGAGGCTTTAATTGACGTAGTAATGGTAAATAAAAGTGTCTGTGGGTGCTCATGTTGGCAAAACTTCCATCTGTCGGAGACTTGCCAACAAGTCTTACCTGCCTGCAAAGAACAGCTCTGTCCCCGCAGACAAACGCTGTGAGTTTCCACCCTGCCCAATGAAATCCTGTGTGGTTAATCAGTAATAGGAATCACTGAGTCAAACATCTATCAGCTAGGAACAAGACACCTCACGTGTAGCATGTCAAACGCAAATCGCCATGGTGATACCCCCAAGGAGTGGGTCATGTGATCCGGGCCTCAGGCACCTGATCTGCCGGGGGTGCTTCGGCCTCCAGTTTTGGTATCAGTCAGTGCAGCATAGGGTCAAAGGTCACAGTGTGGTATCAGTAGATGAAGATCAGAATGGATGAAAAATCTATACACTGCAAGGCGATGCTGGTAATGTGGAATATCCTCTTTTTAAGTCCCATATCATATGAAAAAAAAAATTAAAATGCAAAAAAGAAAAATATTTTAATTAAATCACAAAACATGAGTATTCAGGTTCAGTAGTTCTTCAAGCTAAAGATTCTTTTGTTAATTTTATCTATGATACAGTAAGTGACTGTGTGACTACACACACCAACAATACTACAGCACTACTTCTAGAGAAAGCCTGGATTCCAGAGTACAAACCCTTTTCTCATTAGTTTGCCCTGTAATGTAACGTAACAGCATACTGTCCTATTGCTGGCACTACTGCATTCCACTGTGAAAATATGCCCTCGGTGAAAGCTCTGAGCGAACCACTAAACCACTAAAAGTTATGTTGCTTGGTATAAAAAAATGTTTGAATTTTTGCCATTGGATCCATATGACAAGCGGAAAGAGCACTTATCATTTCACTGGGTTCATTCCTCCACTGCTCTTGACATTGTATGCATGTGTCCAGCGCTCCTAGCCCCTTCTGGAGCAGTGTGTTTACATTATACAGCATTCCAGTCTTTCCTGTCCTGCTCCGGCCGTATCAAAAAACGCTTACTCTTTCCCCTCTTCTATCTCTTCATCTCGTCAGCATCTCCTTCTGTTTCTCTCTTTATTCTCTTCTTTTTGAACTTCCATATCTCCCCTCTGTCATCTGGTCTTGGTGAGGTTTTGAGTTGCTCTGTTGGAGCAGGATCTCATAAAACACCCGTCTTATAACTAGTGCAGGCACAGCACTCTTGTTTGTTGTTGTTGTGAATGTTGCTGTGAAGAATTGTCTAATGCATCTTGATAAAAATGTGCACCACATGCTCCGTTTGTGCGACATCGAAACGGAAACTAATAAAATGATGAATGCGGACAGTAGGAATTGATAAATTGGTAGCCTGAGCTGTGCTAACTTTCCTTTACTGCACACACGTCCTATTTGGTAACAATAGCGATCTCATTCTGGGCCCTTAAATGTGTCATGTTTGCATTGTTTGTGTACTGACTGCACAGGAGGAACTCATTTATTTTGATAAGCAATTCTAATAGTGCTAATAATAGATTGTTTTCCCATTATGCAACGAAAGCTTGTGAGGAAAAACATTCTCCTTTAGTTCCCCTATTTCCCAGTAAAATGCCTTTAGCTGCAGTGTGGCTAGTTAGCATGCAGCTAGGGCCTTTCCCCCTCATTACTTTACCAGCTATCTGCCATCAGCGTATTAGCCTTTATGAAGTCGACTTTGCTGCTATGACACTGTGTAAATTATACTCAGCAGAAACAGGGAAATGGAGGAAGAGTTAGAGAAGGGGGGAGAAGGAGGGAAAACTGGAGATTTTTTCGGAGGGGAGAGATGAAACTGATGAAGTGAGGGATGCCAAAGTAGAGAGAAAAAGACCAAGATAGAGACATAGAGAGCAGAGAACAGGAAAGGACAGCTTAAACCTCAGGAGAGAGGCAATGCAGACGGCTGGGGATAGACTAAGATAAAAAGCAGAAGGGGGAAGGAGAGGAGGGGAGAGGAGAGGAGAGGAGAGGAGAGGAGAGGAGAGGAGAGGAGAGGAGAGGAGAGGAGAGGGAAGATGGAGGGAGAAGATAGATGGTTCTCTGCAGACTTGCGCAGTGTGTTGGGTAATGCTAGGTCACCGGGGGACTAATCTCTACTGATGCTGCAGCGTTGAAGCAGAGGAATGATAATGGCCTGTTTGTGTTGGTGTATGTGGGGAGGCATGTGTTTGTTTGTGCGGCTTTGCATATGCATGTGTGTGAAAAGATAACACGTTTGCATTGAAAGGTGCCACTTTTGTGTCTCCTTTGTCCCCTCGTACAGTCACAAAACAAACACAAACACATAGACGCATAACCCCTCTCGTCAGCGCCTTATGCCCTGTGGGACTGAGTCACTCGTCTGCAGCATAACTGAGAACAATATTCATCTGTTGTGTCTGAGAACACTGTTCAACTGTTCGAGTGTCTCGTCCTGCAGCGTGGTTAAAAGGGTGTGTGTTTGGGTTTTTTTGCATTGGTTTTCTACATCAGTCCCGAGTAGGTGGGGCTTCTTGAGCTCTGGACCCTTGAAACACTTCCAAATTGTCAAATTGCCAACGCTGCACAGTCCGGACTCCCGTTTCACATCAGTAAACTGCCAGGTAGAGTCTGGTAAGTACGGCTGCAGCTAACAGTTGTTTTTATTATTCATTAATCTGCTGATTACTTTCCAATTTACTAAGTGATCATTTTGTCTAAAGAATTAAATGTCCCAGAGCCCAAATTAGCATCTTCAAATGTCCAACAAACATTTGAACCTTCAGAGTCTTCATTTAATACCAAAAATGGACAAAAACTGATTGAAGCTTCAAATGTGAATATTTGCTGGTTCTCAGTCAGTTCAGTTCAGTCCTTCTTACCCTGCATGGAAAATTTGGCTTTCAGCTTGGCAAGGATAGACATACAAGAGCAGACTCATCGTACAGTAAACAGATCCAAAAAATAAATCACAAATCAAATGAAATGTCAAAAAGGAGTAATTCTATGATAGTAAACGAAATATCTTTGTTTTTTTAACTGTTGATCAGACATTCTCTGACATTTTGTAGATCAGATGATTGATGAATCAAGAAACTGTTCTGCACATGAATCTGTGAAAATAATCACAAGATGCAGCCCTATACAGTACTGATGATGTGAAATATAGGAATATTTTATAATTTATTTTTCACAAGAACCGCTGAAAACACATAACCTGCCACGCTGTGAAATATATTAGGCTTAATCAATTAGATATTTGATGTTTTTACACAGGGCACAAAATTAGCACCAGTCCTGAATTTGTGGTTGGTAGATTTGCAGTGGATATGTGGTGAGTGGCTGGTAAAATATGAAAATTCACGAGCCATTTTGCCTGAGGACAGAAAAGTTGATATCACACCCTACACATATAAATCGATTTGGTTAATTAAGCCACTAAATGAGACACAATCTTTTTTGGGGGATAAATATCTGTATGTGTAAATGGTGATGCATTGAAATAGTTAGCTGAACTTTTACACATGAAGTTCTCCGTTAGCAGTAACAAAGAGGCAGATCCTCTTCATATTCACCCTTCACAAGGGGACAGCTCGTCAGTTTATGCCTTGTCCTGAAATGCATCTCGATTTGACTTCCCTGATGTCCACAAAAAAGTACTTAAAGTGTAACTATGCCGAATTTACAAGAAGGCCTAAATAATTTAGAATTTTTCATAGACATCGTTTCACAAAACTTATAAAGTTTCTCCTCACTCAAAAAGTCTCAAAACTGATCAAATTATAAGGTAGTCTGGGTATTTCTTCTACTTCTTTATCTCTTAGTTGCTGGTGACTGTAGTTAAAGTGATGGTCGATGTTTTTGTCTAAGGTTGCCATCTGCTGTAGAGCAAAACATTAATTTTTTGGGGGAAATTGTTGTTAATAGCTTTCAGATAGAAAAAGTTATCCTGCCCATTCAAGTTAATGCAAAAAAAGGCAGACCCATCAGAACCCCTGAACTGTGACTGAGTCCTGCACCCCTGAACTGTGATGGTGTTTACAATATTTGTAGCCTGTCTGGTCGGGACAATTATTTTTAATTAACTCCACCCTGCACAAAACACAGCTGGTGTTCTTGGCAGTTCATACCACTGTCACACACCATCCTGAAATTGGAGCCCCCAGTTCCACTCTGTATGTAAAGTTCTGACTGCAGACAAACTGGTATACTAATAAGCTGACATTCAAATCACATTATTAAGTATTTTGGGGAACAGTGTTATCTGGAAGCTTAATTGACTTTGGATGTGTGTTCAGAGTGTATTTCAGGTGACGAGGTTGTGCTTGGTGGGTGTTGCATTTCTGACCTCAGTGTGAGATATTATTATTATGTTTGTGCTCATTTGTATGTAAATAGATGCACACATACTGTGTTATAGTATGTGTGTGCACTCATGCCTATATGCCTACACTTTCCAAACTCAATCGGGCATTGAGACGGATTTTTCGCAGGTGGGTGTCACAGTCCCACGTGACTTCAGCTGGAATTCAAGGGCTGGGTTCATATTGTCCCCCGCTCTTCTGTGTCTGTGAGTCCGCAGCAGAGAGCCTCAGCTTCTGTGTTCTCCATCTGTTTGTCCATCCTTCCATCCCTCATTCCTCACCCTATGGAGTTAAGCACGGATCTGACCCCGAAGAAGAAATGGGGCCTGGCTATGTGGGTGCTCCGGCTGCGCCACCGGGCCCTCCGAAACAGGTAGAGGGGGAAATAAATTGTTGAGGGGTGCTGGAATGACACAGCTAATAGGCAAGGTTCAAGATGGGGTGAGAGTTCTAGTTTGCGCCTGGTGAAGTTAAGTTTTTACACAATGGTGTGTGTTTTGTCTTAAGATTTTATTTAACGAGGTATCCCTCATTTTCCTGGGTGAGAGAAAGTGAACCTGCGGGACTGGATTGACAGGTCTAATAGGCTAAATAATTATTTTTATCGATGCACTGGTCCAAAAAAAGCCTCTGAGGCTACCCTTCCTTATTGGTGGAGATTGTTGGGGTGGGGTCTAAAAGGAATACCTGCAGACAATTCTCAGGTAAAAAAAAAAAAGACTTGCAATTGAGTATTTCATATAAAAAGAAGTGCATTGTTTTAAGGAAGTTTTTTGGGCAGGATTTGCATCTATACATTGTTGAAGTCAACTGATAGGTCCATTGGCATTAAGTTACCTCTAAAGTGAGGATTTTACTTCTACATTTACTGGAATGTTGCTATACAGTGATTTTTTTTTTTATCTATTTGTATCCCTTGCTTATGGGATATGGCTGCAGACAATACTAAGGGCTAACAAAAGTATCCTAAATCTTTGCATTAATAACATCAAGAGCAATGGCATTTTATTTTCTATCTGAATATTGAAAGTTTTTTTAAATCAATAATTAATTGACTAGTCAATTGGCATAAACCTATCTCAGCTGGAAGGATCTGTATAAACAGAATATTATTGAGCTTTGAACTGTTTGTGGGACAAAACAAGAATATAATCATGAACTCCAGCCCTAACATGTTTTGTGTCCAGACTTCAAAAGTGCAAGATTTGTCTTGGTCTAGTTCTGTTTATAGATCAGTATATGTTTGTGGTTTCATACCAAATGAATGTAAACAAAGAAAACAATAGGACAACTGTCTGGCGAGCATTCTGTGAGGGTATTCGCATATGGAGCATATCAAAGGATTTGTTTAAAGATTTTCTTTCCAGAAGAGAGAAAAAGTATTAACCAGTTCTACTACGCTCAAGTTAATATTTTCAAAGCATTGAATGCTTTTATTATTTTTGCTTTTTCTGCTAATGTTGACACATTTGAGCAAGGAAAAAGCATGCGGTTTGAATCCAGCCAAACCATGTATTTATTTGTGTTTCTGCACAATGATAGCCGAAAGCAGAAAACAGGCTTGGAAATGTCATACCAGAGAAGGTGTAATGATCGATGCTATTTATAAGCCATCCTTCTTTGTTTTGATGCAGCGAGGTGAGTCTCAGGAACACCTCTAT
The DNA here is from genome assembly GCA_963678695.2 of Diplodus puntazzo. Lineage (NCBI taxonomy): Eukaryota > Metazoa > Chordata > Actinopteri > Spariformes > Sparidae > Diplodus > Diplodus puntazzo. Next base: position 18,602,876 of record OZ023161.1, on the reverse strand, counting down.
CTCTGATCCACATCAAAACATAAAGTCCTTTCTTTTTCTTTCTATATAGATTTAGCAGGGTATAAACTAAAACAATGAAGAAAATAAATCTCCTCTGCAATTTTACTATTCTGTGGAAATGTCATTATTGTGGTTCTGGACACGTACATAGAAAATTGTTCCACATTAAACCACGAGAACAAGCCCTCCATGTTTACTCTTCCTCCGAATGATAGGCCTATATTAAACCTTGTTATGGTTCTAAGGCACTCATATACTATATACATGTATATAAACCTCATTAATGGAGATACTCTCTTGGATTGGCATCAATTAGCAGAAATGATTTAAAGCCTACCTCAGAAAACTAATAACATGATGCTACTTTTTCAGGAGGATTATTGTTACCTAGCACGAGGCTTTGCTATCAATGAAGCCCCTCGGGAGTGGTGAGCAGGCAGCAGCAGCAGTGCTAATAATTAACTGTCTCAAACCATCAATTACATGATTTTCTCTGTGTTGCTTATAATGACTGTGGACTTGAGCAGATTAAAACAAAAACTGTTTTTCGGTAATAATAGAATGTATTTGTGTGTTTTAGTTACTCCAGGGCATTTCAGGAGCAATGTCAATGTAAAGTTGAGTCATTTATTAGTACACAGGAACTCTGGTTGCTGTTTGTTGAATAAGTAAAGCATCATGAGTTGTGTAAAAAGATATTCAATAAACGATGATCGTGACATTAGAGGACTTTAGGGACCTTTTAGATCCTTGAAGCACTGTTTTCACCAGTTTCCCCCATAAGTGCAGAAGTTTTCCTGCTGTATGTAAATTAATGCTCTATTGTTGCTCTATAAATGTAATTAGAAATTGCTAACAAGCCGCAAAATCGGCTGCAGTGTATTCTCTGAAGGCATTTTGCCCCCGTCATAGTGCTAAAAGCGCTTTTTTTTTATTTATTTTTGCCACAGACAGGCTTAGATTGTTATTTTAAGTGTCTGACATTTTGCAAAGGATCCCTGCAGAGATGGACCTTTTTGTTAGAGAAAAGGACTCCTTTTTATTTAACCAAAAACAGCTGCTATTGCTCTCGCCAAAGCCACCAGACTCCATTTGCAGAAATAGCAATTTTATCATCGTAAAACACACTTTATTCAAACTTGAAAGTAAATCTCACCAACAGCAGCTTTCGTTCATCTTTTGCACTCTTCCAACAATCACAATCTTGAGAAGAGCGAGATGGAAGAGGGCAGATGTATTACTGAGGCAGTGGAGGAATGAGCTAGAGTCAGTGATGGTTGGAACTAGGAAAAATTACTGTTTCTGCAAATGGAGTCTGGTGGCTTGGGCGAGCAGCTATATCTGGTTAAAAAAACTGAGCCTGTCATGGGCAGAAACAAACACTTTTAGTAGACAGATTTTTATGGTCTGCGATTGTCTACGACTGAGTACATATTGTGGTGGCTGCTGGCTGCAACATACTCTCTTAATACTAGACCAATTTCAAAAACTCTGTCCCCATTCTTAACTTTGACTCAAAGACATGGAAAAACTTGGTCCAGCCGGTACTGAAATGTAATATGTGACTTAGTATATGCCCTATATCAAGAGTGGTGCTGCGGAATGTGTTACCTAACAGGCAATATATGATTATTACATGCATACATCCTTGTATATATAGAGTACAGTAAATAGTATGTTTTACAGTAAATGGGCTGACATAAATGCCAGAATATGTAAGTTACACACAGAGATGTTTGTATATACATGTACATATATCACATGTGCACATGGAAGGTTGAAAAATACAGTAGTTACCCTAAAAAATTACTGATTGACCAGGTCAGAATTCAGTACTGAATTGAGTGTAATAATGGTTTGATGTCATTAGATTGTTGTGCCACAACTAAACAAGACTCTCCAAATGTAAGAATTCAAAAATTGCTGTTTTGTTGGAGTAATGATTCCATTAATTCAGTTTATTGTAGAGCTCCATGGGTGGTGGTGAATAAGAAAAGAAAGTAAAAAGGATGTTGGACTTTTACATATGTGCACATGGCTTCTTGTGACACTATTGCCTGCTGAGTGTGGGCGGATGTAACCTTCACAATAACAAGCTTTGTGGCCTGGCTGACGTCATCGGAATGTATAAATACAGAATGCAGTGAGTGAATGCACTATAGAGAGAGAGGAGTGAAAAGTGTAAAGTGCAGCACACAATGAAAGATAGAGCAGATACCCATCGGCTCTGTGTGTTAGAAATGTCAGATGTTTCTCTACCGAGCAGAATAAACCATGTACCTCACACTAATGGCTTTTTGTGCAACGGACGACAGAAAATACAAACAACACAGGGATATGAGCATGAATGTGATTTTCTTAGTGTGTGTGCATGCATGTGTGTTTTTGTGTGTGTGTGTGTGTGTGTGTGTGTGTGTGTGTGTGTGTGTGTGTGTGTGTGTGTGTGTGTGTGTGTGTGTGTGTGTGTGTGTGTGTGAAGATGTGGATGTAGGAGACAGAAATGTGCTTGTCCTACTAGGTCTGCAGTCATGTCACTTGACTTCCACTGCCTCAAGGCGTGGGAAACACATGCGCACATATGCCACCCCACTAGCCATGTAGAACAGCGTTCCTGTTTTCCGATGTAAATTTTATTCCAAATCAACTGGTTTTAACAACAAGGGTTTTCCATGGAGTCACAGACGGGCGCCTGCCTGCTGCAAGTTCATGTTAACACACGGACATCTGTATTTTTGTGTGTGCTATCCAAGATTGAATGGCTAGTTTCTTGTTACCCTTTGTTAGCCTTTGTTGCCTGTTGTCTTTAAGTGTGTTTGCATTTGTGCTCCTGTGTGTAGTGTGTCTGCTGTAGTGCCGGTCAATGCAGCGTAGCGTGTGCTCCTGTATCCATCGCCCGCCTGTGGGCAATTTCACCCACAGTCGATTCCGCCTCTATAGATTGGTGTGGCCTGAACACGGCAGCACACAGGAGAGTGTTTATGTTTTCTGTGCCTGTTAATTAGAAGCTACAGTATTTAGCTTGAATCCTGCAACCCTATTTTCATTGTTGCAACATAACATTTCAGATTTTTGCCATTTAGCAGCTTTTATCCAGAGTGACATACGGTTGAAGGTCCTGTAAAATGCATAGATTTGTTGTTCTTTTTCTAAGAGACTGGCTGAAGTGCTTTTGTTGATGATGCTATTGTATCAATGCCTGTAAGGGAAATTCAATTGTTACAGCTGCTCAGGAAAGAAGCACGCAATCCAAATCTCAACATGAAGAATAACTTGAAACAAGAAATCAAAAGAATACTCTACCTGCATGAAAAATAAATCAAGTTTTGTGCAGCTGCAGCTGCCAAAGTGCTGTGTAATGAATAAATAAGCAGTGTTATTAGCTTATCTGATGACGATAATACTCCTCTATTGATTTGTGCTCTGAGGAACCAGCGAGATTTCACCATCTCTGCTGTCTTCTAGATAGGAAACATGTAGAATAATTTAGAAAATCGACCTCCGCTTCTCAGTCTTGCTTAGAACTGCAAGTTGATCTTATTACAGCATTTAATTAATCTTACTATAAGACCTCTGCACCCTTTGGTGATTTGGTGAAATTGGTGAGTCATCAGAGGACACGTGGATGGAGCAACAGATCTGAAACACTTTCAGTGCACAACATTCCTGTTGCAGCCCTGCTGCTCATTTTGTGGCGTACGCGAATTGCTGAGTGCTTTTCGCCAAGCTTGATGGGCTGGAAGGTGTTGAAGGTCACGGAGAGGGCAAAGGGCAGAAACCTTCACTGCTTCTTGGGGATAGTGAGCTACATGCAGCACCGTCCAACTGCAGAATATACAGATGTTGCTTAGTAGAGACCCAAGTGAATCAGTCTCTTCATGCTGTGTGAGCTCAGTGTTACTGGTTTTGAGGTAGATTTTATCGTTTAATTGCATTGGTGAATTATAATCTTCTTCTAAAAATGTTTTTTTTTAAATGCAAGTCTACTTTCAAACAATCCTTAAATACCTTTGTTTTGCATGGCAAAATTCCAATACCCATACGACCATACTGTTTAGTATGCCAGAAATAGATGTAGTATGTCACATCATAAAGTATATGAAATGCAGAATACCAAAAACACCAGGATGCCTTTCTTGCTATTCTGACCCACAATCCTCTGCGCAACGGAAGATACGTCACACCTCTCGGTGTGTCACGCAAATATAAACAAAGCAGAGAGAGCAAAAAAAAGAAGACAGGTGCTTCAATGACAGATGAAAACATATTTGAGCAGAAAAACTTTGTTTTTTGTACTGGAGAATGTCTTGCTAAGCATGTCCCAATTGTATGCATACTGCATGCAACAGTATGTACCTTGTAAGGGCAGCTGCAGTACGTGCTAAAAGTAATAAGAAAATGGATGCAGTCCAGAATGCACCACTAGATTATATTGCACTAATGTGTTGAGTTAAAAGGGGGTTCCCTACCACTGTGCAAGCCCATTGGTCACAAACAAGGAAGTGAGGCTGGGAGGGAAGAGGGATTGAAGGAAGGAGAGAGGAGAGATTAAAGAAGGAGTAAATCAGTGATTAAAAAGAAAGTTATAAAGTTGCTACAAAAAAACACATATCATCTCAACCATACTGGTGCCAATAAAATACAATATTACAGTATTCAGACTACTTGTGGTGTTCTTTTAAAGTTATGGAAGCTAGAACACATGGATTTTTGCATTTGAGTCAATTTCATTTTCTCTAATTTATTCCAGTCTGTACATATTTTTGGCCTATTTTTGCTGCTTTTGTGGCGAGTCGTCCCTCCGCAGCAAATCAGTAACTGAACTAGTTAAAAAGAATTCAGCAATCGCTTGTTTATTGCCGTTTGCTTGTGAAGGAATCTGGGTCTCACTGTGTTTGCCCCATTTAATGACACATATCTCCCAAGCTTGAAATAAAAGAAAACATCAGTGAAAAGACATGATAATGAGATACTATATAAGGACTTTTTTTTATCCTTTGCTTTGAACACTGTGTCAGTCTTGTTCCTCCAGCAAAAGTCAGGCCACAAAAAACATGGAGTCATGAAACCTATTATTGCAAAAGTACATTATTTCTTGCGTATCTTGTTTGAAATGTAATTACAACATCTTCATCTGCTATAGACATGACGTGAAAAATATTAATTGCTCGTCTCTCCTTTCTCCCCTGTCGTTTGCTTAATTGAATCTAATAATTTAATCTGCATGCCCTCTGAGACTTGACATCAGTGACGTATCCTGCTGTTAGTGACAAAGGAAGTCACTGCTAACACATCTCCGACCACTGAGAAGCCGCACAGAACAGCTGACCGTTCTCCAGTTAAAACTTGATGACTCATCCTTTAACATGTCTCGTTATCACCAAGGTAACAGGTATTCCTTAGCAACAGGAGCCGCATCATCCTCCACTCTCGATGCTAAGGCGTGGGTTTCAGACCGCGGGTGTCCTTCAGCTCCGCTTCACCATTCCAATGGTGGCGTCTCTACCTCTGATTGATTCATCGTTAATCTTTCATTCTCCCTCCGTCTCTGCATCCTGGCCCGTGTCGACAGGACAGCTGACTCATTCTCTCCTCTCCTCCAGAGTCTATGTGGAGAGCTGAGATCTCACCGCTATTTTCAGGATTCAGCCTGTCGTCACTGGCTGCGCTGCCCCCACATAACCTCTCGCTGCACATTATGATTTTGCAGAATCCTGATTTATATCACCAGCTGATAATTCAGAGTATTATCATGAGGTTCAATGCAAGCTTTTACTTGTTAATTTGACGTTAACTTAACTAGGTGAAAAAAAACGACACATTTTAGTTAACTAAAATTAAAATGAAAACTTGACTTTAGAATTAAACAAAAACTAACTGAATCAATGATGTGTGCTCATAAAATTAATATAAAATGCAAGATATAGAAGAAATGTTTGTTTTTATCTTTTTCCAATTTGGTCAAATTTGAGGTCAAGAGGTCTTTTGAACTTGCTCAAAAATGCAGCCTCTACAATTTTGATATTGCACATCATGGTGCACATCCAGAGTGCTAAATTGCCATGTGTGGCACATTTGAAAGAACTACAGGGCTTTGCCGTTTTAGCTTATTCTTAATTAAGATATAATGTAAAACATTTCTTCATTAATATGTCAAAAATGACAAGACCTTTGTTCTGTTATTTGGTTGATTTGTGTACCAACTATGTTCAAACCCAGAGAAGTCTGTCAATTGGTCGCCTGTTGCTATGACTCCCGAGGAAACATACTTCAGTTACTTCAGAGACATACCACGAAACTTTAATACATCACCTCGTCTGTGAACCTTATTTCTGCCTGAGTCACATCAGACAGACTTTTCTTTGGGAAGTATGCTGGTTTAACAATGAAGACAACAATTCCCATGATTCCGTGCTACTTCACAACAACATCAAACTACATCTTATGTTGTCACTGTTTTGATTGAGGGACCCCTAGTGGAAGAAATTACATACTGTATTCAAAAGTGAAAGTATTAAGTGTATTCCTGACCCATTGTTTTCCTGACCAAGATTTTATTTTTCAGTGGAAACAAAAGTATTCATTGATTAATTATGACATAGAACTGATTATTGATTTTGTACGAACAGTGACACTGAGGCACTGAGTGGTTATTACAGCCGGACTGATCCTTGATTTTTTTAAGGATGTTATTGATGTTTGTGAGATAAAAAATCAGATAAAAAATTACAATACGCTGTCCAATAGTATTTTTGTTTTTAAACATAAACATCGTTATCTTAACAATCTTTATATTGAGTGCTTTCTGGTGGACAAGACTGTGCACTGTAATGGTGACACTTTCTACATTACCAAGAAATGTGCTGATACCGGTGGATCTGTAATAAACTAATTTTGCCTGAAGGGTTCATCTGTCTATCTTGAGCGATGATTTGTCCACAGCCCATCAACCAGAGTCCCATATCAAAACAATTCATCATCCTGATGACAGAGGATTCTTGTAATCGTGGACACTGAGCTTTATTTACACCAACGTGAAGGTTTGTTTTGAGTGAAATCTCAAAGTTGTTTTACCTCTACACCATGCATGTCAAGTCAGCAGTTTGCTGCAACAAAGCTGCTCAGGCATGACTATACATTACAGTGTGGTATAATGAGGAATTTACCGGGAGGAAAATTGCTTTTTATAACTGGTGAAGAATCCAGTCTTCAGTGGTGTCTCAGTTTCCATCTCCTCTCTGTGGATTTTGTCAAATGATATCATTTTACACTTGTGTTCTTGTACAACACATTTCCGCTGCAGTCATAATGAGCTGCTGCATGACTGATTTGCAGGTGTGAATGATGAAGCTTAGACATTGTTCTCTGCTTAATAGCAGCAAGACAACTCATTCAACTAGGCTTGTTTGAGCCAATTATGTTGAAATTAACATGAATCCCTGTATGTGGGAAGAAAATTGTTTTCTGTAGTCGTTCTTCTGTTTGCTGATTTGCTGGTTTTGCGCAAAAATTACGCCATACTGGATCCAGAAAAAAAACATCTTTGGCTGTTGAAAATCTCACACTGTTGCTACAGATGCCATTGCGGGGCGTGAGGGAGGAGAAGCTGAGGCTGATAATGGGCAGCGTCTGTGTTCACACCTGTGCACATCACACTTACACTTGGGTTAGGGCTTTAGAATCAGCCTGGGCATGTCCACACATATAACAAGGTACATTCTGCACTTACTGACTTTAACAGTACAAGGTTTGGCTCAGAGGCTCCTGTCTCAACTTGTGCCTTTTAATCACATGTACAGGAACAACGTTACCAGCTTCAAAACAGTGTTTTAGCAATAAAGACTGAAATCCATTAAAATAGGCATTTAATGTCAATTCACACCTGGTATCAACATGTGTCTTGAGTGATCACTTTACCTTTATATGCAAATACACCTACATCACTAAAACATTGTTTTACACAAAGAAAGAAACATGTTCAGGCATAACATTTGCCGAACAAACAAGTAGGACAGAAAAAGTTATGAAATTGATTTATACAGCGTTTCACAAAGTTCATTCAGAAACCATTGAAATCATGAAGAAACCATTGAAACATTGTGTTTGAAAATGCTGAGGCAGACAGGCTGGTATAGTAATGCCACAACATGCTGACAGTCTTTACAAGGAAAGAAACAACTTAATATATAGCATTTAATGCCAAATATACAAGGAGGCATCAATGATTTAGAATTTGTCGCAGCTGTTTCAAACAAGTTTTTTAACAATGATTAGGAAATGGTGAAGAAAGCATAGGTGTGACCTATTTCATGGATATTTCATATTATATTCAATGCCTTACAATAACAGTGCAGAAGAACTAATAAACTTTACAATTAACCCAAATAATTTATTAACATTTTTAACAATAATACATACTTAACAGGCTTCTTTTTTTCTTCTCCCTGATGTTTGGCCATCGTTCAATTAGCTTTTTGTTTTACCTGCATCATTGTCTAATGCAGGACGAGGCTGTTTAGTAGAAAGTGAAGGCTCTGTGAGTACAGCCAGTGCATTATATCCATTTTAAGGTAGTGCTGGGTTCACTGTGTATCAGTGGTTGAGCAGGTGACTGGTATTTCTGCAATGAGAAAAGCGACTCTGCTGTGTCATGGTTGTAAAATGTATGGTACACACATGTTCGAATATAAAAGGCACCAGGTTTAGAATAGCAGATTCTGCCCTTATATTATATAGCTTCTTTTTTTTGTTCTGGTCTTTATTCTAACTGTTTAACAATTTAAAAACATTTGCAGTGCTTCACCACATTTAGTTTTTCATGTCATGGCAAACCTTTGGACCATTTCACATGGGATTTTAATTATTAAACATCCAAATGAAAATTCAAGATGTATCTTCTGGGAACATACACAAAATCAAGTGTGTAGTATATATCTACTTCTATACGCATAAAAACTTACATGTATGTATGTGAAAAACCTATAATTTAGATTGTATACAGAATAGCAAAATAAAAAGACATGTATCTTAATGAAGAGGAATCTTTTCTGTAAATCTTACTGTAAGTAAATGTGTATTTTCGTATACATCAATATTCAGATAAAAAGTCTCCAAGTGTTGCTCAGAAATGCAGAAGAATAATTGTGTCCTTAAAACATAAAAAACTGGCTCAAAAATAGGGTAAACCAGCAATAAAACTATCTGAGGTCTAAGTGTGCTTTCACAGGCGAGGTAGAAGTCACCCTATGATTGATTGAGGAGCAAATTGATGCTCCTAGTGTGCAAATTGGTGCCAATAAGTGGAGGAAATTGATTTCTACACCTTTAACCAGAGGAGGGAACTAATAATAGCTGATTGTAGCATGAAACTCTGAATGCTGTTGAAGCTCAGTGGCACATTTTAGAATCAAGCTTAAAAATACAGATTGTGAAAATTTAGTTTACAGACTTTGACCCATTAAAAACCTGATTTGAAACTCATAAAGAAAGGATACAAATCACCAGGCTATAAAACAAGGAAATAGTTTGAGTGATGCATCTTGTGTTGCGCTCTGCAGAGGTTAGGCAGTACAGTATGGACTAGCAGGATGTCTTTAGACTTTGGCAGCCATTAACAGCCTGCGGGGGGCAGATTGGCATAGCACAGTGCCTGGGTGAAAGAATTAATGAGTGAAAAAGTGAATAAATGCAGTATTAGGAAGTTTCTCTTCGGATCTATGCAGTGACTTGCATCTTAAAAAAAAAAAAAAGATGTGACATCAAATGACCTTAGTTCACTGTTGTGTTTTGGTGTTCAAAGATGAGCTAGTTATCAGCCTCCTGCTTGTGTTTTCCACTAATAGCTTTCTCCACCTGCACCGGTTTTTCGCTGTAATTTAAAGTGGATTGATGAACAGTATGTATTCGTATCTGTGTGGATCGATATGTGTTGATAAAACCACCCACATGCTGTCTGCGTAGAAAGATTTTCTGTGCTATAGCAATCTCTGTTTTGTATGTTTTTCTCCCCATTTCTGTCCATTTTATAATGTATTGTGCTGTCCGTCTCTCTTCTCGGTTTCTGTCTGCTGCTTCTGTTTTTCTCAGCTTGTGTCTTTTCTTTTTTCTGACTGGTCTCTCCTCTCGTCAGCCCACAGAATACTAGCCTCATTCTGCCTCTATATTTTTCTCCATCTCTGCTTGTGTTTGTCTGCCTGTCTTTCTCTCTCTCTCTCTCTGTATACTGTATTTTTCTTGCCATCTCTTTCTATCTGACCGGTGAGCATTTTCTTTTTAAGTGTCTCCCGCCTGTCTGTCTTTCTGTTTTTGCCTGCATATTTTTTCTGTCTCTGAACGTCTCTCTATAGCTGAACTCTCTCTCTTTCTTCCTTTACCTTGTCTCCCTTAATCCCAGCCCCTTTTCATTCTTTTTTCCGTCTTTTGACCGACTCGATTTGTCTTTATTCCGTCCCCGTCCTTCCTCTGCCCGTCTGTCTTTCAAAGCTGTGGCGTCTTTGCTGTCCTAATGTTTTTACAGCTCCACTCGGGTCCACAAAGTTATGTGGGGCTAAGTGTTCGTACAGCCAATGGCGAGAAGAGCTGTATAAAAGCACTGAGCTAATAGACGTGATGTATGACTCGGTACGTGACTTCTTTGGTAAAGAAGCAGCATCCTACTGCAAGGACACAGCATTCTGCTGCGTGTGTGTGTGTCAGTTGTGAAACAGCGATGAAGTCTCAATGCCAAGTTGTCTTCTGTCCTTCGCTACTGCATCGGAAGAAACATCGTTGTTGCGTGTGTGTGTTTTGGCCTTGCCGCCACGTTAACGCTTTGTGTCTTGAGCCCCCCCCACAACCCATCCCCTCCCCTCCTTGCTCTGCAGTTGCCATGGCAACGCACCAAGAGGCTCCATCATGTGTCTGAGCCTGTGACCGCAATTTTATAACAGCTCACAAGCGCTTGCTTTGTGTGTTGATGTGTTTATGTGCTTTCTGTCTTAATTTAGCTTTTGATCATGTTCCCAGCGCTGCGAGGTGCGTTTGTCGGGCTCGGCGTCGGTCTCACGGAGGTATCATTAAAACAGCTGCGTTGTCTTATGTTAGAGATTCGATCGAGTAGCGATAAGGAAAATTTTTGATTGATTTAAAAATGACAGCCTGAATGTGAGAGCTGTATTCTCACCTCCAAGCACATCACACGCGTCAGAAACAAAATAAAATGTCCTCTTGAAGTGCCATCTATCTCTCCAGTCCTAATAAATGGGAACAAAGAATTTTAATTCATCCGCACAGTGGGTGCTGTCGGTGCAACATACAACAGCAGAGTTTAGTGATCAGCACTACCCTTTCACATAACTGCAGTTGTCAATATGACCACTTTCATTGTGATTTTCAACCTTTGTTTATACATTTTCTGCACCAATGCGGCGGCCATGTTGGAGTTGGTGACGTATGTTGAGCGAGACGATATAGTTCACTGAGCAGTTTCACACAAAAGATGATAATTTATGACATCTTTGTGACAAGCAGCAACTTTATTGACTTGAAACATTATCTTTCTTTTTTCATACTTCATATGTGTAATTCATGGCGTGACTTCGACTCTCTATATAAACACATGACAGCCAAAACATTTCACCTACTCCCTGGTGGCAGGTGTCACTTCAGGTCATAAACCTGAATCCTCGATAGCAGTTCATTTGTGCACAAACTTTATTTGCTGTAGTTATGGTCTGGCTAGGTCTGGACACAAACACTACTTGTTTATGGTTAGAAAAAGATGTTTTGGCTTAAAATACATGTTTCTTTCGGTGCAAACAGGGCTGTAGATATCCTGTCTTTCTGTCAAAAATATCATGCAACAAACAAGGCTAGAAATTCTTCAGAGGTCTCGCTAAAAAACACCCTGTCTTGTCGCCATAAACGCGGGTCAGGTTGGGAAGCTCTAAAAGACTTGTGAGTGGTAATGAACAGAGGGGTTGTGAAACCGAAATAGATGCATACAATTTTGAAGGACTACCAGGGAGTAGAAATACGATAGTTTGCAATGTCACAGTGGGAGGTTCACTGGGATCGTCCCAGAACAGAAACGACACAGGCATGTTCCCAAAAACTCCAGCACAAATAGCCCCGTGTGCCATGGCAGCATCCTAAAGCAATACGCTGAACCCCCGGCATGATCAATCATTGTAAGTCAGCCTGAATAACAGTGCCAGCTAAATGCTCAAAAAGTAGCAGCGAGCAAGCCTGGAGCAAAAGGCAGCCTGTGCTCTGCAGCCTATTTTTTAAGTATTCCCTCTCATGGGCTCAGTTCCATTTCAGACAAAGCAAAAGTAAGTGGAGCAGGTCTGGCAATTGACCACAGACATAAACCCTGAAAAGCAAATCTATCAATCTGTCATTAAATTCTATCATTAATCATAATCTCAACACCTGCTTGACTACCTCGAACAAGAACACATCTTTTTTACATTTTCCTAAGTTGTTTTTTCCGTCTGATGTTGGATGATATCCACTTTGTCTGCTGATTCATCTCTGAGGTGATGGGT
>OZ023161.1:18375352-18585352 GCA_963678695.2 Diplodus puntazzo | reverse complement strand
TCAGATTGATTTTTTTGTGCTGTCCTCCTCTTCCGTTTTATTAATCCACAGCACTTCTCTCCTCTCTCATCTTCTGTGTTTCTGACCTCCTTCCCTCTCCGCTGCTCTCGAGCCACTTCTTACCCACTAATGGATTTCATGTCATTGCCTGGTTATCACTAACCGTCGCCTGTAACCTTCATCTCTCTCTCTTTATCTCTCTCAGGAGGGTACCATCCGGTGAAGATCGGGGATTTGTTCAACGGGAGGTACCATGTGATCAGGAAGTTGGGGTGGGGCCATTTCTCCACCGTATGGCTATGCTGGGACATACAGTGAGTCAAACACACACACACACACACACACACACACACGCACACACACACACACACACACACACACACACACACAGAGTCAGTGCGGTATAGGCTCATGCCACAGACACATCATGACCCAGAAAAAAGCCTGCAACACACATGCACACAGTGGCTCTTGACTTCACCTTCACTTCACCTTGCTTTGTCACACTCACACACACACACACACACACACACACACACACACACACACACACACACACACACACACACACACACACACACACACACACACACACACACACTCTTTACATACACCACACATGCACCTGTTGCCACTATGACAACAGTTGCAACCAACACCATCCTGGCCCGTGCTTTGCACTGTAATGTTGTTTCTGTGTTTACGTGGCAACCAGGTTGGATGGATGACAGTATCATCAACCCAGTGTCACCTTTCACTGAATCTCCCTCCCTCACACACACACACACACACACACACACACACACACACACACACACACACACACACGCACACACACTCATTCATTTGTATCACTGGTGTTAATTACACTAATGGTGGTCATAAACTAGTGAGCGCACTGTACAGTCACTCACTGTCCTTGACACATATGTGAAGGGCAGTGGCGGAAGAAAGACTCAGGTCCCTCACTAACGTAAAAGAACCATTACTACAATGAGAAAATATTGTAGTCCTGCATTTAGAATGGTGGATTTTGATTTGTATTACCCTGCTGGCAAAATGGTCACAGCACATGCTGCTTCACTGCAACAATCTGCAAGTGACTCGCATTCAATACAGTTCCTTCATCACTGTCATTATAAGATTCAGTGTTTTAGTTATCAGTTACATTCACTGAGTCACTGAGCCCACCGCTGACTCACCGCTGACTCAAAATATTTTTAAATACTCAAACCTTAAAATAAGGATGGTATTTGAAGGTCAACACTTAGCTGTTTTCTGTTGTACAGTAAATATTGATGCCTCTCAAAGGCAATGAACCGCTAACTGCTGCTAGCGGTAGCTGTCATTAGCCAGTTAGCTCAGTTAGCAGTGCAGCTAGCAATCCTGAGTGGGAGCTCGAAGCATTGGGGAAGTGTTGGTGTTTATACTGCTAGTTCAGGAGCTTTCTACTGTGATGGGCAGATGCTAGCTGGTTAGCATGCTAACTTCATTAAATATATTCTCAACAATACATCATAACATTAAAAAAAACTTTTTTTCCACATTCTGTTGATAATTTTAGTTATTTCTTTGGATGTTCTCAACTAAAATCTTCACATATTGCACCTTTAAGTAATTGATCTATTATTATACACATGTTTATCATTTGAATAATCCAGTAAAGATGTTTGGTCTTGTGCATCTTTTGTTTATGAGTTCATCTGGTTGCCTTTTCACTAGCAATTGATTGTAATTTTCTCCTACTTTGTATTTTGAGGGTAATTTATTTGCCAAAAAAAGAGACAAAACACACAGTAAACAATGCTAAAGAGAGATTTCATTGCTAGCAATTTTTTTTAAAACATTTTATACATAAAATAGTTGTCATAATTTGTTTGGCCAGGATAATCATGTTGTGAAAACATGCTTCACTCTTACTCAAGCGTATTCTTAAAGGATCTCTGTAATATCAAATGCTTTGTTTCTATGTTCTTCTTTGTGTTCTTTGTGTTTTTCAAAAGCAAGAATATTTTATTTTCATTTTATTTACTTGGTTACTACAGTGATCTTTAAGTACTGCTGCACTATTTAATTTTTCAAGCAACATTTGCTGGTTTCAGTTTCTTAAATGCCAGGATTTGCCACTTTCATTAGTCGTTTACTTTATGATAGTAAATAGAGAGTTTTTGGGTTTACAGACTAACAGCTGATTAGTTGCAGCTCTGTCATACAGGAAGTTACATGACTTATTAATGGACTAAATGTGAAGAAGCCTCAAACACCAGTCTGATAGCCAAAAACATTTAGTGACTAAAAAATGGTGTGCTGGAGAAGGGTTGCATGCTTAATTTTGATTGACTCTACCATTTCTGTTATGAAATGCCTCATAACCACATTTGCATTTCCACTGGCAATGTGGGCAGTGTGAGTTATAGCTGAGCAAAGGTGCAATGAAGGCACAGTGAGGGACATTTTATAATATCTTTGACACATGAATCAGCATTACTTGCTTTAATAACCCATTGGGGTGTGAGTTAACCGAAGTGACTGTTTGTGTCTGTGTCACTGCAGAGTGAAGAACTTTGTGGCGATGAAGGTGGTGAAGAGCGCCCAGCATTACACAGAGACGGCCCTGGATGAGATCAAACTGCTGCGATGTGTGAGGATCTGATTAGTTTGACATTTTAAGTGTTTGGGAATGTTATTCTTTTTCTTTTTGCTTTTTGTTATCCTCCATCTCTGCTCCATTTTCCCTTTTGTTCTTCATCCTTTCCGACCTCTGCTCATCATCTCTTTACACCTTGCATCTGCCCTTTCTCTGTTAACAAGAAACGCTAAAGATACCCTGGTCATTTATGTTGCATGTTGGGTGTAGAGGACAGTCATCTCTGAATCAATTTTTCAGCACTGTTCTCTCTCTCACATCCATCTCCCTTTCCCCTTTCTTTCCTCAAGTCACCCCGTTCCCTTTTTCCTCCTTTTGTCCCCTCTTTTTTCCTCCAATAATCTTTGTTGGTATCCAACAGTCATCTGTTCCTCATCTTCTGTCACTTCTTCCTGTCACGTTTGCTCATCTGCTTTCATCCTCTCCTCCTCCAGGTGAGAGAGAGTGATCCCAACGATCCAAACAAGGACATGGTGGTTCAGCTAATAGATGACTTTAAGATCTCTGGAGTCAACGGCATACGTATCCCGATCAGTGTTCAAGAGTGTGCATTCGTGCGTGTTTGTATGTGTGTGAGTGAATGACAGAGGTATGATAATGTGAGACCTTGACTCTCCCACCTAGATGTGTGTATGGTGTTTGAGGTGCTCGGTCACCACCTGCTGAAGTGGATTATTAAATCCAACTACCAAGGTCTGCCGCTGCCGTGTGTCAAGAGCATAATTAGACAGGTAAGGGCACACACACAACCACACACACACTGACTAAATCTATTTATAGATGCTATAATACCTTTACAGATATTGCTGACCACTGCATGCCAGTATTCATAAAGTAACACACATTACAAGGACATGGGTGTATGCTCTACTGATATTCGATTTACATATTTGTAACATCTGAATTGGTAGACAAAGTTGATATAAAACCTTATGTGATGTTTTCAAATATTTATGAACAGATTGCGTGTGAAGTCAATTACGTTTGTGCCTTTTCTCCAATCCAGAATGCATGTTGTGTTTAAGTGCAGGTAGAAAGATCAAACGTCCAGCTTTTCACTGTATTCCCTTGGATGAATGATTGTTTTTCCCTGAAACATACAGTAGCTTATGATAAAGTGTATGTTTTCAACTTCAGCTACACTGATAATACTAATTCTGCCAGGTCAAGCATGTTGTTTACTTGTTTGTTTGTTTGTTTTTTTCAACCATAAGAAGCAATCTGAGAAGTAATTTGATAATGCTCCTTATGTGTTATAAGTTATGTGGATCTTTTTGGCAGAATAAAGAAAGAACAAATGGAAAATTATAAAACAGTTAACAAAAAGCAAGAAACAGACTTAGACAGCACCAAAAATAACACCCAATACTTTAGCTCTACAACTACAGTGCATGCTATCGTGCAATTAACACTTCAGACGAAAACACAGGTATTTTCCCCTCAGCCACCTGATGAGCATGTGAAGTTGTTGAGCCATTTCAGCCACTGCCAGCCTCTCTGCCAGCTTCGATCTCAAAGCCTCTGGACAAAAACAAATGAAACAGCCTCTCCTTGCCACGCTCAAAGAATGACAAGCATTAGAGGAACGGTTAATTTGGCTTTAAGAGAGAGAGAGAAGGAATGAAAGGTGGAGAGATAGAAGGAGAACTGAACTGAATTTTTAAGTAATAAAGCATGTAATAAAATGTGTCTGTTGATCTGATTGTACTTGTAGGTCCTGCAGGGTCTGGACTACCTCCACACGAAATGTAAAATCATCCACACGGACATCAAACCAGAGAACATCCTGATGTGTGTAGACGATGCCTTCGTTAGGCGTATGGCCATGGAGGCAACTGAATGGCAGAAAGCTGGAGCCCCCCCACCGTCTGGATCAGCAGGTAGATGCAAAAAAAACACTCTCCAAATGTGTGTTTTAAGAACATAGTTCAAGATTAAAGGAAGTGTGAGAGTTAGATCAATACAACTCTCAGACAAGGACACTGCAGATAAACATTGACACATAGGGAGAAGCATTGTGACATGTATCTAGGTTGTCTATCTGAAGCTTATTTTCAGCTCCTCATTCAGATTAAAACAGCGAAATAAATAGGTGAATAAAACAAATTCAAGATGAAAACAACTGAATCAATGAACATAAATGTGTGTTCGTTGAAATATTTTGAAATGTATTAATACTTTTTTTACCCCCTAAACTTGTCTTCCAAATAAGCATTTTGTTTACTCTGTAAAGTTACGGTTTGAAGTAAGCAAACTTAAACTTCTTGGGGTAACATCAAACTTGCCAGAAGCAAAGTTCCATAAAAACCCAGGAAGCAGTGAAGTTGTTAAGTTTATTGTTTTATTTATGGAAGCTGTGAAGCTTCTTCATCAAAACGTTTGATTTTGATTTTGAGTAAAAGGAAAATCTTGCAGTTTATATTGTAGGTTACAGCTCATATTCCTGACTAGAAATTGGTATTCATAGTAAATGCAAATTAATTATGATTCATCAATGATGTATTTTTTCCCTCCAAATGATCTTGTTTGATATTGAAGTACTCAGTACAGAAAAGGGATTCACAGAGAAGCCCGTTGTGCATCCTCGGTTTCTCGCCTTTTTTTATACCACACAGAGACATTCCTTCTTTTTTCATCTCCTGTCACTGAGTTCCTCCTCTGAGGAAAGTTCTTACAAAAAAAACGTCTTGCCAAACTCGACATGAACCCTGTCCTCTCGGTGAACCCCCCCCCCCCCCCCCCCCATGAGCTGTCAATTGCTTGCATCAGCCGAAGGAGTCCCTTTCAGCCCAAGGGTAACCAATTACAGTGCTTACATTTCAATGCAATTAAAGGCGGGCGCAAGATGATCAACTGTCAAAACAGGAGGACTCGCTGGTGACATAATCTGAAGAGACCAAGTAAATAAAGAGTTTTGCTGTCATTAACTTAATTGCAGACATTTGTGTTATGTCTGAAAGTCTCTTTGATTACTTCTGCTTCTGCTATATAGGATGAAAATGGCAACATACTGATTGTTTGAGTTTCTGATTATTGTATTGGCTGGGCTGGAACCCCTCAGTAGAAGGCGAAAGTAATCAGTCGGGACTTACACCTAATATCACTCTACTGTAATTCTTTCTAGGTTTATTATCCATATTTGGATAGATGTCAGATGATCAGGTGAGAGAATTCTGTCCTATAAGAGCCACATTCTCAGGCATGAGAAGAAAAAAACTTTAATGTTATGGATCTGGGACGAGCAAGTAAGGCTGTAGGAGTGTGAAAGATCTTTCTCTTCATTTGTCTGCAATTCTCTCGCTTCACCTACACATTCTGTATGTATCAGGTGCATAAAAGGGAACGTGTACCAACCCTAATGATTTCCTTTTTTCCGGTAATGATATTGAACGTAGCGTGAACTCGGCTGGTTGACGGATTGGTGCCGGTGCAGCCTCTGATTTTCGTTGTTTTTCTTTCTGTCTGTCAGTTAGCACAGCCCCCCAGCTCAAACCGGTGAGTACAACAGATGTGAGTATGAAATAAGAGGAATGCACACACACACAAACATAAACACACACACACAAACACACACACAAATACACAAAGGTACAAGGTACATGCAGCATGTCACATCGTTTGGTGTGATCTCTGTGACGGTTAGAGAAAGAGGGAGGAGAGAGTACTTTTAGCAAGTGTTTAAGCTGCTTCAAAGCTCCTACTGCTCTACTTTAATAAAGATGTTTGTTCATACGATACTCAGTAAATAGGGTTGCAGCAAATTTTCAGACTTTAAAAAATGACTGCACTAGTTGCATTAAAACTATACTTTAGTTTCTTTGACATTTCCCAATCAGAGAAATTTGATGAAAATATGTGATTTCATAACACACTATCGCTTTTTCATGAATTCATGTTTCTCCATAGCCTTATTCTCTGCTTTGTGACAGTGCATTTTTCATATAATCCATTGGGGTTTAGAATGGTTTATTTTAGCTTAAAGCCCCTAAAAAAATCTCTTTGTAACATGAAATATTTATGACAAAGAAAGGCAACAATAAACTCCACAAAAGGCATCCTTAGTTATAATTTATGAAGAGTTTATCACGCCAAAGCTCAGCTAAACCGGCCATCAGGACCATTGTTGCTGTTCGTTTAGATTTGATTGTTACATGAGAGAACAGGTCCACAACTCTCTGTGATGATGAGCTAAATCCTGACTGGTGCGTAGAAGAAATGTGACGTGAGTCCTGGCCACTTTGAGAAGAGCGTAGAAGAGCACAAACAAAAACAGAAGTGCATACATCTCTCTTTAGCCAATACTCATAAATCATAACAATACAGTTCTCCTTCTACCTCTCCATCTGTCATCACATGTTATTAGCTCCCCGGTGACTGTCTCTCTTCCTCTCCTGTCCTGTTTTTTTTTTTTTTTCTCCCAGGTGGGCAAGATCTCCAAGAACAAGAAGAAGAAGCTGAAGAAGAAACAGAAGCGGCAGGCCGAGCTGCTGGAGAGACGGATGCTTGAGATCGAAGCCCTGGAGAGAGAGGCTGAGAAGAAGGAGGAGAGAGCCAAAGACGGGGGAGAGAAAGGAGACCACGAACACAACCCGTCATCACCGCTGCTGAAGCCGCTGCAACCACAGATTGGCCCCAGCATGGCTCTAGGAGAGAGCGACGAGGATGATGACGATGACGAGGATGGGGAGGAGGAGGAGGAGGAGGGTGCAGAGAGGGAGAGGCCCATCAGGTTGACCAATCATACATGTGAGTCGTGTGATCTGATAGTTTTCCTCAGGCTCAGTAATATGATTTTCTGACAGATATAACACTAAAATACAGTGCGATACATGTGGTTTGATGATTAGAAATTTGTATTGCAGAGTTTTTAACATTCACAACGTTTAACGCTCTTTGGCGTCCAATTTCCCAAGCTAGGAAGTCACTCTTCAACTTTGCCGTGTTTTTGTGGAAAAGACTTGTTGCTGCACTAGTACAGTCCAAAAACTACTATATCATTGTTTGACTTGACTTGGGCTCAATGCCATTTCCAATTCTTACACCCACCACTCTTTTTCAAGTGGTTGAAATCTCTCTCTATGAATTGTGACAACCCCTTCAAGACCTCATATGTCATCAGCAGTCATCGGTAGCGTTTACGTAAACAGAAACAACCGGACATTTCCAAAGTATTAACGCTCATAAGTTGTTCACAACCTCCCACTATCAGTCGGGTCATCCAATATAAAAGAACACTGCTACATTACCTGACCAGTAGTGTTGCTTTATAGGCTAATGTAAACAACCTGTGCTTCCACCCTGCCAGTCTGCACTAATATAAAAGGAGTGGTACCAACTGTAGCAACTTTGCTGCTGGATGTTACATTTGGGCATCACAAGCCACCAGAGGGGGAGATTGCAACATTGAAATATGTCAAAATGTGGGAATTTCATGCGCAAATTGACAATGTAACACAATCAAACTAGTAGCGATTGTTTTGCCCTTGTTATAAAGAAAAGGGCCACAAGTGGTAGGGGCAAAATGGTATATTCGGATTGGGCCTTGTTGTCAGGGTTAATGATGATGAATAAGTGCCTCCAGCAAATGGTCATAATGTAATACCAGATTACAAAATACATGTGAGCAATAAATACAAAAAATATACCATGAACCAAATATTCATTTTCATCCACCAGGTT
This sequence comes from Diplodus puntazzo, assembly GCA_963678695.2. NCBI lineage: Eukaryota > Metazoa > Chordata > Actinopteri > Spariformes > Sparidae > Diplodus > Diplodus puntazzo. The sequence goes on along the minus strand of OZ023161.1, from coordinate 18,577,026 downwards.
TCTGCATATATGACGTCAAAAATGTCATGTCTGGTACCAAAATTTTAGACAAATTTCAAAGTTATTGTTCAGACTTGAGTGGGCATTTTTGTAAATTCTTCCCATTTTTACATGCAGTTGTCACCATAATGCATTGACCCTCTCCTTGAGTGCATCTCTAATTTGTTCAGCAGAACTGAACTCAACTGAACCACCATTCCGTCACATTTTAAGTGAGACAAATTGGCAGTTCAGTCTGATTATCAGGCTGGCCTTGTGAAATGTAAAATATGAAATATTCTGTACATGCCTGCCCGAGTGCTTCAGGTGTTGGTCTAGTACCAACAGTTTTAGACTGTTGGTACTGGACTAGCACCTGAAGCACTTGGGCAGGCATGTAGACGAACAAAAAGCAAGATTTAATGATTTGAAGCTGTAGTCCGTATAACAAAGGCAGGCACCGAAAAGAGACATGAAGACCAATGGCAGCAACGAAGGTTAAACATGAGGAGCAAAATGCAGGCCTAGTAAACTGGGAGGACTGATAAGGAACAGGTTAAACTAGTAAGGCAATCAAAAAAATGGCAAATAAAAAACACGAAGAATTTAAGTGTAAATTAAGAAAGACACATGACACAAAACCTACATAATAAAGCAGGAAACACTGAAACTAAAACCCAAAACCACGAAAGTCAGCTTCAGAAAGCTCAAATCGGCTGAATTCTTGTCTTTAAATCGTGTCTAAGAATCTACTTTGCATTCGTTTAAAGTCTCCGGTTTGTTATTTTCAGTTCGTTTAACATACTTGATGTGTAGACATTCATTATTAATTTAGACAGTGTGGTGTACAGCTCTTTCTTTCTTTAAGTGAAATGTACTGTGAAGAGGAAAAAAAAACAACATATTTAGGTAATCTTGTTCTTCCTTTTTCTTATTCAGGTTTTTATTGTCTGATCTCTAGTTTCTTTACAGATCTGCAGTGTGAGTGAATGTTGAGTGTGTGTATGCAGGTTTTGAGCAGTCTGTCTGTGAATGAATAGGAGGTGGACTGGCTCCAACCAGTCAGCCCACGCTAGGCCCACTGTGTATGGGAGGCTAGGCTGATTCACAAAAAAAAAAAAAACAGTCTTTCTCCGTCTCCCTCCTCCGACCTCCGTCTCACCACCTTCTTTCTTCTCCTATTCTCTTTTTTGCCTCCTTCTCCGATCTTTATTCTCTTTTCATGCTGATTTCCTCACCGCCTACACTGCCTTTGATTGTATCTCCTTCCCACCCACTTCCTCTCCTAACTATTTATCTTGTCCTCTGTCCATGTAAGGCGCAGCGCCGCCCCAGGAGCAGAGCGAGGCACCCCACATTACTGACGACGACCCTGGTGAGGAGGCGGAAGAGGAGGAGGATGAGGAGGATGAGGAGGAGGAGGAAGAAGAGGAACCAACGCCTACCGCTGAAAAAGAAACCCCCATTCCCCCCACCACAGGAGAAGGGAATGGAGAGCCAACACAAGCAGAGGTAAACGACGAGGAAGGGGCAGAGGAGGTGGAGGATGAGGAGGAAGAGGAGGAGGGGGGATTGAAAGGGGCAAATGATGAGAATGAGGAAGAAGAGGTGGAGGGGAAGGTAGAGGAGGAAGAGGAGGAGGGGGAAGAAGAGGAGGAGGAGAAAGAGACAGAAAAAGGGGAGAATGAGACAGAGGAGCCAAAGAATGAGAGCAAAACAGGGGAGGAGGCAGTAGTAGAGGAAGAGGAGTCAAAGGATCAGGAGGGGGAGGACGATGAGGATGACGAGGACGATGAGGACGAGGATGATGATGAGGATGACGAGGACGACGACACAACTGCAGATCTCCTCACGGACACCACCTCGCTCTCCGTCCAGACCCACAACAACAAAAACAATTCAGCCAAAACTAACGGGCACGTTTTGTTGGGATCTGAGGGACTGAAACCAAACCCTGGCACTCCTCCACCTCCCTCACCCACCCCCGAGCCTCTCCTCTGCCCCCTGGTGGAGTCCGAGCTCAGCTACACGGACAGGGACAACTCTCTCAGCTCCGGGTATGAGATGATCAACGGCGAGCTACCCGAGCCGGGCCTGACCAACGGCTCCAGTGACCGTGATCGAATCAAGATGCCCATCTTCCCCGACTTACCCCTGGATCCATTGCCGGGTAACCCCATTTCTGTTGGGACGGCAGACATCGGAGCAGGCCCGTCACCCAGCAGCCCCCATGCTGACCGCAGTCGCACTGTATCCTCTTCAAGCACGGGAGACACACCCAAAGGTAAGACATAGTGTATGAAAAATAAAAAAAATATCGATGATTCCCCTGACATGCAATACAACAAGTAACAAGCCTGTTTTCGGAAATGTATTGTGTACAGATATTTGTGTTAATATACGATATAAAAGAATTGCACAGCACGGGAGGGCCAACTCCTCATGTAAACATCTTGACCAGAGAAGACAGATGTTTTGAAAGAGGAGTAAAAGAATTCATCAATGTCAAACGTCTTGTCCGTGGAATGTCCGTCTTTGAACCAAGGAGGTGGCCTACGGCATTACTTATCAGGTGCCTACACTGCTATACTGAGTTCTTTCCCAGACAGCTTAACAACCATTCACACCTGGGCTCAGCTAGCCCTAGCAACCCACATGGAGGCCGATTCGGTCAACGACCCACAAGTGGCCCTAATGACTCCGAATGTCAGAGCTCACACGTGTCCTTAACGACTCTGTAAGGACACTCCCACACAGAGTTTAAAAGCCTTCAAACCCCTCTCCAGTTAGTTAGAACTGAAGAAGCCTGAAAAAAGTATTTTGGATATCATGATTGATAAATCGTAAATTAAGAGCTGATGAAACTTCAGTTAATAGTAATTTCAGTGTTAACAATGAAATTCTTTATAGACCATTTATGAAGTAATTTGTGAGTTATCAGTCATAACTTTGCTATAAAAAGTGCTTTATAAATGGTTTGAAAAGCATTTCATTGTTTGTTAATAGTTAAATAACTTTGAACCAAAGTTTATGATCCTCTCTCTCAGCAGTGGGAATTACCCTCTGTAAATAATATCTTTTTTTAATTTCATCATCATTGTTTTCTTTCTTTGTATCAAAAAAATTATTTAATGCTGGCTGATTTATGCTTCCGTCTTGCCAAGGTCTCTGTTGAAAATATTTAATCTACATGCAAATGAGAATTCGAGTTGGATAGATAAAGCAGAGGAAAACAGCGTAATAATAATTAGAGTTAATTTAGATCTTAGGTGAGGTAACGGATCAGCAGTACATGAATAACCTTGAATAACCACAGTGTTTTGATCTCTTATATATTATAGCTGCCAGTGAAGATAATCCAGTTCCTCATGATTACGTTTCAGTCTCCACATATCTCCTCTGGGTATTATTAATGCGTCACCAGCACCATTACTCATCCACCCACATGGTTCATTTCATTATCAATAACTTGGACTCAAACTTTGAGGTCACTTTGAGGATCACACCTCTTTTCTCTTTTAAACAAAAGCAGAAAAAAAGTCTGTTTCCTTGTTAAATAACCTCAATAGTTCACAGAGATGAAGTTAGGACCAGCTTTCTCTCATTAGGATTCCTATTAGCACAATATGGTGTGTAAACTCTTCTTATCCGTACTTGATGTGTGTATTAATCTTTTTCTTTTCCTCTTCCTTCTCTCCCAGTCAGGGCCAGAGCTGCAGATCTCCTGATCAACCCACTAGACCCGCGCAATGCTGACTCTATTCGAGTCAAAATCGCTGATCTTGGAAATGCCTGCTGGGTGGTAAGACACATTATCTTGGAATTGATCTGAAGCATTTTTTTTAAACACAGGTTTGCAGCCTTTTTACGCTCTTTTAAACTGATACAACTTAGTGACAACCAGTAGGCCACAGGGAAGCAGCCGCTCAAAAAATCATTTACACAAAAACTAAGGACTCTGATGTATATGTATTTGTATTTATTGATGTTTTGAAACCTGTTTCTATTTGTATGCCTCTGTGCCAGCAATAGCCGTGTGTTTTCTGGTTGCCCGTCCATCCTATTTTTTTTTAACATGATCTCAAGAACTCCTTGAGGGAATTTCTTCAAATTTGGCACAAAAGTCCACTTGGCCTCGAGGATGAACTGATGCGATTTTGATGGTCAAAGGTCACTGTTACCTCGCATAACACATCTTTGGCCAACCAATTTAAAGATGATATTGACAAAAACGAAGGGATGACATTTTATATTCTGAAGGTTGAAGGTTAACTTCACTGTGACGACAATGTTGGAAAACTGTTATTATTAAAAGGCATGGCTCAGGAAAAGCAACTTGACAGGCACATGAGGTGATAATTCTAATTTATTTGATGCCTGTGACAAGTTTGCTTTTGTTGCCATTATACAGTTCTGCCTTATTGTGACACCCCTGCCTCTTTTGGTTTTGATTTTAAATTGCAAATGTACAGTAAGCCTTCTCCTCTCCCGTCCTCTCCTCTTCAGCACAAGCACTTTACCGAGGACATCCAGACGAGACAGTACCGTTCCATTGAGGTGCTGATAGGAGCTGGTTACAGCACCCCTGCAGACATCTGGAGTACTGCCTGCATGGTGAGACCAACACATACATGTATACAGTACATTACATACAAATATACAGTAAATTACATACATATATACAGCACTTCCTCACTCTACTCTGTCTGATCTTTCATAGGCTTTTGAGCTGGCTACTGGAGATTACCTGTTTGAGCCTCACTCTGGTGAAGACTATTCCCGTGATGAGGGTGAGTATTTAAATCTCCATGACGTGCACACAGCGGTTTAATTTACAAAAATAGAAACACAGAATCTTGTAATATGAAAGATTCCAACAAGCGAATTCTTGCTGAATATTGTAAGTCAGGACTTGAAAGCTGGATCTGCAGTTGTTCAAGATCTTGACTTAAAGATGACAAATAGCTAGAAATGTTGAATGTACAACAGAAATACAAAAACAAAGTGTTTTAAATGTTTCATAAGCTCTTCTTATAAAAAGTTGTAATCAATTAAATGTATTCTTTTATGAAAATTTGTGTTTGTGCGCTACTTAACCTCCATTGTTCTGATGTGTTGCTGCTAACAGCTCTAACACTGCAAATGCAGTGATGCAGTCACAACTTCAAATGAATTATCTTATTATTATTATTTTTGTTTTCTTTACTTTTTACTTTTGCATTTTACTAAACTGCATTTAAAAGTTTTTTTTCACTGTCAACTAAAACGTTGATTAATTTCTTGATTTATCTTGTTTGCTTTACAAAATGCCAAAAATAATGAAAAGATGTCAATCAGCATTGCTTAAGTCCAAGAGGACATCTTCAAATGTCTGTTTTTGTCCACAACTCAAAGATATTCTATTAACTGTCATTAAAAAGGAAAGACACAAGAAAATATTCACAAATAATATTTTCTTCATAAAAATTTTAACTGATTGTATTTGATTTTCGATTTATTTTGATTTGTATTTCTTTCTTTGTTTTTGCTTCCCCACTTTTGTTTTAATCACTAGTATTGGGACAGATATTATGATTGCAATATGATTCATGATTAGAAGAAATTGTAATTTTCATAATTTTAATTTTCACTTAAAAAATGAATGAAAGCACGATGATGTCTTGGGGTCCATATCAAACAAACACATGTTCTTATATCTGGAGAACAATATTTGTAGGCCACGGCATCTATACAGCACTACAGTACTTTAATATAATGCTACTTTGTCACACATTTTACCTTCATCAAAAAAATTGCAGCTTCTGTGGTTTGCATATTGCACTTGGCCAGATTGTGACTTTGATAATATTTTGATAATTGTGCAGCCATAAGTCAATGCAACTTAATTGAAAAAAGATGTGAAATGTTTGCGAATAAATAGATAAAAGCATATAAATGAAAAGAAAAACTATAGTCAGAGCACATTAATCCTTGTTTTCTACATGAAATCAAAGCACATCTCGCTGAACTTGACAGTATGAGGAGTTCTGAGAACACAACACAGTTTGAATGCATTAGTTGTTTTTTCAGCAAGTCATCTCTTCTCAAAAATAGGACTGTTGTTTCCAGCAATGCATCTGAACAATGGACAAACACTGTATTAGATTTATTATGATCAGTTGTATTGTAAACTGATTAAAAAATGGCAAGTGTGCTTAGTTAAAGTTATAGCCACCCCTCTCCCCAAATCCCCCTATCCACTGTCAACTGTAAATCCTGTCCTTTAATTCTGCTGCTATGCCTCCACTCATCTTCACTGAGTTGTTCAAACGTTATAGATACACAGAGTGCTCACACATCTGTCACTGTGCTCAACAGACAGATTTCCAACATACTGTAAAGTGATAGCAGTAACTTAAGCATAAGAGCAACATTAGCCAGTTACTGTATCCTGTGAGTATATGTGTATCTATATTTAGTCACATCTAGTGTATAAAGCCGTGCAGTCCCTATATTTGCATGTCGACTTCAGAGTCATTACATCATTGATACATTGATCTCTTCATCTCCTCTGATTTTTTATCTCATGGCAGCTCTTTGGGTTACTTTTCTCACTGCATGCGACCCACAGTTAACCTCATCTTGCATGTTTTGCACAGGCAATAAGCTACCGTCACTTTTATCGTGACATCCTGATTTGCAGAGAGACACTTTTGATCTCCCGCTATTGAGGCCAAATTGAAAATCTAGCTTTGGGTTCCCTGCTCACTCAATTCTGCATCTGAATGCACGTTACTTTTTTTAATACCATGGCTGATCATTTCATTTCCTCACCTCTGCTGTGGAGGCACAGCTCACTAACACAGGTTTTTCTCCTTTACTGTCTGTGACTGTCTCTTTTTTCCTTCCTTTCCCTTCTCTTATTATTCCTCCCTTACCCTTATGTGATCTTTTCTACCTGTCACTTCCTGTCCCTGTTTCTATTTCTTCCCCACAATCCATCCTCTTTTACTTTCATTTGTCCCTCTCTTTCAATTCAATCTCCACTTTCTTGTCTTTACCTTTTTATCTCTTTTGCATTTCCTTTCCCTTCGTTTTCTGTTTTTCTTTTGTTTATTTTTCCTCCCCTCCTCTCCTCTCTCCCGCCTTCCCACCTCCCTCTCTCCTCCATAGACCACATAGCCCACATCATAGAGCTGCTGGGCTGTATTCCGAGGCACTTTGCGCTCTCTGGAAAATATTCACGGGAGTTCTTCAACCGAAGAGGTAGCGCTGGCCAGAGAGCTGATGGGACTGGTACACACAGATGTCTAAAAGAGACAGAAATGGATGCTAGCTGACAATCAGGACACAATAACAACTTAAAGCTTGTGTCGCTGAGGATTTGATTTGGGGAAATGATTGGATAAGAATGTGACTGAAAACAGTGAAAACAGTGGCCACATCCATCTGCGAGTGTGTCCACGCAGTGCTCCGAGGCAGCAGTGTGTGTCAGTCCCTTACAGCCAGTCGTGTTAATGTGTGTGTGCATGCCGTAATGCTGAACCGTGCCTGTTCCCTCTGTGATGTATGTGGTGGTGGGCAGACCACATCGCTCTGATCATGGAGCTCCTTGGGAAGGTCCCACGCAAAGTGGTCGCTGCCGGGAAGTACAGCCGAGAGTTTTTCTCCAAGAAAGGTAAACGACACCGTGGTTAGTGGTCAGTTAGGTGGAGGGTAGGCCTGCTAAGGGATAGCTGTAGTTCAGGACTGTAGTCTAGTGATTCTTTAGGGGTTTTTTGTAGTATAATTTGTAGTACTGCCGCAGTAGTCTACATTAAGCCAGTTCAGATAGTTTCAGGTAAGTTGTCAATCACAGCAAAAATGAATGTTTAATTGCTTAATTGTAGGGCTGGGCGATAATTCATTGTCACAATTGATCTTCATCCATCATGAGAGGTTTTCCCTGACCCTAGACAATTCTCACACACAAACTGTAAACCCAGGGTTATCCTAAGCTAAGGTTAAATCTCAGTTTGAACATACTGCTAATATCTACATTTTAGGATGCTGTGTGACTACTGTTTACTTTAGCTCCATATAACACTGGCTCCTTTTAGCCTTGTGTTTGCTTAGGGTTAGGATTTTCAGAGGATAACGCCTCAAAACCCAGAGCTAACCCTACTCTTGAGCCGGGCCAAGAAGCCCAGAACTGTGCTAATGGTATCGCTTTCATAGCCCTTTGGCTAAGTGCAGCGTGAAAAGCCTTATAATAATTTGATGACATTGTATTCAAGTTTCTGACCAAGGATTTTTGTATTACTGTTATTTCTCCGGTGAGAGAAAGTTTTCTTGGATTGAAGGAAATGCTGCAACAAAGACTGATCCTACAATTCTGCTTGCAAACTCTGACCTGAAGTAAAGTAACCAAACAAAACAACACACTCATTGTCAAGGGTAATTACGACACTGAATCTTGCTTTAGTGGCAGACTGTGGTACCTGTTGTACTGAAGTCAATTGAGAAACACATCAAAACACAACATATCTACGTCGTATGACTTTGGATGAAGAAATGTCTCCAGAAAATGAGAAAACACACGCTTCAGATTTTTTTCAAATGATTAACAGGGCTAAAATTCCATGACCTAATGGTGCATGTCTGACCAAATATCGCTGATGAGACTGTAGTTGCTCTGCTAACAGGAGTCTTTCCCAAATGAATGAAAAAACGAACATGTCGATAAAAAAACTAAAAAAAACAGTCGTTTCTGAAGTGTGTTTCTCCAAAGTGAGATTCAGTGGCATGATGGCCCTTTCTTTTTTTTTTTAAGTTCCTTACATTGTTAGAATTGCAAGCATTCTAAAAACATACTTCAAAATGATGAATCAATTGACAACTATAATGACTTTGAACATCTATTTAATTGGCCAAGATTTTCCATCAGAAGGGTCAGAACATTATTCTTTATGTTGTAATATTTCTTTCCACGTTATCGCTCATCCCTACTAAATTGACATTAAAATACCTTGAGTAAGCCTTTCTTTTACAGTCCCCTAATTACCAATGGTAATAAGAAAGTAATACAATACCTAGTAACACATTTTTGTTGCCATATATTTACTGGGTAAATAGCTAGTAATTAGGGGACTGTAGCTTGTTACCAGCAGTAATTACCCAATAACACACTATAGTTTACCATGTAGTTACCAGGTAAATACCCAGCATTTTGGCCATAGTTTCATTATACATACCTTCTTAGTAATTACCCAATAACACACTATAATTTATCATATAGTTATCAGGTAAATACCCAGTATTTTGTCCATATTTTCATTGTATTAACTTTCTTATTACCATTGGTAATTACCTAGTAACACTTTTATGTTACCATGAATTCACCTGGTAAATACCTGGTAATTAGGGGACTGTAAAAGAAAGGCTTAACCTACCTTGTTGTGATTGTCTGAAAAATCTGACACTGGACTGCAGCAAAATGGTCAGTTTTATTAAATCAGAGGTAAAAACAAAAGAAGAAAGAAGAGGTTATGTTTCTTAATAATCAGAAAATGTATTATCTGAATATAGAATTCATAAGCAAAACAATAGATAGTCTGATGTTTTGCCTTTATAATTATAATAAAAACATGTAATGACAGACCATTACAGACTATGTATCAAAGTTAGGATCAATAGGAGAATAGTTAACTTTGGCTATAACATTATCCAACAGCAGTATGAACGATATCAATGACAGTAAGTCATACATTCAGCCTATGAACAGAACAGCAGGGCTTTAACTGTGTCATAACACCTCACTGCTCATCTGTGAGCCTGGTAAGTGTATGGATCTGTGTTTGGTACAGCTGATAACCCTTGCACTCTCTCATTTATTCCCTTTTTTCTTCCTCTCGATCTCCTTCCCTTTCTGCTCATATATTCTTCATAATGTGTCATGAGACCTGAATATTACCCTTTGATGTTGTCTCTATCCGAGGTCTGAGGCTGCACTTGATGTCTCAATGTTCCCCCTTTTATCTCTTGGCGCTCTGTTAATCAGGTCTGACTTTCTCGCTCTGTCTCTCTGGGCTTCGCCTGTCTGCCGAGCTGCCTTTAGCCTTTGCAGTGCAATCCAGGACTTTTTACCTTGTTTCCTAAATGCACACACTGACACTCATCTTTTAAAATAATATAAAACAAAAGATTAAAAGAACATACAACAATGTATAACCAGCAATGCCTTTTTTAATGCAGCCAAACAGCTGTAAAGGTTTATGCTCTTACTTTCTCTTGAACAATATAAGGAAAATCATTTTCCTCCCTCATACTCTCTTCTCGAATCAGTGTATAGGAAGGTTACCATGGCAGCGGTGGTTTGACTGGACCTTTGCTCTTGATCGCTTCCATCATTAATCATTCTCTCATACTCTTTCCTTCTCTGCCTGTCATGTGCTCCCAGTCAATCATTTTCCTCATTTCTTCAATAATGTTCCCCTCCTTGTCTCTTTCCATCACATTGCCTCCTCTCTGTCTCCTTCCATCCACCTCTTGCCGTCTATTTTTTGCGGTTTGCAGCCACAGCTCTGCAGGTTTTCACTCCATCGTTACAGCACATCACTGATTAGCACTCGTCCACACATACAAGGTGAATGAGTCTGTGAAATCAGCTGCTGTAGCGTGTTGGCTGGAGCCTGCAGAATCGTGGCCTGCTATGGCATCTGATTAAAGGGTCAGTTCACCCAAACGACCAAAAAAAAAATAATCTTACCTACCTCTGGTGGAATACCTTTAGCCAGCAGATAACTTTGTACACATTTTGAGATATCTGGATGAATTCTTGTTTGTGCACACAAAACATTTTAAAAAGTACATATTATAATTCAACAGCAACATCTTTAAAAAATGATGAGATACTACCAATGCTAATTCTTGTTTTGAGTAGCAATACTAGCTTTAATAGGATTGTTACTGAAATAAAAGACTCAGCTTCCTTTTTCTTTTTTTAAGACTGAATGCATTAGTCTATCTCTCCATACTTTATGGCTTCCCTACCCTGTCTGTGGCACCGAGGCCCATTTGTTCGCACTAATAGTACACATATAATAATTATAAGTAATTTCCTAAAATAGCTTGGCATTGTATTTTTCAGGAAATGTTAGTCAAACGGGAGTAAACCCTTGAGTTTATGGGTCCTATTTTCAGCTGTGTGTTTATACACATTTGATGGACTGTTGTGTGTTTAAACCAGCAGACAGACAGTTTATGTGGAACATGTCCATTTTTTGGATAACAATGGAGCACAAAGGAATACGCGACTGTATATCAGGCTACACAGACTGTACATGTCTGTAGGATCCATTCATCATTGGTTTTGGTCTTTTGGGGATTTGATGAAAACAAAAAAAAAACTGAGTTTCACCTTTAATTAAGAAAATGTGTTGTTATTTGGGTAAACTAATCCTTTATGCTTTTCCCCTGTCATTTCCTCTCACATCTTCCTTCACGAAAACTGACTATGCTCTCTATCCCCCCCCTGCAGGTGAACTGCGGCACATCACCAAGCTGAAGCCGTGGTCCCTGTTTGACGTGTTAGTGGAGAAGTACGGCTGGGCACACGAAGACGCCGGCCACTTCACCCATTTCCTTCTGCCCATGCTGGAGATGGTGCCCGAGAAGAGGGCCTCGGCTGGCGAATGCCTCAACCACCCCTGGATCAACTCGTAGCCACAATCTCTGATCAGACGCCCTCCTCCCCTTGTCCCCCAACAGTTAGCCCGAACATTACCCCCTGGTGGCAGCCTGTGGAACAAAAGCATGGAAACGAACTGAGTCGGATTAGATGAGAAAGACTTAATCTTTCCTGCCCTATCCCTCACATCCATAACATGCTTATCCGAGTAAGTCCCACACACTTTCCCTTAAAGGAATGTAAAGACTGGGTTATGGACATTAAACGGCATAGTAACTGTGTCTTCCGTAACATCTCCCAAAAAGAATCAGATCATTTGATGATGGATGCTGCTCACATCATAAATGGGAAAGAGACATGTTATCTTCTCCTCTTGTTGTGCCGTAAAGCTGTCAGTCGGTCTCGTCCATCTAATCTCCTCCTAATTCTCAGTTTTAACTTGTTTGGTTTTAGTCGTGGGCATCTGACAGCTGCTGATCTCTTCAGTGACGGGAAAGAAAAGTCAACAAGAAGCCCCATCACAGTGCCGACGGCCCAGAGCTCCATCTGCCATGACCTTTACATAGCCAGGGCCTCCAAGACAGACAAGTGTGTGTTTTTGTAGGTGAGAATGAGCGCAAGCCTGTGCTCAAGACACGCCTGTCCTCTCTTTCCAGCCCAGTTGCCCTACCTCCCCTTCCTTCCTCTGCTTTGGAAGAAACACGTCACCGGACAAAAAGTTTACACCCTGGTTTCTTCCACAAATCCAGTCCCAAAAAGCGCCTGTCACCCATTTTTCTTCCCACTTAAATGAGCTGCATGCTCCTGCCAGGGGCCACCTCAGAGAACTGGAGGGCAGCCAGTCCTCCAGAGGGCACCACACTGACAGTTGCCACTCTGACAGAGACAGAAAAAGTTTGCGGGATGAGGGAAAAACAAAAAATACAATCAATTTAAGGGAGGAGGACTGCTTGGTCTATAAAGACTATTTTTAAAATGCATGGAGGGACTGATGGATCAGCATGAACGGATATGACAAATGAGTGAATGGATGCGTTATTTTATTTGTGCATTTCGCTGGTTTCTTTCCTGTTTCATCGCCTCTCTTGGACATTCTGTTAGAAAGATTTATGTTAGGATATTTTGGTGCCCACCTCTGAGGAACTACATTACAACCCCTTCTTCTCCAGCTTTTGACATTCCTAAATCTTTGGTCCATCATTCCTGACTTTAAGAACAATTCTGTTGAGTCCTGCTGCGGCACGTTTACCTGATCTGATTGATACAATTCCCCCCTTTTTTCCCCGTATAGAGGAACCCTTCGATCCCTAAGCTTCTCCAGAAAGGGGATGGTCACATGGAGGTTGCACTTGTCTTTGTAGATGTCCTTCAGGGATTTGAAATCTTTGTACATAGAACTGAGATCTTACAACGCAGATGAGCGACAGTGGACAAAGTTTCAACACACAAGCATCATTCCAAAAAGTTGTTGGCATAACTTGACTTCCTCTGATACAGTGGTGGGAGGTTGGGTGGCATTGCTCGGCCCGGGAGGAATGTTCAGACTGAACCATGCCACCTGGTGGCTCAATGAGAGTACTGCATCGCCACACACTGCTGCTGCTCTCAGTGCCAACGCTCCAAGGCGTTCCACTATATCTCTCCACTTAATCTCTATTTCTCTGTCTCGCACACACACACACACACACACACACACACACACACACAGACACACAAGAAAACTCGCATCATCACAATTAGTCCAGTTGCCTATTTTCGCAATAAATGAAAAAAAGATGAGTATAAGTAAATGGTGAGATATTTTTAAAAACTATTTAATTCATTAAAAAAAAAGAGGAAAAAAAAGAAAACAACTTTTCTCTGGTTGTCGTGACCGTGACAGAATCTCGTCTTATACTGAGGTGATTGTGTTTGTCTTTTAGAGATGTTTTTATTTCTTTTGTCATTATTATTATTATTATTAATTATTATTATTATTGAAAGATTTTTTTTACACAGTTGTCACCTCTCCCCTCCCTCCTTACTTGAACAGTGCTGCTCTGTCTGGGCTCTTGATGGTGATGAAAAAAAAAAAATCAACAGTTTTGCAATAAAGGGTATGTGATGAGTTTTTTTGCACCAAAACCTCCTGATCTCACTCTTTCAGCCATGCTGACTGTTCTTCCTGATGACATTGACAGAATCGCGTCTCTTGTCTGTGTTTTTCATTGACAGATTTAATAAAATTGTAAATTAATGGATCCCTTGCCCTTGATGTAGTGAATTGTCTGTTCTGAAGCTGCATCAGTCAACATTACTAAAAAGGTCAGAGAATTTAAGACTAGGGGTGGGAATCAGAGTAGCTCATGATTCGATACGATTCACGATACCCATGATATTGGCAGTATCACGATAAAGTGATTCTGCAATAATCTATACATTGCAAGACAATAATCTAATCATACATCACAATATCTAACTGGGGAATACAAAATAAAGGAATCATGTATTTATTCACTGCATTGCTGCATCAATTTCATGGAATTTGGCACCAACTAAGATGTGCTAAGATGATGAGATATCTCAAGTGGGAGTATTGTGACAAATTGCTGTATCGATATTTTGTCCCACCCCTACTCACGACTAGTCACTAGAGGAGAAAACAAAGGAAGGCAAAAGATCAGTTAGCACAGATTCTCTTTTTATTGATTTGCACAATTTAAAATGGTAAAATAAAAGACATGGGTCAGTTGTGAGTATTAGCCAAAGCCTTCACATTGTCAATGTTGAAATGTCAGCCTGAACAAATGTTACCAGGTATTATGATTCACATCAGATATGTCCATTAGACAACATTATCTAAGATGCAATAAAAGATGGATTGCTAAAAGACATCCTGAGATCAATATCAGTCATTAAAAAGCAAAAAGAAAAATGGGAAGTATCAACTAGGGATCTTATTTTATATCATTAATCACTACAAATGGTCTCTGAAGCCATCTGTGCGTCTGACGATGCGTCTGACTCCATTAGCACTCAATAAATACGTGGTGCCTCATTTAAAACGCATACACTCTACTTCATTAGGCTCGGTTAGTGTTTCCTTAAAACGGATTATGGTGGGTGGAATTTTTGTACTACAACCAGACAGTACATAAAGTTAAATTCAAGAGCAACAGTGATAAAAGTGGAATCGTCAACTATTTAAAACTCAATGAGGTAATGATGGCATCAGCACTGCTAAAATGTAGTGATGAGACAGTGAACATGTGATCCACAGGGGAATCGTGCATTTTGTGGTTGAAGACAACCCATCACTGATGCATAAGGAGGATACAGTATCTTCTGATGTACTACATAGAAGCATATAGTGTTGCTGTTTTATGTGTATGTGTGCGTCAGAGCTGTGTATAGTTCTTCAGCAGCAGGGGTTTGGCTGAATCTAGGATGTCCAAGTTTGGATCGAGTGACCTGCCCAGACCTTCCAGCACCATGATGGCAAACACAATGGAGGCGAAGTTACTCTCCAGCTTCACCTAGAAAAAAGAGTAACAATGTCAGTGAGCTATTGCATTACAGCACTCCTTCTAACTCTGTAAGTTTCGCCTTCTTTTAACTCTCTGCATCAGTGAAGGACATAAACCCCACTTATTCTGTGCATTACATAGAGTGCTTAGTACAGTCAGAGGATTTAAAGTTTAAAATTCTGCCTTAGAGTACATCTCTAATGGTGTGTTATGATTTAATTTTAAAACAAGGCAGCGGTCCCCACAAAGCAGCAGTTTTGCAAGTTAGACTTCCTTCACAGAAAAATTAAACAGAGCTCAGTGATTGTCTTCCTGCTAAAACCAAAATGTTTGGGGGGGCAAAATTCAGCACTGGATAGCTAACTACAAACCTCCACAGCAGCAGCGACTCTGCGTGGTCACCTGTCGTAACATCTCATAAAGTTTAAACATCTCTGCATGGAGTGTTTGTTCACAATAATGAGTGTAACTTCCTGAAATTCTACCTTGTGTTGGATGAGTAGACCAAAGACTTTGGAGAGCAAGTCACCCACTTGGACCTATGAACACAACAAAACCCATCAACAGTAATCAGTAACTGTTATAACTATAAGGATAACGTCCTCTACAGTAACATAATAACCAAGACCATTATGGTAGCTATTATTGTGCGGGCCTGCATCGGAAACACAATCCAGGTTTGTACCTTTCCCAGAGAGAGGGTGTTGCTGAGGGCTTGGTCCACCAGCTCGGCCATCTCCTTCTTAAACTGTGGCACGTCTTGGCACTCATTGGCCCTGGCATGATTCAGGATCAACTCTGCCACACGCTCACCCTGAAGAAAGAAAAATCAAAACCACTATGACGGTTAGTCCATGCTGGAGGTTTGGTCTGGTCTTCAGATTACATTTCATTGTTGTTTCATCCTTTCTTTTTTTAAATTGAAGAGGCATTTTTATGGAGTTAAAGACTGAATGTTTTTTTATGCGGAAAAAGTTGAAAATTAACAGGCGACAATAAATTAACCTTAACATTAAGTTCTAACATATGTTCTGATACATTGCTGTAAAGTGAGAAATGTCTACATTTCCCACATTTTTCTCTGAATTTCATGATCTGGAAACATTGTATTCAAAAAGGTAAATGGCAATGTAACACTAATTTTAATCAGGATATCTCCCAGATACTAACAGTAGATGGAAATTCAGTCATCGGGTTTGGTGCAAGTTCACCTACACCTACAACCTGACAGTGTCATATTTGAAGCAAAAAAAACAATCTTTTATTGATACATGAGTTAAAAAAGAAGATAACTGTGTTCAGCTGCCACAGTTCAGCATGGAAACTTCATGTATGATGGCTTTCCTTCATTACCTGTCGCAGCACCACAGCTGTGAAGACAGCCTTCAAGTTCCCAAGATCGTGGTCACTAAGCTGGGCTACGATGCCAGCATCCAGTAGCACCAACTGGAAAGGATTCGGTTCCGGCCTGACGCTGATCACTACTGTGTCCCACAAGTCAGTGAGGGTGGTCTTACCATGGGCCTCCCCAGAGACACCAGTGCTGTCACTGGAACCAGGAAGAGGCCCCAAGCACTTGACCAGAATGTTCCCTGGATGGAGATCTGCGTGGACAAAGTTGTCCACAAAAACCTGGAATATACAATGTAAATATCCAGTAGATACAATCTGATGTAATGAAAATGGCTGTCATAAACTCAGAACACATGAACAACAAACAGACAGGGAGACATTCACATACAAATTAGGAAACAACATTAATTGTAAAAATCAATCACATGCAACTGAAATGGAGCAGGTTTTGTATCTCACCATCTTCAGGATTGCATCTACTCCCATCCTGGCTATTTTCTGCTTCACCTCCAGAGGAATGTCAGAGCTCAGGTAGTTGGATATGGGCTCACTCTCCTGAACAAAAATGTTGATTATATCATAATGATTCTGATTAAATGAATATCTTTAGAGAAAGTTTAGACTGCAGTCTGCCTGGAAATCACAGTGTGTCAAATAGGTTGAGCTTACTATAGAAGACAATAGTTCCATAATTATACAAATGTGCATTTGACATTGTGATATGTGTGACTTGCTTGTACTTTACATTTGGAGCACATTGTATCAGTCAAGCATTCAGTCACTTATTTCCATAGATTTTGAGTCCCTCAGCACTCACTTCAAAAGTCTCCACTAAAATGGTCCTGGTGACAAACGGTCGTAATGGAGTTGGGAACTTGATATACTCCACGTTGCGGAAGTTTTCCCGGAAACGCTCGATGTTCTTGGCCTCAAACCGGAGATCAATCTGAAATAAAAGTTCAGTTACATCACTTGAAATGACTCTACCAGCTTCTATTCTATGGGGGCTAAACTCTGGCCTCTAGAGAAATGCTAATAAATCTAGAGCTGTATTTATTTCATAATATGAGGGAGTCTGAATAATCCTACTTGTTTGGTCATGAGCTTCTCAAACTCCTCTACTATCTCAAACAGACTGAGCCACTTGAGACCAGGCAGGCAGTGCAGAAGCCAACTTCCTGCTTTCATCAGCAGGAGGTCCATTTCAACCTGACTCCTTATGCCTGGATGTAGCACCTGTAATACAGCAGAACGTTTTTATAAACATCTGCTAACAGGGTTAAAAAAAAGACGAGGAAAGAAACAGTCAACGTGTTCAAGCAGGCTGCAGTCGCTCACCTTAATAGCCACAGGTATCAGATGCCCCTTCTCTGCACTGCTCTCTTCATGCTGCACCTTGGGGTGATTTCTTTCCTCATAGCCCTCCTCCTCCTTCCTCCCCCTCCAGAGCTGCCACAGGGACCTGGTAACTCCTCTTAGACCAGGTATCTCCCAAGCTTCCAGTAAGTCTTCTTTCTCCATCTCCTCCACCAGCGACTGGAAAGCTGGGTCATCAACCTGGTCCGCATTCGCCCATCCTCTGTACACCTGGGCCACACATCCAGAACCCACTGGCTCTTTGCTGTCGATCTGTAAAACGCTCCTCCAGCCCTCCCCGAAAGCTCTCCGGAGACACTGCTTGGTGTGGGCCCAGGAGTGAGGGCGTACCTTGACATGGAGTCTGGAGAAGCGCTCGCAGAACTCCTGAGAGAAGATGTCCCGCCTGGTGCTCGCCCACTGACCCAACTTGATGAAAGTGGGCCCAGATGTTTCTGTCACCCAGAGCAAAGCATCCAGCCAGCACCCTGCCCAGCGAGAGGAGACCAGAACCAAGGGGAAGAGGAGGAGAAGGGGGCCAAATTTGAAGAGCAACACCAACGCACGTAGGGTGAGGCGGAAGAAAAATATAACTTTGTGCACTTGGACTTTGGCTAGAGACTTTCTGTCAGACTTTGGGGATGGGAGAATTGCTTCTTGGCATTTTGCAGCACAGGATGATGCGTTCACTGCACCCAAACATAGCAATGTAACCTTGGGGATCTGGGTTAAAATCTGCCCTCGTTT
This sequence comes from Diplodus puntazzo, assembly GCA_963678695.2. Taxonomy (NCBI): domain Eukaryota; kingdom Metazoa; phylum Chordata; class Actinopteri; order Spariformes; family Sparidae; genus Diplodus; species Diplodus puntazzo. The sequence continues at coordinate 18,558,438 of OZ023161.1, read as the reverse complement.
GACAAAACATGCCCTGGAGTTCTGGATGAGTCTGGTTCTTGTAAAGGAGCCCGCTTTCTGGAAAGTGTACCTCAGGTTAAAGAGGACTGCTCTTGCTCCAAAAGTCAGCATGGTCATCACGTCAGTTGGCTGTTAGCTCAGCCATGTGTATCAGTCTTGTACGAACCCTTTTGCAAAAACATCAATAAAGCACGACGGGATAGACTGCTGCCTCCACGTGAAACACCCACAGATTCAACCTTAAAGGAAAGAGGCAGTCTGAGTTAATGCTACATTAAACTAGCTTCAGTGTTTACCTATTTCACAACACATTCATGGCAATACATTCACTTACGTGTCAGTGGGTGTTACTGTCGTTTCCTCTGGAAGGGAGGCGACAGGGCTGCCTCTTCTCCAGCCGTCGACGAGTGAAGCGTTTCATGGTTCAGCTGATGTCACTGTGGCTGCCGAAAATATCTTACATTTCCATTGAAAACAGAACAGCAATGAAAACATTGCAATGACAGCCGCTTCGATTCCGGGTGTGACGTGTTACCGGCGCGGTCACGTGTCATCGTCTTAAAGGCATAGGTCTCGGAAAAAAGATATTAAAAAATACGAACTTTTAAGGGATGAATTATAATCAGTAAAAGGCGGGATTTTGTGTCGGTATGTGCGCTGTATTTTTATTTATTTATTTATTTTTTAGCTATAGTAAAATAGTAAATACGGAGACCTACGTACGGTACGGAGCCCTGGAGGTGACATGGATGTGTTTTTTTTTTTTGACAACTTACCCTCTACCTCAGCGCAGCAGAGGGACACAGCATGTTTTTATTTTGTATGTAAATAGAATATTTTTTAATATGTTTGTGCAATGCCTTATTTATATCGCATATTATACGATATATTATTGATCACTTGTTGCTTTCCTCAGTTTTTATTTGGTGTGATATTTTTGACTTAAAATAAATACAATCTTGAATACATACATGCAGTTTCTGTGTGAGTGCATGAAAATTGATTGTGAACTTCACATTCACACTGGCGTTTGGATGTGGGGTTAGTGCGCCAATTCCCCGCCTCCATCTCAGTGTGAATCTCTCGGAAGCAGCCAGGGGTGAAATTTCGTTCTGGCTGATCCGCCTGGAGGTAGTATCAGGGCCGCATTATTGGCGAACCAAACTAGGGGTGGGTGATACTGCAAATGTTGGTATAGATCTGATACCAAGTAATTACAGGGCCAGTATTGCCAATACCGATACAGATACTGATACTTTTTACTTGAAAATTCCTAATCATTGAATGATTTGTACTTTTGCCTTTAATTAGTTGATCATGACTATGAACAGAGGACAAAGATTTTAGCCAAATAAGAAAATTATATTTAACATAATTAAATCTATAACCGATCTGCATGTAGCCTAAATAGGAATAATAATGTTTATTCAACAGATACACAAAACGGTTATTATATTCTGCCATATTCATACTTCAGGTTTGAGGCAGGCTATATATCTTAATATAAATATATATTTTTGAGTTCCAGTAACAGTGGACCTGAGTGAGCAGAGTGAGAGAGATGGAGAGGAGCGCTGCGCTTAAGGACTAAGAGAGATGCTGCACTCACACAAACTCTGTGAAGGAATACGAGTGATTTGCTGAACTTATAGAAGAGAAACTACAACTAAATATCGATCTCATCACGCTAGGATCCGCCCACCCCTAAACCAAACCAGAGTGAACGGATAAGCTGGCTTCGCGTATCGAGGGTGTGTCGATCAGACGGTTGGTTAACTACACAGGTCCTTCACTCAACTTAATAAAGCGAAATGTCCCTCAAAACAACGTTACATGACCAAACAAAAGTAAGGTAGTAACTGTAACTGTCTCCTAGTAACCCTAACCCTAACATCCCGTGTGTGCGACTTACTATCTCGCTTGCGCAAGTAAAAAAAAACAAATATCCAGGGCTCCATATGTAAACGTTAGTATCTGTTTGTCAGCCTTTTTGAGGAGAGCTGCACAAAAAAAAGGCAACTTCCGGTTTGCCCCATGGGACCTTAGTTTGGAAAAACTCGGTATGCTAGTGAATGGAGGAAGACTAAGATTTTTTTTGTTGCTGTTTCATTTGTGTCAAAACCTGCATACATGATGTTTGTAAGTTATAAGGGTCAAGTCAATAAAGTCGCAGTTTGTCATAAAACTAATGCAATATATGACTGAAAATACGTAATGACTACACAGCCAACAGTCACATTAGTGACGTCGTCCTGCCTAACGGTCATCAAAACCCTTAACTTAAACCTTGTAAAGCTGCTCCTTTATATATGCATGCTCACAAAACTGACACACTACCCTTTCACATAACAGCAGTTGTCAATATGGCCAATTTTAATGTCATTTCCACCTTTATTAGCACCTTTTCTGTGTCAAGTTGGTGGTCATGTTGGTGTTGGTGAAGTATGTTGAGCGACACGATGTGGTTCACTGAGCATTTCACACAAAATTAGATGATATTTTACTTTATTTACGACAAACCGCGACTTACTTGACCTGGGAAATTATCTTTAAAATTGACAAACATCAAATATGTGACTCATGGCACAACTGAAGAGGGATCACAAACATATTTGTTTCTCTCCACCAGTATTTCCAAAATAATGTGACATGGGATCGAAGGGACGTGACTTCAGCTCTATGTTGGATTCACAGTACATCAAAGCTAACTACATACTTTCACATGTTTAGTAAATATTTAACTACAAAACTTTTTTTCCCCAAATATATGCAGAGATGTGAACTTCCCTACAGGTGGAGACATAACACAAATTATTCTGGGTGCTCGTTCAGTTTGTCTCCCTCCTTTCCTCCCTCCTCCTGTGAGAACGACGCAAGGAAACCAAGGAAGGACAGATGAATGGAAAGTTTAGCATAATAATTGACACATTTCTTTGCTTATAAACTCTTATTTTAATTTAAGTGCAGATGTTTGTTCTTATTTAAGGAAAAGCACAGTTGGAATTACTAACATGTTCAACTGCTCAGTTACATTAAAGTGGCACTGTGTAGTTTTGGATATGAAATTCAAGCTCTGAATTTCAATATTTACAAAATTATTGAGGTGATAATACAAACTCAGACATATGTGTTCTTTCCATACATCATTAAGCAAGCTGTTTTCAGAGGAAAATAAGGTCCCCATAACACTGTTTGAAGCTAGAAAGGTGGCAGGGTCCGCCACATATAAACAAAGTAAAACAGTATGTAATTGTGTTGTCCTCTCATGTGGCATTAAAAGTACTTCCTGATAGGATACTCAGCTGTTTCCTGAACAAAGTTCCTAAGAGATGACTTCAGTTCTGCTGTATTATTTTTCTTCGTTGGTATGGCTGGTAAAATATGTCTCTGGGTCATAAAGGAAAGGAGGAGACAGGGAACAAAACACACCCTAGGTTTGAATCCATTGTCATTTCCTCTGCTTAAACCAGAGGTCTCGCAAACAGACTGCGTTGCACCATCAAGGACTGAGAACTTGTCCGAGCCATGTTCCCAGTCACGGTGCGAGTCCCCTGGACAGTGGGCTCAATGCGCTCCCAGGATCCCAGCTGTAGGCCTGATAGAGGACTCAGCAACACAATAAGGTGGGATAAACGCCAAACAGATGTTACCAGCCCCCACCTCCCACTCTGTTTCCCCCACCAGCTATTGATGGACAAGCCAGGCTTTTCAGATCTCTCTTGCATTTCAAAGGCGAGGTCAGGGTTTGGGCTCAGAGGTCAGCAGGATAGTTGGTCTGCGGAGGTGATGGAGGTGATAGAGATACTGATAGCTGTACAGCACATCTGTAGGGTGTAATTAAATCACAGGGCAAACCTGATACCCAATTGCGTGTGAATGTACAGTTTTACAGTTGTGTTTTTAGTGTAGCAATTCGGAGGTACTTGTACATTGCCTGAGTATTTCCAACTGATGTCAGCTGTTGTTACTATTTTCTTTGCAGGTTAAAATTTTACATTCAAAACACGTGATCAGGTGTCACGTGTGATCTCCATCTTTACATCACATTTCTAAGTGCCTCGTTTATTAAATAAAGTGCATTGAAACTACCAAACAGTGTGTAAAGTAGGCAACGACATAAAAGCTTCAGTCTACATTAAAATGCTGATGACGTGTTAATATATCAGATGCAAATAACTAGATCAGTTTCTTGCTTAATTATTTTGTTTACAAAATGTCAGAGAGTAGAGAGTGATAAACGGAAATTGAAAAAGAAAAAAAGAAATTCTCAAACTGCTTCAGAAGTCCCACTTCCAGGGATATCAAGTTTACTATCAAAATGCAATGTGCAGAAGCAAATCCTTGACAAAAATGACAAACATTTGCTTGAACAATGACCTCAACAATTAAACAATTATTGAAATGCTTCTCTAGATCCATATTTGATTAGTGGAATAATCATTCAATTGCTAATCTCCATTCTTAGATCAAATTTCTAAATGCCTTGCCCATCATTTAATAACTCTGCCCCTGACATATGTTCAATACAAAGATTACAGGTTTTCAAAATGTTCTCCTCTTAGGAAAATACATTTGTAATAATGGACTTGCCATAGAGGGCCCATTGGGGGTGGAGAGGTTGATTATTAATCACACTGGTCATCAGTATGCCACCCTTGTTTCCTGCTCTCTCACTTCGGTTTCTGACTCTTTCCACAGGACTATTGAGCGCTGGACCCGATGGTGAGCTGGACACCTCAGTTTGTATTCACACCGAGCAGAGGTCAGTGGTAATCAACCCAAACACTGCCAACTGCCATTTCACTCAGCACACAAAACCTCTTTGCTACTTGTAGCTGGTGTTGTTGTTGCTGTTGCTGCTGCTGTTGAATGGCACATGTGAACCAGTAAACAGAGATACAAATTAAAAGAAAGAAAAAAAAGATGAACATGTTGTCCCCTCATTTAGAGAGGAAGGGCTGCCCTTGCGCTTCTTTAATTGGCTCCCAAAGGAGGCTTTTATTTATGTATTCAGTCGTGCTCAGCTTTGCCCCTTCCTGCTCCAGTGCAGGACACTCAGTTTCCCCGGCAACTAGGGCTCCAATCGGCCAGCCAGCTGCAGATTAGTTCAGCGGTGGGGGGTTTGAGGTGTGTGGGAGGGGATGTGGAAGGGGGGCGATGATGGAAAATGGAGAGGGAGGAGAGAGAGAGAGAGAGAGAGAGAGGGAAGGGAGAAGGAAGGAGGGGGGTGTCATGAGGGAAGGAGGGGTGGGAAAAGTTTTGAGAGGGGGAGAGAGACAGAGAAGGAGCCGGCGTCATTGAGAGATAGGAGTCCGAGTGAGTGAGTGTGTGTGTTTCAGAGCTGAGAGTGGAGGGGAGAAGCTGTAAACAGTTTAGCTCTGGAGGCAGGACGGGAGGAGGGATCTCCCTGACTTTGTGCCGTTTTCAAACTTTTTGTGCGCTTTGGAGCTGCACTCTGTGTCTGTATATATGTGTGAGGTACAGGCAGGGGCCATGCAAAGTGAGAGAAGTCGGAGGCAGGGGTAAGGGGTGTACAAACCGTGGAAGAGTGAGAAAGAGGGGGGGGGGGAGAAAAGGAAAACTACTCTGAAGGAAAGGAACCATGCAAGTGGATGTTGTCTTCTGTGGGGTCAGGTTACGCAAAATGAGAAACTACTCCAAGAGCACTTCATCAGGGCTCACCCAGCTCAGAGAGGTAATGTAAACAGTGTGTGTGTTTGCATGTTGAAAAATCTTCTCAACAGCCATGCCAGTAAAGTTGTCGTAAACATTGGGATTTCTTTCTATAGCATACATGTTTGTATGCTTTTTTTATGATCAAAACTGATTTGCTCAGTCTGATCCATCTTCAAGAGTGTACATCTATTTAACCCTTCTCACATATTCTCTGCAGTGTAAATTTACATCCTTGCGCCTCCCCTGAATGTGTCAGCATGCATGTGTGCGTCCATGTACAGAGAAAGCAATACAGTTGGTAAATGTTGGGATGTGGTTTTGTCTGTGTTTATCTGAGCCGTTTTTCATCCTGGACTTCTTTGGCTCCAGTCAAAGCACGCCTGACTGTTGCTCAAGTGTATCCAGCCTGAAACTATCTGCACAAAGTCCATTACTGCTGCCCACAAGAGACTCGTCTGTAACTTACTGGAGTATCTAAGCACACGTGAGCACACACACACACAGAGTCGCACAGTTCAATGGCTGTCAGCTCTCATCTGCTTATTAAATGAAAACAAAGTGGAGATGGATGGTTTGGTGGCCATTTGGATAACAGTCAGAGTTCACGCTCAAGCCATCACATTCCAAACCGGCTTGTTGAGGGGGAGAGGGAGAAAAGAGGAGAGGATAAGTGAGATGAGCATTCTTCACGGTGAACAAAGGCACCTCTTCATGCGGAGTCCCAGCGCCTGTATTGTTGTGAGTGGGCAGGCAGGGGTGGAAACCTCCCCAGGGAGGACAGAGGAGTTCAGGTGGCTCCTAAAAGCTAGTTTTTCAAAGATTAGGACTAATGACCAATAATACCAGGTATTAATGAAAGTTTGCAGCTACTGTAGGTTTGAAAGTTTTCACTATATACCTGCGGTCACACACAGGTACAATTAGTAGACAAATACGATGCTGGTGAACATTTAGGGGAATTATTTTTAAGATATCTGAGTGGTTAAACTTGGCCAATTTTACCACCTTGCGCTTGGTGGCCTTAAAAGTGGTCACAAAAAAAGGACGTACACAAACAGGACAAGTTGTACAAGCAGGGACACACACACAGCGGCTAAACAGACACAGGAAACAACACTTTTTCGACAGGTGACTGAATGAAGCAGAGACTCTTGTTAATAAAGACTCCGGCAAATTTCATAAAGCTGAATCTGGTGAATGAGTGTTTGTATTTGGCTTACTGTAAGAAGTCGATATGTTTCTAGAGAATTAATAATGATTCATATCCTTTCCTGAGAAAATATTCAATCTTACCAGTTTCAGTATGAACAAGTTTGTGTATTTTCCTTGGCACAATGCGCCATTAAGGTCTACCAAACATTTTGAATGCATTTCTTGGCCCAAAAAACATTTGCAAGTTTTTTTTTAATGTTTTGTAATAATTTTAAACTTGCAAGAGCGAGTATTTATCCTCCTTATTGCTGTATTATTACCTTTTTTAGAAAAATCCTTGTTTTATTGAACAATTGGGAAAATACATGTACAGACCTGACTAGCAACTCAAAAATCAACTATCTCCTGTGCAACCAAAAGAAATATGTACTATGTCATGAATTTGCTTTTGGCTGACAATCTATAACTTAAACAAAATATGGCAGATATACATGGTTTCATCAAAATATCACTCTACAGTGCCGCTTGTTGTCAAAAGCATCCACAGAACACCTTTACAGGATAAGATCGGCTAAAACTGTTGATTCAGTATCTGCACAGTCATTATCTACTCACCCCCATGTCAATGTAAAGTAGCATGATGTTTTTGGAGCTTCATAGCAAAACACTGTTGCAGCATTCTCCTAAACAAGTGATGGGTCAACCAAAAATAAACATGAAATGTCTCCTGACAGCTTGTCTGGGGTAATCCAAGTCTCTCCTGATTGGAAAAGACATTATTTACAAAACTCAGACAGGGTGTGGGCTTTTAGCTTAGCAGCTACAGGCAAGTGGCCTTAAAAAAGGTGTAAATAATGTCTTCTGAAATCAATTTGCAATATCAGGGACACACAGACACAGACATGTATTATTATTTTATGTTTTGTGTTTTCTGCTTCAGCTGCAACGCTGTCTTGCTGTGAAGCTCCAGAAATACTTTGTCGGCTGACATTTTTGGGTGAACTTGTCCTTTAAGTTTGATGCCCATCCATGTATCTTTGTGTCTCTCTGTGGTGTGACTCATCCATATCACTTCATGTGAGATAGAAGCTCCTCTTTCGAGTGCAGCAGGAATGTCTGCTGTGTCTTATAAGCACTGACCCTTAAGAGATGGTTATCAATCAGCCAGCGTAATCCACCTCAGCAGCTTCCTCAGACCTTCTAGTTCAGCCTGCTGGACACTAATTACACCACAGAGCAGGATCTATGGAAAATGCAACACTGGAACATTCATGTTTAATATGCAGCTTCTTCGACTCAGAGCAATTTTCTGTACTGGCTCTTAAATCCAGTGTTATTCTCATACGGCATAAATGAACCCCTTCAGCAGGTCAATGGGAGTTTTACTGACTACAAATCAACATTCCTGTGCTCTCCTGTTTGTTTCTGTCAGTCCATTTGCTCAACTGGGTAGAGTTGAGAGTTTATTGAATTGAGACTGGCTGACTCTCTGGCACTGCGAAGAGACGGTTTATAGAGTCGGAGATAAAGAGTCAGGGACTGTCTGTCTGCTAGTCAGCAAGGTTGTAATAAGTGGGCTGCAATCTTGTAAAGGGGCTCTGCTGTGGAGCCGCTGTGTATGTGTGTGTGTGTGTGTTTGTGTGTGTGTGTGTGTGTGTGTGTGTGTGTGTGTGTGTGTGTGTGTGCATGTGTCTGTTCACAGTGTTACTATCACACACACAGTGGTCTGTCAGATTGGGTCAGTTGTTTACATTCTGTGTCGGAGGCAGAGGCTAACTGTCTGCATGACTGCTGTGCAAAACAATGTGCACTGTGGTGGAAAAGAGGGCATTTGTGACCCTGTATCCATCACTCAGAATATCCACAGTCTCTCCCTCTCTCTGAGTGATTCATTTTATTCCGACACAAGCTCATTCGTTTCTCACGGCCATTTTCTCGAATTGCCTATTTTCCTGTTTATTTCTCTCATTTCTTTCTTTCACACCAAAATACTGACACGCTCAGATCCACGGCTCGTAATTCTCGTCGCTCTCCGTGACTCATGATTTCCAGTGTACAAACACATCCTTGACACATCAAAACATGAGCAACACATGAGGTCTACTCAGCGAAGGTTCATGGATTTTTTTCATTAATATGCGTGCTTTGAAAGGGGAAAAAAGAGAAAAATTCCTGAAAACCTTAATGCCAGATGTTTAGTGTCGTGACAAGTCATCTCTCACAACTGAGTCAGCTTATTACTTTCTTCTTGGAAGCATGCTGAAGTGGTGAAATCGGTCTTGATGATTGGTGTGAGTCACTAGAGTGCAAATTTACCCAGAAAGACAGTATTTAGTGTCACGTTGACACTATGGGCTCAAATTGGAAGGAAGTTAACTATTAGATACCTGCTAAATACACATATAGACAAGTTTTACACTCACTTTCTACAAACATGCACAGTAGTTATGTGTGCATATATATATATATGTGTGTGCGAGGGCATAATTATGAGTATGAATGTGTAGCCTATGTGTTTGCAAATACATACGTTTTCATTGGTATTGTCATGCGTGTGGCAACTCACTGTTGGAAAGGAGAGGGACTGAGAAAGCGCAGCTGCTACTGATGTATCAATACCACAGGAAATGAGTACTGAAAGAGTTAGATATCGAGAATAAGGTTGGGAATCACAGAGTTACGTTACAATATGGTTCACGATACGTTGCCCCCGATAACAGTAGTATCATGATACAGCAATTCAATGACAATCATTGCAGCATTGCAGGACAATCATCTATTGATACATGATGATATCTGTCTCACTGAAGAATACAAAATGCGCCTAAAAAGGCAAAGTGCAGGCATTATGTATTTATTCACTGTATTGCAGTGTCAGTTTCACAGAATTTGACACAAACTAAGATGACACAATGTGCAAGAAGTGCACATAAGTCTCAGCTTAGTGCCTCTTTATCACACACACTGACAACCAAAATATTGATATTTGATAACAAAAATCGCATCTAAAGAGGTAGTACCACAATATTTTACAGTATCAATATTTTGTCCAACCTCGAATTCTGAATCAATATTTCGATATTTTTGACAACACATCCCTTCATACATGTATTGTATTAACCTTCATGATTTGTCATAGTTTCACTTCAGTTGTTTGCGTTTTCCTCAGGGGTGTGTTTGTGTTTTTGGATGCAGTCAGTGACATCTGTCCTCTCCATTGTTTTGCGCTCAGAGAGAAGTGACAGCAGGGCTTTAGGAGGTTACAGCCCGTGCACCCCTCCTCTTACAGGAACTGGCCTTTGACGGGCACTCTGCAGGGCGGCCTGCAATTTAAAGACCCCACCGGGCCAATCTCCTGCCGTCCCCGAGCTGCTGTTGTTGTTGCCACAGTGACGTGTTCGGGAAGAATGTGTCCTGTGGTGACGGTGAAAGAGTATCTCTTGGTTCAAAGATATGGTGTGCGTGGAGGGTGGTATTGTCTGTGATGTTGCTAGATGGCAATGGGTTTGATCAGAAACAACCCCCCTCCTCACACACATACTCAGATGCATGGATAATGCATACCATCCTAGACACCCGTAACGTTGTCCTTGTAAGACTTAAACCAACACACATACATGAGTTCATGCATGGATAATGCATTCCATCACACTGCGCTGGAGACGTTTATCCAGTTGGCAGCTGACCCGGCTTTTTTCATTAGATGCACCCTTAACCCTGACACACACACACATATATATATGCACGGTCTTTCTCTCAAAGCCTGTCGCTTGCAAGCTGTTGCTCTGTCTGGCAGTTTCATTCTGCTAAATGTCTTGAGCTGTATTCAAAAGAAATCAGACTCTGGGGTTGAGAGAAACCAGTTGCTGCAACTCCCAATTAGGAGATTTAACAAGATATGGCGGGCCAAATCCCCATCCTGCTGTTTTGTTTACACAGACTACACTACAGAACATGAATCTCTAGCAGAGTTCAGTCTGGAGAGAGGGGGCAAAGACGGCAGCTAACTTTTCATGGCGGGGTGTTCGACATGGGCTCGGAGAACCATCCCAGCAAACCGATGCTGGTGACATGCTGATGAACAGCATGTAAAAGCTCAGTGTTTCCAGCCTGGTTTGGCTTGTTGCAGCTCGTGCCCACTGGCGGCGTGTGGCGGTGGCATAGTCCGGAGCGCGTGCGCACACACACACACTTAAGAACACACACAGTCACATGCAGGAAAACAGGCACGGACACAGAAATATGGACCAAAATACATGGATACTTGCACATGAACATGCATTTACCATTTGCTTAACATCCCCCGCTTGAACAAAGAAATGCCGTCTGGAAAGGAATTTGTCCATCTGGGTTCAAAGTGTGACTCTGATGCTGCTGCACAGCTTGTTGATTCGAGCCCAGGTTGCCATGTCATAATGAGCATTCCAAGCAAAATGGGAAAAGGGTTTGAGCATGCTTTGTTAGTTTGGTTATGTGCAGCACGTGTGTGTGTAATATCTGACATGGAAAAACTGCAAGAGCAGTGACCTTGAAATCGGTCTTCTCTTCTCTTCTCTTCTCTTCTCTTCTCTTCTCTTCTCTTCTCTTCTCTTCTCTTCTCTTCTCTTCTCTTCTCTTGCAGCCGTGGCTGAGAATGAAAAGAATTTTGTTTACCTGTCAATTAAGGGATCTACTCTATAATGAGAATGAAAACAATGTCTGGGGGTTCATCCAAGTGTAACAACTTAATGAGTAGATACTCCAGACACATGGCAGACACACAGGAGCTTTGATCATACCAAATCATATCCAAACACGGTCTTGTTAGGTTCTAAAGGAGGGAAAGTGGTAGTTATATCTTTGTCTGTCTCCAGTCTAATGATGATTACAATAATACCATCCATTATTGTACTGCTATATAGTGTCCGTTGGTGTCAATCAGACCTTTTTATTTCTTTTGAGATGTTTAGTTTAGACAGAAGTGAGTTTTGTAACCAGTCGGGTTGCAATGGCTGCAGTGTAATCCTGTGGGGCAACTCTGACTGTCAAAGGTTTAGGTTTTTATTCAGTGTCTGACAACATTGCCAAAGCCATTCCAAACTTTTTGTTGAATTAAGAGATCCTTTTTGTGTCCAGAAACACAAGTGTCGCTCGTAGAGAAGTCTCGCTCTGAAATCTTGCAAGATGTGAGTTGTCGCAAGAAGATGACAGTGAAATCGTGAATCAGAGTTGGAAAAAGGAGTTTACATGGGAGGAACTGCCAACCAGAATTTAATTTGAAAGTCATGGCTGAATATTTTGCTGACTTTGACAGATGAGGCACTGCAACAACTCACCTGGCAAGGTGTCAGAGCAAGACCTCTCCTGGGATGTTGTTTGCAGATCAGTGCATTCTGTTGACGTTTTGCACGGCGTCCCAACTTTTTGGGAATTAGGTTGTACTACAATAGCAACAGACGTTGAGTGGAGATGCATATTAGGAATGCAAATAAAAAACAAACAAATATAATGCTTTTAAATTTGCATTTTTATTGCTCACTGTTCCACAAGCATGTCGCAGTTGCTCTGATTTAGTCTTCGCTAACTGCCTGATAATCAGACTACAGACTACAAAGCATATTTGCCATGTGTTGAGTACAATTTGTTCTGAGGGTCCTTGGGAGATGACGATGAAAATGCACACCCTTCAGATCAGTTTGGTTTGGCTTCCTTTGGTGGTGCTAAACACCCGTCTTCATTTCACTCGGTGTTTTGTCCACTGGCGGTCTTGGCTGAAGCTCACAGTTGTCGGTCACGGGGTGTGTGGAGGTCAAAAACTTCGGCTCTGACTCTGACTCTCGAGTTTACACTCCGGAAGAGCACTTTCCCAAGCTCTCGCCTTGCTCGGCTCCCCCGGGGGTTGGCGGGTGAATTATAAAAATCTGTTTCTGTGCAGGCATGCAGAGGAGCAGGGGAGCAGGGGAGCAGGGATGGGACGGGGGAAATGGTGGGAATTCTCAAGCGGAACCCTTAAAATGTGAAGGGGGGATAAAACAGGAAGGAGAAGGAGAGGAGAGGATTTTGGCATCAGAGCTCAGCTCAGAGACTGCGGCTTGGAGGAGAAATTTGATCTGGAGCCCAGAGAATAATGTTAGTGTGCTGAGGAAGCCAGGTTATTGTTGAAAGAATATGTAGGTCCACTCAGGGCTGCACATTCACTGTGGCTGAGCCTGTTTTACAGAGGAAAGGTTTTATCATTAAGCTTCCCACATTGTGTGTCAGCACAATGTAATATCAGATAGCTGTAAATACTGCTCGCTGCAGGGAATCTTTTCGCTCCTTATGAATGATGGTGTATCCAGTGACACATCTTGATGAGTGTGTAAAATCCAGGCCCTTCGGGTGTTGTTAACAGCAGAGACATTCTCTGAGGTGTATGCCACGTCTGCTGGCTGCGTTTAAGGGCATGGTGAAACAGAGTACAGCTGCGGTTGCAGATGGCAGTAGGTGTGTGTGCGTTTATCACCTGGCATAGTACCTGTGGCTGTTCATGAATGACCTCATCCACTGACAATCATCAACGCCTGCCAAACAGCGAGGCGCCTTGCCAGGAAGAACTCCATGGATTCTTTTGTTTGGAGAGCTTTCCTGTCAATGGCCTTACTTTCTCTGTCAGTGATGATTTATGCTGGCTGCAGCTACAGGTCTCCAACCACAGGTGCATCTACACCATAACATCTTGTGTCTGAGGGCCGGATGCGGCCATGATTTGGGGTAATTTGTATTTGGAAGGAAAGGAGCTGAAAACAGCAATATTGAAAGGGACAGCCGACCTGTGAGATTCTGAATATTGCCCCACATGAATAGATGGAAATATATCTTTGACTCAAAGTCTCCAACTACTTGCTTTGAGGATTTGCTAAGCCACGGCAGTGATTTGAGCTAAGGTCACCATGCTAACATGCTCACAATGACAAGGAGGATGCCTTTGTTTGATTGACACACTATTTCTATATTCAACATCTTAGTTTAGTGTGTGGGCATGCTGACATTCAACTAAGCGCTAAATCTGAGGGATCACAAACGTAATTATAATTGATCCCAAAAGAAACATTAAAGTTTGTGCCAGATTTCATGGTGGATAAATTAAACTCAAAACCGCAGGAAATGGCAGGGCTCACCAAAGTCACTAGAATAAACTATCTGGGAGCAATAGATGTAGAATATTTGGTGCCAATCCATCAAGTAGATGTTGATATTTTTATGTTGAAGTTTATGCTGAGATGGAAACACCTTTACCTAATCTATGTAACATATGTCAGTGAACGTTTGTAAATTACAAGTTATACATTATGTGACGTGAGTTACATCACTTGTGTGACTTACATAAGTTGCTTTTAACCCTAGGATGTTTTACTTACCCCAACCAAGTAGCTGTTCTTTCCAAACGCTGACCAAATAGTGACAGCTTGACAGCTTTAATGACATAAAAATCATAATATGTCTGTACAAACTGTGTATCAGCACGCTTTATTTTTGAAAGACTAACCGGATGTTGTGTATTTCGTATTGCTGCTGACTTGACTGAGGAGCCTTTATTTAAAAAGTCCAGCCAGAATTTCTAAATGGCATATTAGCGCTAACATGACAGCGGAGCCTTACACGTGCAAAGCAGATGCTAGAAGGGTAGGTAAAGAGTCATAATTTGAGGGTTATGGCCATTGACGAAGCTGGGAGTAAAAGCATTCATTTGAAATATCCTACAAAGACCTTTGGTGTCACTAAATCTTACCATTTTGGCTAAAGCACCAAATGTGGATTCTTAGATCTGACAGAACCAGTGTTTGGTGGGGTTTGTAGGCCAAAATGAGAGATGTTTAAAACAGGTTGGCAACAGCACTGCTCCGAGGAGCCAGCAGAGCAATTGGGAGCAGACTGGGGATGAGTCAGGAGCTCTGCTGATGGGAGCTTTCTGTCTGTGAAGAGGAGGGACTGACATGGCTGTGGAAGGGAAGCGCAGGACAGATGCTCCGACTCTGAAAGGAGAGGTAACATGACACCCCCTCCCAGATGGGAGGGGGGGGGAATAGAGGGAGATTTGTTTGCTCTGCCTCCAAGACGGATTCATCCTCCTCCTCTAGGTCTTTTTCTCTCCTCATTGGTATGATCTCGTCTTCTTCTGTGGGAGAGAGAGGCTTCCCTTCTCTTCATTGAGCTAGTTAAGGCCTCTTTGTATTTGTTGGCATTAGGTTAAAAGCCACTGTTGAGATGGAAGAACTCATTTATTTTCCAATTTTCCACCAGGTCAGTCCAGGTTTAAAAAACAAAACAACAAAATCCCTGCTACACTTTCCCAAATCTTTTTCAATTATCCACTTGATATTTTACTTTTTATCAGACCAGCAGTGTCAAAGGCTCCCTATTTCTAGAAGGGCTTATCTTTGAAGACTTTAGTGCATCGTTAGCCAGCAAGCCGCACCGTTTGCAGTCAGGGGAATGTGGAATGGAAGCCACAAACTCCAAAGGGAAAGCCTGCGGTTCAACTGTTACGGGATGGTCATTTGTAAACTCTGACAGGTGGAGGGAGCGAGAAGAAGGAAGGATTTTGCTGAGTTTGTCTGGAGCTTTCCTTCCCTTTTCTGCCATTCTGACCTTGCGGTAGCCGGAGCTGTCCCATTTATCAACAATGAACTCAAGCTCTTACTGTACGGGGGGAGAATTCTGCAATTCTGCAAAAAAGCCTGGTGACTTCATTTCAGGAAGACCTGAGAGGTCGGTCTTGCACCAGCTTCCTGCAGGTCACATCACACTTCCTGTCTGTTTGTGGGCACAAACAAGAACATAACTAGTCATTACATGCATAAGAGGCCTCGTAATGGTGTCACAGTCTGTCCCTTGGTTGTGCCTGTGCACCATAATTACATCTATATTGGCTTTCTCTGTGGTCCGATTATAATTAAGGTTTGTTTATATATTTTCTGAGGTAATATTTTGGCCCATTCTTCTCCAGCTCTCAGCGGGATTGACTGTAGGCATTCAAGCCGTTAGGAGTCTCCTCTATAAACAACAACCACAATAACAAGAAATGCTACATGTGTGGAGTTGAAAATACAACAATGGAAACTTGCGTTGTATTTTTAGAGTGCATTGATAAGCAAAAAAGCATGCAGGGAGAAATTAATTGTTTGTGGTATCCCCCGTCAGTTCCTGTCTGGTTCTGCGGCTAACCCAGTTTCAATACTGTCTCACGTCCATCTTCTCCTGACAATGGAGGGAGCAGGGGGGAGGTGGAAGGGCAAGAGGACACAGCGCAGCGGGGCTGGAGGGCAATCAATGGGTCTGTAGGACAGGACACTGGGCAGCTGGATGACTTAAACAAGCGCTGGTATGTGCATGTACAAGCCATCCAACCTCTCAAGGCTGATAGGCATCTTTACTCGTCATACCACACAGATCCCTGTGGTCTGTGGTTGGATATAGAACGGAAAGATAAGGAAAGCCAGCTGATGGAAAAGTAATGCGTGTGATAGAATGGGACAACAGAGAGATAAAGAGATGAAGTTGAGAGAGAAGTAAACACACCGTGCAGCAAGAAAATTGGATTCGATATCTGGGTCGGCTTTTTCGGCTTGTAGCGCACTTTCTGGCTGTCAGTCGCAATGCATGGGCAGATACAAACAGAGATACAGGCATGGAGTTGGCCTGTTTGGCTCATGTCCAAGGCCCTGCTATGAAATCAGCTTGGGAAAGCAGCAGGGGCCCTGAACAGGACACAGAGACAGAAACAGAGAGAGAAAAAGAGAGAGGGAGACTGCCGAGCCCAGATAAAATTCCATTGTTTATTTGCCCGACCCTCTCCTTCCCTCCCCCCTGTCCTTCACCATCAACCCTTCCTTTTCTACTTCTTCAGGAACCAGGCAAAACCCTGTCAAAGCCTTGCAGGTCAAGGCAGCATGTCAGTCAAAACCCACATATGGCTCAAACCAAGTACTTCATGTCAGATCTGGCAACCCTGCAGTGCTTGAAACAACTTGACTGTACATGAATTATCTGCAGAGGCAGGTAAGACTTGGTACGGTTTGGTACGAAGGAGAACGAGAGGGTAAGGACTAAAAAAGAATCAGTCCCCCTCCGTCCTTCCCTCCTATTCTTCTCTCCCTCCTCCATCTTACTTTTGTCCCTGCAAACTCCAAGACTGAGTGGGAATGAAAGGGAGAACTAAAAGAGTGAAGGACAGGGAGGAAAAAAGCAGCCAAGTTTGCCAGAAAGAGCTAGCTAAATGTGCGGTGGTGCATTAAATTGATTGCAGGCGAGGCTTTGGCACATGCTGCCATGAGCCACATCTTGCAGGGGATGGGGTCCTCGACTCAGCGTGGGTTCAGAAAAAAAAAGAGAAAATAAATCTTTTTTTTTCTCTTTACAGTATATAAGTCCCATTTTGAGCTATCATGTTCTCTCCCTCACCCAGTTTTATGTAAAAGCTCACATAAGGATGACAAGTGGTTCATACGCGCTGCCTCTTTTTGGTTGCTTGTTTTGTGTGACTATATGTCCTGATAACCGTTAAATGCGGCCCGGGAGACTGTGCCCTTTTTAGGTGTTTCGAAATGACAGAGAGAAAAAGAGCAGTTTGGGGAAGAACGAGCGAGGGGATGATGATGTCATGGTGTTAGCTGTTTCTGCGGGGCTGGACAGAGGGATGGAGGGACAGAGGGATAGAGGAGAGGATGAAATCTTTATGAGAAGCAGCTGTTGGGGAGAGGCGGGCCTCCAGAGCATGAAGCAGCAGCCAGCCAACAGATCACTGACATCAACTCAGAGGCCCGATAAAGTAACCTTCGAAAAAAAAAAAACTGACGGCACCACCTGCATACAAGCATGATGGAGTTGATTCAATTCCAGCAGCAAAACATCCCGCGATTATCACAGAGTTAACGCCCAGAGATTATATTTGAGGCTCGACAAGCACAAAAAAACTCAGCAACAAAGCGACAAAACCAAGATGGCTGACTGACAGTGATAGGATCACTTTCTGAGTTGATAATGTCTACACTTAAATTGCATTGCACTGTGAAGAGTGTTTCAAATGACCTCACAGTTTGAGGACCAGCTCAACGTGGAAAATGATGTGCGCGAGTGTGTCATCACATTTCCACTTGGCTGATTCTTCGACCTACCTCAGCGAATCCAACAAAAAACAGTTCAGGATGAATCAAGGAAGAGTCCAAGTCCTTTTATGAAATGAATGTGTGGGCCGCTGAGTAATCTGTGTGCTGACTAACATATTGAACACAAGTGTGCCACGTATTTGTGAATCAGAGATTGATTTACAAATCTTTAGCCAGACCAAGGGTCACACAGGGTGAGGTGTTTTTTTTTCAATGCAGGTTACTACATTGTGGAGAAGGGTCCAACTGCAGACCTGACCTAACCTCTGAGCATCCAGGGCTCTGAGCCAATGAGAAAAATATAGGGTCCTTCTATGTGAGGTCTGACAGTTACACTAATCATCCCAACGTGAATGTTCTTTACACAGCTTTACCTTCTCTTTGGATGGGTACAAACGAGCACAACACTATGAACGCCTTCCAGGAGAGATTGTCTGAACATGTGCGCCACTATCGCCATGCTTAAGCTATTATCACGTCTCACCACTCTCTATGGCGGCTTTCATTCTGCCTCCAATTGTGGCAGTTTCAAACAGATATTCATGATCCTAACCCTTACAAAATAGTCTTTTTTTCAGTTTTTAAGTGCCCTGTAGTTTATAGCCTGTTATAAAATAGCCAATTAATTTCTCCCATTGCTAAAACACAAAGTTGTCTTTGGGCACAAGCTCCTCATCTTCGATGCTGCTATGGAAGAGCCACGTGAAGTGATCTGGTTGGCTTCATAACGGTATTGTTTTGTTCACACTGTGCCGATCTGGTTATCAAAGTTGCCATGTAAAGTTTGGAAACAGAAGTAAGAGGACATTAAATACCGCAATTGCCACGATTGGCCTCCAAAGCAGATCGTGGATGCTTCTGAGATTGATCACAATCTAAAATCGTCAAATCACTCATCGCATACCCCAGCCCATTCGCTGATAAAGTACAGCAAGGGCTAAAGGGTCCAAAAATGCTCCAGTGACAATCTCAAGTCAAAAGTTTGCCTCACTTGTAGTAAAAATACCAAGGTTGTATCTCATGACTATCATACTTCAGTCATTAAGTCTAAACAAACAACAACATCCCTGTCTCAGTTGTATATGTGAGTGCATGTTTATAAGAATCTGTCCACGGCCTGATACCCAGTGTCCATCCGCTGATAAAAATCTCCTACTGAGTTTGTTATGCAACTGATGCTCGGCTCTGATGCCCTGCCTCTGACCCAACTGCTGTTATCTCTGTCTAGTAAAGGCTCTAAGGCATTTAGGATTGTCTTCTGTTCACCAAGCACTGACCATTTTTCATCTGAGGCCAGGACTGAGGGTTTTCCCTGATAAAAATACATGTGTGTAGTTTTTTTTATCTTAAGGTCATTAGGTAAATAATCTAAAACCAGGACTTCACAAAATTAAAAATATAAATATTTATTTGTTTATCAAACAGAAATGCTGTGATTTATTGTGATTGGAACACACTTTCTGCTGCCATCTTCTCCACCCAGCACTTATCCACCCATCTGCTGATGAACAATACCGCTTCCTCTGCTGCAGTGTCCACTGCCTGTCACACCTCACAGGGCTGAGGGGGGCGGGGCAGGTGGAGGTCTTTCGGGTTGCAGTTTCCCGTGATGTTTTTATTGGCCTCAGCAGATGGCTTCCCTCAGCCTCTGCATTGTTATGGTGGCCATCTTGCTCTTGGGGTCAGGGTTAACAATAGTTGCCAGTAGCAGTGGGAGACAAAAGCCTTCGCAGCTCCAGAAAAGGGTTTCCTCAGTAACAGAATGTTGTAAAACTGGCAATGCTGTCAAATTTACTGCTTTTACAAGATGCGAAGGGAAGTACTGCTTGTCAGGTTCAGGCGGGAAGGACTAACTTCCATGTATGAGTCAAGTTTGAGAAATGTTTCGAGTCCAGCAAGTCAGAATTGTGTGAAAATACCAAATTACCATTTAAGGCACTAGAATCTCCACTGAACAGCACTTTCTGTCTTGGCCTTGGGGCTCCAAATAATGAAGTGGGACAGCCTAAAAGCCTTCACTGTTTTCACAGCGCAACAGTATACTTGTATTATTCTTTGCAATATCCACTTTCCTCTTTAATTTTGACAACCCTTGTCTCCCCAACCCCCCTCTCCTCTCCAATTTTCTCGCTCTTCATATCTCCCATCTTTCCTCTCCCCCTGTGATATGTAACACCCTCCTCAACCCAGTAAAAAGTTATACTGTAAAACTAGAAGGCTCTATACATTCTTTATAGTTTTCCCTGCCCTCCCCCTTTCCCTCCTTTCCATGCAG
The DNA here is from genome assembly GCA_963678695.2 of Diplodus puntazzo. NCBI lineage: Eukaryota > Metazoa > Chordata > Actinopteri > Spariformes > Sparidae > Diplodus > Diplodus puntazzo. Next base: position 18,538,209 of record OZ023161.1, on the reverse strand, counting down.
GATTTCTGTTCTTCATTTCTGTGTTGGGTTTTAGTAAGGAGAAAAGAATCAGGAGAAGGAGGAAGGGAAAAAAATTGGTTGATGTTTCCCCTCAAACATGTGACCTCTGCTCAGCTCACAGCTGAAAATAATTTGGGCCTACAGGCCGGTGGATGGCTGACACAAACCCTCCTCCTCCTCCTCCTCCTTCTCCTCTCTCTGGGGGGCCAGGACTTGGACCAATGGGGGGGCTAAAGACAAAGCAATGGAAGGCTGTAAGTTGAGCTGCAAGCAAAACTGGAAGCTAAAAGATGACATATCTTACTTTTAGTCTAGAGACTAGACCACAACTTTTTACGCAGTGTCCATTTGCTCTTTCATTCTGGAAGAAGAAAAAGTACAAGCCTAGAATCACTCCAAAACACTCGACCCAGAGGGACAATTATGTTGTTAGCTCAGGGAAGAGTTCAGCTGTTTGGCTGCAATCTTTTTTTTTTTTACGGAATCTACCAAAATTGTGGCTTTTTTTCTGACTTGCCTCACTGCCAGTTAGGACAGCGATTTCTGGAATTCGGCTGAATTGGGCTCACATTCCCGACATAGTAACGGGACGAGGGAGAGAGGTGTCAGGGTTTAGCTAATGCGGGTTTATTGGGAGAGGATTGGAGGGGGGTTTGGGCCAGGCAGTTCTCAGGAAATGTTTAACGGCCTATGGATACCCTAAAGTATCCCGGCACATCTGGTTGAAGTCACACTTGCACACACATCCATAAGCTGGTCTGGAGTATGGGTACTTTGGCAGGATGTGTAGGTGTTTTTTTATATGAGGTTCAGTGTGAGTATCCAGCTGGGTGGCAAAGCATGTATTAGTGTCTCTGTGAATTTACTTAAGAGCAAATGTGAATACCTGCTAACAGGAGTTGGCCCTGACCTCTATTTCTCTCTCATGTTAACCACATCTGTACTGAAAAGAGGCTAGGCTCTTCTTCTTCATGGCAACCTTTACCAGCATTTATAGGCCATGAGCGCTGAGCCCCAGCGGCTCTAATTCGATGTTACATACGGATGATCTTTCTAGGCTCCAATTGGATCTGGTTCCATTGTACTCTGACAAATGGACCGAGTAATAATCCCAAACTGGCCGAGCATGTCCCCTCACACTCGCCTTGGCGCTACTTGTCTGTAATAAAGAACAGAGACAAATGTGTCCCGCTGGAAGACACTCAACACATTAAGGAAGTTGTGTTTTGGAATGAAACGAGAGCTTGCGAAGAGAATCTCAAGCGCAAAAACAAAATGTGTGCACAGTGCTTGTCTTGAAAATACACCAGAAATCTGTTCTGGCAGAGTTCAGAAAGATGAGAAACTGAGTGATAACTGAAAAACGTTAAACTGAGTGCCCCTCTCTGGCTTCCAGCTGCCACTGATGTTTTCCTTAGTGAATTTAATCATATTAGAATGTGCAGTTCGTCGTATATTCCGCAAGTTTTCCATAATGCCACATGGCTGCTGGAACCCAGTGTGTGTTTATGCCTGTTGGCTTAGCATTGTTAGAGCTTAATTTTTAGCTGTATCCGCCAATTACTAATCAAGCTGGGTTTGCCAGTATTGGGGGGATGCCATGCAACCTGTGAGGTCTGCTTCTCTGCAGCTTGGTTCAGAAATGAGTTCCGCTAGCCACAGGAATGAGAGGTTTGAGTTATTTGGTAGTTTACATCCACACACTAGAGTTTGAAAATGTACCCTATGGGAGTCCTGGGGAAGCAACTCTTCTTTTGACCCAACTCTCATTTGTCAGTCTGTATGTTCGCCTATTTTTATGTATCATCTTAACGCGAGCTGCAATATTTTCAGCCGTCTACATTTATGCAGTGTAACAGTTTGACTTGTGTGTGTTTTTCTTTGCGATTCCATGACCTATAAGATGAAATATAAGTCTGCTTTTGCATTTTTACATGTGACTTTCGTCCACACGATGCACTCACCCCATTATCCAAATCCGTTCTGCAAACTGACTGTGTTCCTCTCTGTGTGGCTGTATAGGATGCCAGCTGCTAGCACCATGACTGGTGGGAGGGCCCTGCTGCTCTGTACAAACACTGACAACTGTATCTACCAATCAGTCAACGGGTAGGTACCTCAAAATCTGATCAAAAATTCTGATTCTGTGTAAAAAGTATAGTTGTAATAGATTTGTAACATCTCAGAAGCTTACTTTTGAACGAGTTGTAGTCAAAGCCTTCTCGAGCAAGGTTTCTATAACCTGCATTTAGTGTGTAGCATTTTAAAAACATCAGTCTCTCATTGTGACTTCGTCATCTTCCAATGGAAAGTCAGACAACGGTTAAGACTGTAAATCACCTGTTCCTCAAAACCACTGGCTGGCTGGTTTTGCCAGTGCAATTGTTTCTCAGAGTAAGATTCCCCGTGCTGCTGCTTTCTGTTGCGCAGTTTTGTCGTTGCGCCCTGCCAGAAAGCTACCCAGCAATATCGTTTAAAATCAGATCAGATAGTGCTGTACAGAGGCCAACAGGAGCTGCATATCTTCTTGGTAATGGTCTGTTTATAGTGAAATGGGGACTGTTGAAAGTAACTATACTAATAGTTTCATATCTAGACCAGATGCCCTACTTGTTGTTTGAGCATTGGCGAGCTTTGGATGAAATTGTTAGCAGAAATGATCAAAAACAGCGTTAAAACATTGGTTCACTGAAAAGGAGTAGAAAAGATCTCTAATTTTAGGAGAGAAGTAAACTAAGACTCTAAGACGCTAAGAGAGCACAATGCAGTAAGAAAAATAAACCAACCACTAAAGTTAAACATTCTTTTTGGCGTGTTTGTAGCAGCGCTGAGTATTGTAGAACTTTTTTCCTTTAAATGTTTTGATTTTGGGTCAATTTAGCACATACGTAACATCTTGTTCTTAAATGCAAAGATAAAGCACAGGTCCGACGAATCACAATGAGTACTACTCAGCCTGTGAAAACAGTGTTTCGCTTCGTCTTCTGCGGTTATATAAGGGAGATCTCCAAAGTTGAAAAACTTTGGAGATCAAAACTAACTCCTCTACTTCATCACTTGTTACCCTCCAGGAATTGTGTTTTTTATTCTGTTGCTGTGCTTGGGACATTTTTGAGCATCGGCAGTTCTGGAGAAAAGAAGTTAATTGTTTAGTCTCATTCCCAGGCGTCAAGTACCAACCCTTTTGATTGGTTGCCAGTGCTTACTGCACCTTTAAATGTTATGTTTACGAAAGGCAACTGCCCAATCCTGCATTGTACATCTTTATATCTATCTCTTGCGAATCCTAGAGTTTATGCAGGGGGAATACTAAATTGCTGGAGTACAGAACATGGCAGAACTTGTTGAGTGCCATTTGACCTACCAGGTTATCCAAAAACACACTTTGTCAGACATGAAGGTGAAACCATAACATAACCCTTACTTTCAACTTGTTATACTTCTACACATTCTTCTCAACATGTTGTCATTTTCCCATTACCATCACAAAGTTCTGTATCCAAGCTTGAAACGCCCCTTTCCATTAGGGTCAGCTGTATAACAATAGTAGGACTAGAGAAGCAGAGCAAGGCAGAGTTGGCCATCTGGCATCTGGATACTGTTACTGCCCCCTCGCTGCCACTGTCTGATGCCTCTGTGACCACTCTCTGTGGCCCCTTCTGTCATCTTTGCAATATTCATTAGTTCTATTTAGATTATAATGAAGGGGATTTTGGTTTGTGCCAATAAGAGGGATTGTCTAGTAGAAGACTTAATCGCCTGTTGTTTTGAGTTTGGTTCGGCATATTGCTCAAAAGCTCAGTACATTTCTCTTAGAGAAAATTGGCAAAACTGGCAAAACTATCTTTAAAGTAAGTTAGGTTTATTTCTGTTGTATTCCTTCTTGCCCCTTTCCAACCCTTTTTTCCTCTCTGCTGATCCTGTGTTAGCTCATCTGGTCAGAGATGCTATTGTGCCCTTGTACCCCTTTCTCTCCTTCCGCCCTCACTGACCCTCATCTCCACACTCCGACCATCCTTGGCTGCAGTTGATAGACCAGCTTTTCATGCTTTTTATGTCTATCTTTCTTTCTCTCTCAATCATAATCAAGTGTTGTTTTTATTAGACTGGGGGGCACACACGATTAATTTCCTTCTCCATCTGCTCCACTTTTTCGTAGCTCCTTCACTCGACCCCCCTGTCTACTCCTGTTCTCCCTTACTTGGCTTTTCTCTTTGACCTAGTTTTTCCCCTCTATTGCTTCATGCTTAATAGAAACTGCTGTTTCAACGGAGGGATACTAAAAGACACAGAAAGGGGGAAGGGAGGGAGGCCAAACTAATAAAACCCCAAGCAATTTGGAAGATAATTATTTGGTTTCCTCATTGGTCATATTTACAACATCATGTTTTTCTTTTTGCGTTTGCGAGGTCTCGGAGGAAACTTGAATCAGTAATTTCCCCCAGAGATTTCCTCTGGATTGCATGACTGTTAGTTTTCACATCCAGTGTCACTAGAAGTCACACAGCAAGGCCACGTTTCCTCTGTTTGTTGGAAACTCAATCATTTGATGAATGGTCTTTGGGCCAAAACTGAGATTTGAGGGTCAGGAGTAGAGAAGAAAAGATGCACGTCTACACTTCGGCCTCTCCCCTCGTCTGTGTATACCTTCATCTTCTCTCCAGAAATAGCCGTGTGTGTAGCTTTTAAACTTTGACCCCCGCAGAGAGTTCAAATAGTCATGACCCAGTAATCTTCTAGGAGTGACTCACGGCTGAAACAGAGGCACCAAACAGACGTCTGAGCTCTTTTAATAAGAATTCTTGTTTACTCCATAAAACAAAGATCCATTGGGATGTAATTGTAAGTGCTCGCATTGTGTGGCCAATTTTAAGAGCTTTGAGGAGCTCAGTACTTTGCAATGTACACAGGAGGCAGCAACTGGCATTTTTTTTTACGAAAATAATTGCACTATAAATTACTAGAGTTGACAACGGTGCAATGTAGTTTCTTCCTCTGTTTATCTGGTTTAAATTAAGTGCACATCAGCCAGAGTAGTGGCTCGGTGGTTAGCTCTGTCGCCACACCAAGACAAGACTCTTTGCCTGCTTTGTTCACGTTTGTTCCCTCCCCACAGCCCATCTTGTAACTGAAAAATGACCTTCCAGTCCGGTTAATCATGAAATATGTCTCAAGAAAAATTTAATACTTTATTTTTAGATGATGAAATCATATATTTTCTCACCAATTATAAATAATATTGTCAGGCACCATTTGCATTGGACTATTAACTTTGCTTGGTCTGGATTAGTAAAATATTAACAGAAAGCTGATTGAGTAAACTTAATAAAAATATATATTCCTGATTTTCTTGTTTGTGTCTTTGAGCCTCAGGCAACTATGTTCATTTTGTCTGTGTGTTGTTCTTTTCTAGGCTGCAGTGCTGTGGCTTGAAGGTCGGGGAGGTTCCGTCGTCTGGGGCGCCCCAGCGCCAAGAGGTCTGCGGGTCACCAGGGGACAGAGACAGGAAGGACAACGTTGTGTCCACCAAGCGTCCCCTCTCCCCCCTACTTAGCCTGAGTGACAGCCCGGGTCCTCCTGACACCATGCTAGCTCACAGGAGAGCCTCCACCAACGCTGACCCACGGACTCCCAACATGGAGAACGGGCTGTGCGGCAAGGTGAACCACAACAAGAGCCCAGCGGGACCCAAGAGTGCCAGCATTCGTGATAAGATCTCACAATGGGAGGGTAAAAAGGAGCCTGCCCCGCCAACTTCTACAGGAACATGTCCACTGAGCGCATCGCAGAAGGAAGTTGAGACAGCAAGGAAAAAGGAATCCAAAGCTTCAGAGGTCCAAAGGACAGATAGCAAGAGGTTTGTCAGCTGGGACAGACAAGACTCAGGCAAGGAGAATTTTGGAAAGCTGGGGGATTCGAGACCTAAATCACCTGAGGGCTCAACAAACAAGGACAAAGAGATGATCCTAGAGAAGGGATTTCGGGCTTCCAAGCCAACGGAACAACCCCAAGACAAGAAAAGTGTTTTAACTCATGTTAAGAAACTGGAGAAGGCAACAAAGGAGGTTCCTGACAGACCTTCGTTGGCTTTTCCAGGGAATTACTTCTGCCCTCCTTCAAAGGAGGATCTGGAGGAATCAGAAAAGAAGGGCCACGAGCCAATTTTTGGGACTTTTGATGTGACGCGACCTGGTGGGTCACGGAGGAGGAGGGAAGGGGATCCAGAGAACGTATACAGTGAACCAGGTGCTCCATCTATAAACCCTCTACCTAAACCTCAGAGAACCTTCCAGCACCACACGCCCCCCACCACGCCAGCTTCAGGGCCCGGCTCAGGGAAGGGAAGGAGGAACTTGCCCCCTTTACCTTCCATTCCTCCTCCTCCTTTACCCACATGCCCACCACCTGGAGTTTGCAGGAGACCCTGGGCTGACAAACCCCGGGACAGCAGTAACAGGTAAGAGATTAAGAATATAAGATGAATATGTGCAGCCATGATTAGTTTACAATAATTACTTTAAGGTACCTATGCTTGAAGGAAAGTTTATGAGCAAGCTGCACCAAATTTCATAGCAATAAATCCAACATTTGTTGTGTACCAATGGTGGACCAACCAACCAACAGACAGACATTTAGATATGAGCCACAGTGTCTTGTCGAAAGTCCTAAAGCTAACTTGAATTAAGCAGTGATGTCTCTGTGTATCCTTTAACCCCTTACCCCCTACCAGCAACTAAACACCGAGGCGAACAGCTTTTCCCACATCTGTTGAGAATCAAAACCACCAGTGACATCAGCCTGTTTCTAAATATCTCAAAGAATGAGCTCACTGGTTGGATCTGAGGAATGTACACATCAACTCGACTCATTCCTCTTTCCAAAACTTTACTGGCAGTGGAGAACAACATCCAGAGTGGTGTGAGTCATGTCAAAGACGTCCTTTGCTTTTTTTCAAGAGTTTCAGCCTTGACAGTAAAAATGATTGTGCAAGGCCTCTGGCTATCACAAATCAGTCGTCAGGCATTTATTTTGCAGAGTTCGAATTTTCTTAATGTAGAAATGCACCTACTTGTCAAGTGTAAAGTTTTGCTCCAGCGTCTGACTAACTTATTCTGGCAAGAGCAATTAACATGTACACTTTTTCAAGAGGTCTTCTGAGGGGTGCTCATATTCAGATGGTTGCAATCAAACAAACAAAGCTCTGCAGGGAAACCCAAAAATGTGAACTCTGCAGTATTGGAGTACATCTATTGTTCGCTCTCTCCAGTGGTCTGAATTCTTGTTTGGAGCTTGGCTTGGATCTGTTACATTCCATACCATATGTGGAGGCCTCACTCTGCTCAAGTGTGCTGTGTCAAGCCCTTTGTTTGGCCAGGCTGTCTTTCAGTGAGTGTCCGATGCAGTGTGCATTTTTGTGCGTGGGCAAATGGGTCGAGTTTCTAGTTTAGTGGATGATCAAATTAGATCATTAAATGGCATGCAGCAAGTCTGCAATAAACCCTACTTTTGTAAAGCGTACTACGTCCAGTTTTTGTTACAACTCTGCCAGAAAAATGTTTATTTAACTCCATCGTCATTTATTTTCCATAACTGTACGTACACATCAGGGGTCTCGCAAAATACTTGACATCATCATGATGCCAGATTTAGCCAAACGGCAAAAGTCAAGCCACTTACCTCCAAAATGTCAACCAAGTTAAGAAAAAGAACTATGTTTTCAGCTTTGTGGCAATGCATTGTTCAGATGATTCAATGGCTTTGTAAATGGTTTGTTTGGCTTAAGAAATAGGAGAATTGTCTCAACTCATAAAGGAGTGCCCCCTCCTTCAGTTTTATCACAAAAAAATTCCAATTTGGAGATAAGTGGTATTGACTGGACAGCAACAATATTCAAGTCAAGTATAAGACAAAGACAGACAGCAAACTCTGACTCTACCGACATTACTTGGTAAAATCTCAAACTCTAACAGGAATGACGGACGCAATATCCTGTTCACAGCTCATGATTAATCCTCTATGTTTGACTGCAAGACATAAATCCAACTGGTATAGGAGCTCATGTAGCCTAACAAATTCATACAACATGTAGTTGTTTTTGCAATTCATTCATCTGCAGTGACAAAGGTTCTGTCATGAAAGTAAACAGAAATCGAGGGTACCTGACAGGAGGCCTTTTGGCTGCTAACAATCAGACAGTGAACTTAGCCGAAACATGCAGTTTTAGCAGCTGTCTCAGTGAAAGCAGGAAAACATGTTACACCTGCACACTGACACAACACAGCCGCTTTGACACAGAAAAGTGGCTGCATACTGCCTGCAAAGAAGCTGGAGAGACACCGAGTCAGTGCAGTTGGATCAGGGATTTTCTCTTTGTGTCTGAGGAACAGAGGAATTCTTACAGTAACAGATTACTTATTTGAAAACGTAACTAAATAAAGGATCACTTAAGTTGCTCTGATTGCAATGGATGTAGCAAGCTGCTCCTAATAAAGGCGCAAATTAGTATAAGTGTATGTATATGCATACACGCTGGGACACATGCAACCACGGGTGCTTGCGTGTGTTTCATTCAGCTGGTCTTTAATCTAGGGCAGTGATGAAACACAGATGTGATCGTTCAGATGTGGCAACCAGCAAACGGCAACATCAGTTTTCCTGCATATCTGACATTTTTTAACTGCACTGACATGAACACAGAGGTATCAGGCAAAAGTCCTTCCTTCCTCTTCTTTTGTATTTGGCGTGCAACTCTCCTAAATCTTTGTAATCCTCTATCCACCAGGAAGTCCTATGAATTTGAGGATCTGCTCCAGTCGTCTTCAGACAGCTGCAGGGTGGACTGGTACGCTCAGTCCAGACTGGGCCTAACACGCACTTTATCGGAAGAGAATGTCTACGAGGACATAATAGGTAAACAAGACAACGTCGATTCTCACTAAAGGTTGGGATGCTGCGTAAGGCAAAAAACAGAAGACAATGAATTTGATTTGATTTTTGAAAATATACACTTATTTTAAATTTGGTACCACGTCTCAAACAAGTTGGGACGTGGGCAGCGAAAGATTGTCCTGGAGCTGTCAAAAACACCTGTTTAGATCACTCCTCAGGTAAATAGGTCAGTTGGTAACAGGTGATAGTATCATGATTGGGTATGAAATGGGCATGCTCGAAAGCTCAGTTCCTCACAAGCAGGGATGGAACGGAGTTCACCACTTTGTGAAACGCGTGATAGTCTAAAGAATATAACTACATGGGTTCTGGGAGACACTATGAAACCGTTGTTCATTGGTGAGTTATTGCAACGTGACTTTGTTTATGCTTCACACAGTGTCCCACCTTTTTGGGAGGGATCGTACAAATCACACTTCGTTTTTTTTTTTTTTTATCTGAATCTTCAACAAACTGCTGCATCATTCAAAAATCAAGCTTCTGACATGTGATTTTAAAGTGTTTGTAAAAGGTTCTGCACTTTTTAGGCTGTGAATTGATTTGTATTTTCAAAATAGGTCGTAGGTTGTCCTATTTCTCTACCCTTCATATGCTGCATGACCTTTTAGTTTCATTTCTCATATCGGTGTGACTCATAGAGTTCAGTCACAGAGGTGACGAGGAGGCCAAGCTGTCTTTACTCTGCTCTGTTTTTTCTGCTCCAGTTTTAATTTAAAGCCACGCTGCCTCACTTTTATTAAAAATCATGTGTAGAAACCTGACCTGCGTTCCTGCCTTCCTGCCTTATTGTCTGCAGTGTTATGCCAACCCCACCTAGAGCCTGTTTAATTTCATAACGTGTACAATAGTGGTGTTGTGTGAGGTTGTGCTGCAGCTGAGGTTGGCTATTGTGCAGCAGGGGGCATATGAATGGCTTAGAGCCATGGACCATTACTGGCAATCACTTCAGTGTGTTTTTGGTTTTCCTTCCAGGGGCTGGTGCGTAATGAGTGCTGCTTGCTCGCAACAATCAAATTAAGTTTAATTATATTCGACTGATGCCGCAGCTTATTTTGTATTACTTTGTAGTTTCCTCCTTTTAGATAGCAGTATTGTTCTTTAAAACGCTCAGACATTGTTCACCAAGCACTCGGCAGTGTCCCATGGGTGAAGTAACTCTGACTCACTCACTGTAGCTGTTGACTCAAAAAGCAGCCCAGGGAGGCAGAGATATAGATAACGTGGACAGTGGTGAACAGTTGTGGTGTCCTCCTCGTAATTGTGTCATCAACCTTCACACGCAAACCAGGCTCTCGTCAACACAGTTTAAGCACACAATCCGTATGCCTGATAGTGTTTTCAGATTGAGAGGAAGGCAGCTGTCACTGCTGCTGTGTACTCAGACGCATGCCGCGATGTGTGCACACACGTGCACAGCTGACGGCGCACACAAACACACCTTAGAGATCGGTGTGACGTGCTCATCCGCCAGCAATGTGAAAAACAGCGCGCAGATCCCTTGTTTTCCTCAGAGGGAGACGGAGCGGGGAACTGAACGTCCCTCTTTCTACTCCGACTCCTCCAGGTTGCATCTGGCGGATGGATTGATAGAGCAGAGGAGAGATACAGAGAGACGGAGACAAAGAGAGAAATGAGACACAGGTTTTGGAAAAATGAAACTTCCTCACTCCTTATCTGCAGGGGAGGACCTGAGGCTAGAGTTACGTTTAGCATCAGACGTGCACAAGCATCTTATCCCAGTGAAATATGAGCTGGGTGAGTGCACTGCTGCCTCTGGTAGCTCTCTGCACATCTGGACCACGAATCGTCTAGCAAAGCAAACATGACTGATACAGAAAGTGTACTTTATCTGCTTTTTGGAAAGCTTGTGAGAGAATGTGACGTTGATTCACTGGTTTTGAAAAAGATTGCATTTTTTTTTCTTCTGAAGATCCTCCATCTAAGGAGAACCCCTATGAAGATATAGAGCTGGAGAGAAGTTGTCTGGGAAGCAAATGTGTTTCCCCTGCCTCCTCATCTCCTGTTCCTGACACACCAACTAAGGTACCTGATCGCTGATGAATCACTTTAAATCAAAGTAGATTTAATGGAAGCATTCCTATGCTAAGAATTTGTCCGTTTTGCTTCATCTGCCCTCCCTAGCTCTCCGCCAAGCCCGGCTTCTTCAGACAAAATTCTGAACGGCGAAGCTTTAAACTCCTGGAACTGCGCAAGACCGGCAGGGACACTGGCATCTCCTCTCCCTCCAGGATCAGCCCCCCCTCCACACCCAGCAGCCCTGACGACACCCCCTGCCTCTCTGGAGACCCATACAATCGCAGACGGAGGAAAATCCCAAAGGTATGAGAGTCTGAGAGGCCTCTGACAAAGCTCACGCTGCTCCGTCTGTGATTTATGATCCGGTGTACCGCTCGGGGAGGTTCGGAGCTGGTCCACTCATGCTGCCGTCTGGGGATGAGTAAGGCAGGGGAAACTTCTCTGACGGATATTTCCTGTGCGAAGTGTGCCTAGAGGAAGGCCTCCCAGAAGCTGTATTGAAATGATTTTGGTAGGAGGCTGGCAGATTTTGTTTATTAGTTTAAGGAGTTAAAGATGGACATTTCTTTCCCTCTACCTCCCGCAGATGGTGCTGAAAATCAATGGCATCTTTGAGGCGCGGAGAGGGAAGAAACGCATGAAGAGGGTGTCTCAGTCTACGGAGTCCAGCTCAGGGAGAGGTGAGGCTTCAAATGAGATAGCAGGCCAAAGAAAACACTGTTTTACCTGCTTCACATCAACTATGAATTTACTGAAAGAAAATCTGTAGGAATCTTTGCTTTGTCCACCTCTGCAGCGCCTCCATCAAGAAGGCTGTGGGGATTTTTGTGTTTGTTTGTCTGTTGGTTAGCAGGATGTCTCCAACACTTGTTAACTAATTTCAATAAAAGTTGGTGGAAAGTTACGTCGTGGGCAAAGGAACACGAGATTAGTTTCTGGTGTGAAAACAGTTCCAGGTGCAGATCCTGCTGTGAAGCCAGTAATTCTTCCTGACATCACAAGGCCATTTTGTCTAATATTTTCACAATTCTCTGTACTTTGTACTCTGTACTACAATTATATGGCCCTTTTTCAGTGTCCTCCAGTGTTTCACACTTTACAAGTCTGATAATACCTCATCATATGTATTCACTTAATTTTATGGGCAAGGTTACTTTCAAGGGTCGCTTGAAACTGACCCATGTTTCAGAGGACTGGGTGGTGTTGTTTGGTGGTGGTGGTGGTGGTGGCTGGAATGAAAGCAATGAGAGCAAATTCCATGTGTTCAGAGTTTCCTGTGATTGTCATGAGCGCCCTCCTCACGATCTGTTTTTCTTTTTTATTCTCGTGTTTCTTAATTTAGTGACGGACGAGAACAGCGAGTCAGAAAGTGACACAGAGGAGAAACTACAAGGTGAGAACAAAAAAGAAATAGTCACACATACAGGAGCTAAATATGAAATTGTTATTAGTTCCAAAAATTAGGCACGATAGGAGAATGTGTGCATAATACTGATTCAGATCCTAGTTTTTGCTCCTTTCATTGTTCCACTGTATAGCTTACATCAAAAGTATACACAGATGGAATTGATGATATCCTTACATGGCCTCACGGTGACCCTCCGTGCTTTTGCGTATGTCTGCATACATGACTGGATTTATTGCATGAAATGTGTTTCTGCGTCTCTCAGCTCACAGCCAGCGGCTGGTGTCGGTCCAGTCCATGCTGAGGCAGACGGGGCGGTACCGGACCTTGGAGAGGGATCTGATGGAGCTGCAGGAGAGAAAACTCTTTGAGTATTTCATAGTTGTTGCGCTCCACAAGACCAAGGCTGGAGTCCCATACCTGCCAGAGGTCACACAGCAGTTCCCTCTCAAGGTGAAAGAGGATCGAAATGTTACCAACGCAACTTATTTAAAAAAATGAAGTGCTGGAAATTAAAGAAAGAAAACACTACTGATTAAGAAACATCATTTTTGCCTTCCTATCAGATCAATAGTAATAATTCAACCTATGTATCTTAATTAGCAGGAGCCAGTCTGGGCTTTTCTGGCGAAAGAAAAACAGAAATTTTACACTTACTTTATGCAAAAAAAGAGGAGCCTTGTCATTTTTGAGCAGCGTTACCAATGAATAATGAAAACTTCTGTTTAATCAACAAAATCCAAGAATCTAAAATTCTGTTTTAGTTGTGGCCAACATGTGTGCTTTAAGTGGTACTTCTTGTGCCTCATTATTTATTTCCAATGTGCAGATGTCTCGGGTCCATTTAAGTCTTACAGCAATCTAATCTGAAATCTTTTGTGGTGCTAAATATATATATATATATATATATATATATATATATATATATATATATATATATATATATATATATATATATATATATATATTCTGTCTTGTTTGTCTTCCAGCTTGAAAGGAGCTTCAAGTTCATGCGTGAGGCTGAGGACCAGCTGAAGGTCATCCCTCAGTTCTGCTTCCCTGACGCTAAAGACTGGGCGCCTGTCGACAATTTCCCCAGGTCAGTCCGAGTCTGTCGGCTGCCGAGGCCCTTAGGACATAAAAAAAAAAGTGAAAGAAAACAGGGACAGAGGAATTTCCCGGCAGAGTGGTCATAGCTCGCACATGTTCCTCGCTAATAAGCACTTGTTAGAGAAGAAGCTGACAGCCCAAAATAGAAATGACCTCGTGGCTTGTAAGTTGACTGTTCTTTCTTTAACGATTAGGCGCTGGCAGTGACAAATGATTACAGGGAGAGAGGATGGATTGAGGACGTTACACCTGGTTCGTTACTACAAAAGCACCTTCTCTGCCTTTGCTGTTTAAAAACGTCCGTATTACCCAATACCACCTAGCTGAGCCACTCAACGTCCACATTGTTCTGAGAAGTGATGATGCATGTCCTGACTGTGATGGCTAATAATTACCTCCAGGCAAAACGGGCTGGGAACACACACCTTCACTGAACTGGCTGACACTCTTACCTGTCTAGAATGTCCTCACCAGTCAATGAATACCTGTCAGCGAAAGCTAAGAAGGCTTTGTGTGAATATTTGCAGAGTAAGCCTATCCTGAGGGTTTTCCTTCTCAAGTACAAAGTCGTACCTCTGTTTACCAAAACACAAAGTCCAGTGCAGAATGGAGCGCTCTGTTTCCACAACAGTCATTTATGTGTGATTTTAACTGCTTTTAACATTTTCCTGCATATCCAAAAAAAAATGTCTCTTCTTTTTTTATCTCCAGTGAGACGTTCTCATTTGTCCTGACTGGTGAGGATGGAAGCAGGCGGTTTGGCTACTGTCGGAGATTACTGGTATGCCACTAGCTTTTCCTAATTCAATTTAAACACAGATAATCGTTCACTATAAACTGCTTATGTGATTTCCTCTGTTCTTGTATGTTGTAAGTTCTCAATACTTATTTCTGACACATTTCTTGACTTTGCTTGATAAAATGAATCAAAATGTTTTATCCTAAATGTGCTGTCAGTGTCTCTGCGTAACAAAAGCTTTGCTCTGCTCCACTGGTCTAATCCTGTGGTTGTACTTGGATGAGCAGTCTTGTGACACACCAGTGTTTTGAACCTGTCTTTTTCTTGCTGGCTGTTCTCAGCCCAGCGGTAAAGGCCGAAGGCTCCCTGAGGTCTACTGCATCGTCAGCCGCCTGGGCTGCTTCGACCTCTTCTCCAAGGTAGATACAGTGAACCAAACACAAATGCACAAAGTTCACATGAATGCATGTTTTGCGGCAAATTAAATGACATCGCACAGAATTCCTTGTGTTACACAAACACATACTGTACATACAACCCCACCCCCACTAAAGGAGTACAGAACAGTACCACCCTCGGTGCCCACAGAGCCCCACCCGCCCTCCGTCCGGTCTATTTCCCACAGAGCCTCGTAGTCCTGGTTCCAGTATGGAGACACATGTGAACTGCAGCTGATGTGGTTACTGCAGTGGAAAAGGTTCCCCATGCTGGGCTTAAGATTTATAAGCATGTTGAACCGTGTGCTTAGCGTTCATATGCCTTTGCCAAAAAAGGGATTTCAAGGATACAGATTGAGACATAGAAGGGTGAATACAGTGTATCTGTTGTTATTTATGAACCTATAAATATGTTTCATCTGTATGAGATCAGCCACACAACATTAACACTATACAGATGTGTAGATATGTGTGTAGATGAGTACACACGATTGATTCAGCCTGTTAGCCATTAGTTGTACTCACTTTTGACAATGCTTGACTGTCTCCACTGAATCAGGACAAGATTTAAAAAGTCTGTGAGGAGAAAAATCCACTGTTTCCCCAAGAATTGCTAGTCCAGAGTCTCAGTTACATTGAGTAACTTCAGCCTTGATTCATTGATGATGGCACATGAAAACATGGATATAATTGTCTTATCAAAGTATATCACAGCTAATGGATACTTCTGTATCTTTTGCCAGATTAGTTCACAGTTCACATATTACGACAAATCAAGACTTTTGTACTGTTATTGACATCATGAAGACATTGTGATTTGGTTAGGTTTAGGCACAAAAATGACTTGATAGGTTTAGGAAAAGATCATACTTGTAGTAGATAATTAGTTTCATAACGCTACGTAAGTCACGCAAAGTAATGACAAACAAGATCTAATCTATTGAAACTATCGTGTTTTTAGCTGGAATAGAATGATCTAATGCTCTACAGGTGCCTGACACATCTACAGTGTACACAAATATTTGTGATTGTAGATGTTAAAATGTCTTCCCTCTCTGTGTTTCCCAGATTCTGGATGAAGTGGAAAAGAGGAGAGCCATCTCTCCTGCTCTGGTGCAGCCCTTTATGAGAGGCATAATGGAAGCTCCTTTCCCTGCTCCAGGAAGGACTATCACTGTCAAGAACTTCCTGCCTGGCTCTGGGACAGAGGTGAGATGATGGTGGTGTCACTTTAGAAAAACTGCGTTTGAAGTCGTAGGTTTTTTTCACCCCACTCTAAGAGGAAAACTCCATATGTGTTTGAAATTATATAACCACATCAGTGTCTTTCTCTCTTTCCTACAGGTGATAGAGCTGTGTAGGCCGTCAGATTCCCGTCTGGAACATGTGGACTTTGAGTGTCTATTCTCCTCCTTGAGCCTTCGTCTCCTTCTCCGAGTGTTTGCGTCTCTCCTTCTGGAGCGCAGAGTCATCTTCACCGCTGACAAACTCAGGTTGGCTCCGGCAACATATATTGTTACAGATCGCTGTGGTTTTTTTTTTTCCGAAAACCTAAAGATTGCATGTTCGATCCTTGCAAAACCTCAATCCTGGGGCGGGTGGAGTCATTGCGGTAAATTTAATTAATTCATTTGATTAATCTGCCACAATCAGATTGTTAGAGGAAGGGCTACGATGCTGAAAAGACCAAAGAGTAAAGAGTTTGAAGAGTATGACAGCGAGACAAACAGCCTTAGGAAAAGAAGATCTTGACCGAGTGCGAGAGGAAGGAATGCTGTTGTGTTATACAGTCGCCTGGGGAACAATCACTTTTCCTCTGGAAAACTGTCATGGAAGCCAGAAAGAAGGGCTTGAGAGCATGACTCCAGAGCTAACACGTGTTCACAATGACGTCATCACACCCACACAGTCCACTTAAAGCCTTTAACTGCTGTGGTACACCTGGTTCAGCATGTGGGCTCAGTAGAATCAGTACGTAGTATGTAGTTTGCCCATATACCTTTGTTTAAAGAAGTAGTGCAAGAGGCCTTTCTCACCAGAGCTCAGATTACGAGTTGTTGCACACGCTCTGCTGTGGAGTGGAAACTTGGCCTCGTCAATCAATTTTTTTTAATGAATTAACCGTGAGCAGATGCACACCCAGGAGAGATTAAATTAACAGCTTGGGGTGAGTGTGTTTGCTGCCGCTGTATAGTTTTTTATAAGTGTTACATCACTCTCCCTCAAGAGATGCTCTTTAACATTCCTCTTAGGGTAACAGTGGGATTGTTGCGGCAACAGGAATGAACTTTTAGCATTATGTTCCAAATTAAGAAACGTGTGGCGGGAGACGTTATGTCCTTGAGGAGTTGATTAGCACCCTCTTGTGGTAGAGATTAGACTATATATACAGACATAAGAGCCAGCTCTTCGGGATACACTTTGCTTTGTGGAAGATTTTATGATGTATTTTACGCTTAAATTTAGTTAGACTGACACACTTGGTCAATATTACACCTTTTTTGACCTGTGTGTAGCAAGTTCACTGTTGTAGAAAGTCATCATGGGGAACTTAGGGGCCAAGTGAGGCAGCGGTAACTACTGTCACATTATGTTACCTAATGTGATGTATTGAAAAGGGACATATGTAGAATCACAGGTAGAGCCTGACTGAACCCTTGTTTTTTGTGCTGTTGCCAACACCAATTATTGGAGAGTAAAATATTCTGATATCCTTTTCACAAAGATATGAAACAGATGCACTTTAACAATAAACTTTATTGTCTATAATAACATCTGTAAATCACTGAAACAATAAACCTTTCATGGAATTTAATAATCATAAATAACCTCAAGCATGTTTTTCTACATCATAGTCAGCATATATTAGACAACATATACGGCGATGTGATTTATCTATGATCGGCTAACATGGCAGATAATATTGGCCTTCAGATGTATCAGTCAATTTCAACACATGATTATATAAAGGATATTACTACATTGTTCTGGAACACTTGGTCACTAAACATAGTTAGATGACAATTTATTTTTGTTTATATATTTCACTTTTATGTAACCAGAAAGAGATTAAAATCCCTTTTTCAAGGGAGACCTGACCAAGATGGCGCACCATTACAACGTTGCAGAAATCACTGATAGTTAATGATTGATGCACAGAAAAAAATTGATTTACTCCCCCAAATTAATTTGAGACGAGGACATGGTGATTTTTTTTTGTAGTCCTGATTAGTATCTGTAGGGCTTTTTGTTAAGGCTTTCCTTATGTTTTCTTTGAGATAATGTCTTCTACTCTACCACATTGGCCTGTCTAAAATCAGTTATTAACCGTTTTTTTTTCTCTTTCTGCAGCACATTGTCTCAGTGTTGTCACGCAGTTGTGGCTCTACTCTACCCCTTCACCTGGCAGCATACGTACATTCCAGTGCTCCCGCCCTCCATGTTGGATATCGTCTGCACCCCTACACCCTTTATAGTGGGCCTCCTCTCCAGCTCCCTGCCTCGACTCAAAGAGCTGCCCATCGAAGAGGTGAGATGAGTTCATTATGCACCCACCGTGGCCCTTCTTTGAACAATAGCTCCAGGAAATTACATTGCTCTCCTCTGCCCTTCCCTCAGGTCCTGGTGGTCGACCTCTGCAACAGCCGCTTCCTACGACAGGTAGAAGGAAAACAGCGAAAATTTGTCTGCTACACATGTTGAGACTCCGCCAGATGTTTTGTGAATACAGTGTGTTTATTCACTGCAGTGTGTTGACTCTATTTACATCTGTGTGTTTCCCTTCACAGCTGGATGATGAGGACTCCATTCTTCCCCACAAGCTGCAGGCGGCTCTCGAGCACGTGCTGGACAAGAGGAGGGAGCTGGCCTGTGAGAAAGGAGATCTGCCCAACGGTGACTCAGCACAGTTATTACAGCTTTATGATGTACTCTATTTATACAGCATATTTATGTAACATCAGAAGTAACAGATATACTAAAAAACCCACTTCATTGACAGATTATATGATCAATTGTTATTGATTTTTAAAAAAATAACATGCCTTTCTCTGTTGTCTTAAAGACCTGGGTTATGTAACATTACAGGGTGTTCAGAAGATTGCCAAACAAAACTTCTACCTTTTTTATAAGTTCAACTCTCCATCATCCCCGAGCAGATCGCTGATGCAAGCCGCAATAAATAAAAATACATTTATGACATTTGAGCCACCTAAAAGTAATCATATGTGACTTTGTAATAGTTTTGTGGCACATTAAAACATTATTCCATGGCACCTCTGATCCTTTTCGCGCAGTTTAATTATTTTCCAGGACTCTTCCACGTGACTGGATAGCTACTATACGAGCATATATAAAATTAATATTTAACAGTGATGGAAATCATACTAGAAATGTTTCTGGTATGTAGGTAGGTGAAAAATGTCACACTCCAAACGTACATAATGTAGAAGTACACTATAATACAACATCACATCACTGCTTGGTGTGGCCACGAGATAACAGACATACTGTGCATTTTTTAGACAACAGAGTTCAGTGTCGCTACCTTATGCAGCTGTTATGATTATTATTATTATTATGTTTTTAATCACTCATGCATCCTTTAGCACACCCAACATTAAAGTGACACTCTTTAACCAAAATTGGAAATTTATAGCAAATATCCATCAGCTTTTGGTGAGAAGAAAATATCAATATCCTGTGATTTAATCTTCTCAATTTTATTTCTTTTCGCTCCTCTACCTCTACCCAGACTCGAGCTCCCTCAGCACGGTGGTGTCGGAGGCCTTTGTGCGTTTCTTCGTGGAGATGGTGGGTCACTACTCCCTCTTCATGGGTGGAGCAGAGCGGGAGGACGAGTCCGTCTCCTCCCCCACCTTGCCCAGCCCCTCGTCTTCCTCCTCCTCATCCTCCAGCTCGTCCTTTCAGCGCGACCCCTTTCGCAAAGCGGTCACTTCCAAGAGCTTGAGGAGGTTCTTGGAGGTTTTCATGGAAACGCAGATGTTCACTGGCTTCATCCAGGAGAGGGAGCTGCGCAGGCAGGGCCTCAAAGGTACCGAGGTTTGGTTACAGAGAGAGGAGTCGAGTAGAGTTTCAAACCATTAAAGGAGAAGTGCTGGTGCAACACCCATACCTACTGTATGTGCGTGTGACAAAACGTGCCTTTTTTGCTCGTATCAAAGTTGTATTGGAATCCAATGTATATTTTTGCAAAGTAAATATTTTAGAATAGAAGAAAGAATATTACTTTAAAGCTGGCCCATAACCCTGGAAGGAATGTTGATAACTTGTAAGACAGTTTGAATTTTGCTTAGATTTCCTGGATTTGTAGATGTTCAAACTTTCATTATACAGATAAAAAATATGAAGGTATTTTAAATCCATCAACACGAGGTCTCAAACTCCACATGGTAATTCAGTATGATTATGAGGGCCGTGTAATACGGTCAAAAGCTCCAGATTTTTCTTTTTTGTCAACTGCTGTTACAAAGCTCAATAATGTGGCCACGGTTCATTATGTGTTTCGGTTTCCCTTGAATATTATATCTCAATATTGATGGGACTTTACTGAAAAAATAAATGTTGGCGTAATGGGTATATTTAAAACATTTCACTTGCAGTATTTTAATTTGCTCTTTTATTTTTCAGGTCTGTTTGAGGTGAGAGCGCAGGAATATCTTGACTCGCTACCTGGGAGCGAGCAGCGAGGTGTCAACAAGTTTCTCAAGGGTCTAGGTGAGATTTATTATACAGCCTCAATCAAATGATCAACCAGTTATTGGACTGCAAATACTACAAGTACAATACAAAATGCCTCAAGTAAGAGTTTGGGATGGTGATTCACGCTTGTTGCTCTTTTCAGGAAACAAGATGAAATTCCTTTCCAAGAAATGATGCTTGGAGTGAGGACGTAGTCTGCGAAAGTAGGAAAAAGCATGGAGGTGTGCGGTAAAAGGAAGAGGAAGACGCGCTCCCTGGACGTGGAGAACATAGAGACGGAGATGTGTCGTTAGCTCAAACAGGAACGGAGGACTCGAAGTAAACTGAACTCATAGTATGTGAACATGAGTGAATCTGGGGGAAAGTTTGATTTTTAGCTCTCAGCTTCTTTAACCAGTGTTGTGAAGGGTTCACTCAGCTTGGACCAAAACGCCCTCCAACATGCTAAAGCGATGTCTAACAGTGTCTCAGACTTCTTTCCCAGATTACAGTCAATCCCTGCAGCTTTTTACTGTATAGCACAGCACAGTGTAAATGTTTTTAGGAACAGTGTTATGGCTCCTTCACTGACTTCACCTATAAACCTGTAAAGAAGGACCATCACTGAAGGCCCTGTTTTGTACAATACTTTCCTAAACATTCCAAGTATTTTCTATAGAAGCTTTAATAAATACAATAGTACAACTTCTTCAACAGCAGGAGGCTTTTCAGTTAATTTATATTCTTTTTAGACAACTTAATCTCTTTTTTAAAATTTCCTTTAAATGAGTGCAAAAGAAATCTCCTGTAGTTTGTGATAGGCTTTATTTAACAGAGTCTAGTGTTTGGGTTGTTGGGTAAATGTACCACTGTTTTAACTAAATGAACTTTCGTTGGAAAAAGGAATGAGCACCAAAAGGAAATCAGCGTGAATACAGCTCTCACTTTGGTTTGAGTAAAGTTCGGATGAACTCGATGTCAAAGAGAGGATGTGTATCTTAGGCCAATCAGTATCAATGTGTTCACAGATGCAACTAGGTTTGTCTTAAACTTGATTAAGAGTACAATGAAACCTTATGAATAAAGTGATTTGAATTTTTGAATTAGACACTGACTCATTATTTCATACAATACTGTACATATGTGTATTTAAAGTGAGTAACTTTTGCTGTTGCTGCTGAGCCACTGTATGTTTACTTCTTGTTTACGTTTACATTTACATTTTTAATCACACTTGCTGACACTGTTTTTCATCACACAATAATAATTATGTTTGCATTTCAATAATACTTAAATATACAATGGTTAAAAGAACTTGTGAATTTCAGAATAATGCTTACAATATTATTGAATTGTTATTTTTACAATATATACTGTCAGGTTGCTCGTGGATTTCACAAAGGGATTCATGATGTCTCATCTTAACTCATTATAATACATCATCATTTATTTGTATATCTTATTATGTATTATCACTCTGAATCTGCAAAAATACCTGGCAACTAATATCATCCCATATGTGTAGTGGAGTAAAAACTGTAAAGCAACATAAAATGGAAATACTCAAGCATAGTAAGAGTAATTCATTTGTACCCAAGTACAGTACTTGAGTAAATGTTTCTTTTTACGACTGTGGTGATGTCAATTAGTAATGTTTGAGTTCCATCCAGCTCCAGAGGGCGCTGTCAACACATCCTGTTCAAATCCTAAACTGCATATATGGTCTAACTTGTAGATTGATTGAAACTATAAAGTACATGTTTGCCAAACAATTCACCCCCTTTAATGTGACGCACATAAACCAACACTGGTGCAGCCAGTTTCTGTAAAGTCACATAATCAGTGAAATGGCTGATCAGCTGTGTGTCGCAGAGGGATTGTGATTGACTCTAAACACAATTCTATCTGCAAAGGTCAAACTTCAGGAGAATCAGAGTGATTCAACTGGCACCATGAAGACAAAAGACCACTTGAAGCAACTCAGAGATAAGATGATTGACAAACAGTTCAGGAGATACAACGACCTCCTCTAGAGTACAGTTAAATCAGGCATAAAGAAAGGGAAAGAACAGCACAGCAGGCTGCTCTGTACTGTCCAGCCTGACTTTAAGCAACCAGATCATTTATTTTTAATCTAATTGCACAATGGATATTTCCATCTCCACAAGAGCACGACTACTAATGACACAACTCGTGAGTGTAAAAGGCAAAGGGGTGAATAAATGTGGTACACTAGCACACACAAATATGATTAATTAATCATTTGTATTACTTATATGTTAGACTTATACAGACTTTATTGTCATTCAGTGAACAATGTTATGAGTCAACATCACATTACCCCGAGAACAGTCTGACATCGTGTGGTGTCACTGTGGAGTCTTGAGTCCAGTGAAGCAGCACTCTGTCATACCCACAGTATCCACTGGAGGACTCTGTTACCCAGTTCATGTTGTCCTGCATGTGTTTCCTGCAGAGTCCAAAGTTCAGAATCACATCTCAGACAATTCAGCCCGCGGGCCTTTCATGACTCTCACAACATGCCCAAATCCAACATTATTATTGCTTTTGTCTGCTTATGCTGGAATATAAGCACAGGAGGTGAAAGACGAGACTGTTACAGGTGCCATTTTCCCTCAAAATGTTTAGAAAATCATTATTTTATAAACTTATTTAGGTTTTCTAAAGCTCAATATGTCTTCTTACATTGGTTACTACTCTTAGCGCTATTATCAAAGTTACTACTTAATTTCAAGAGGGTATTAAAATAAATTTAATCAATTTCTTTATCATATTATTATTATATGGAGTGAGGGGGTAAATAAAAAAGTATATAAAAACAGAAGCTGTGACATAAAATGTGTGCCAGAAGCTGTGACATAAAATGTGTGCCAGTCTGTTGTAACGTAGGTCTACCATAAGAATTGTCAAAACTAAATGAACAAATACGGGGAGCACATCACCACATTAACTGCAAACTGCTTCTAATTGTAGCTACCGTCAGCCAGTTAGCTCAGTTAGGCGTGCAGCTAGTGGGTCAGACTGGAAACTTGCTGCACTGACCTGCTCCTCGGATGGTCCCACTTCCCAAACTGGTAAATCGCTCCTCCGATGTTGGCGTGCTCATTCTGTGGACCCATGGATGCCGAAAAGAAGTTACCCTAGGTCGCTCTAGTGTTGTTGTTGACACTGCTAGCACAGAAGCTTCGGTGGTCGAGGCTAGCTGGTTGCTTGTAAACTTTCTTCACATTCTGTCTGTAATTTTATTAAATTTTTTAGACTGTTACACTTTTAATACCAACATTAACCTCCTCAGCCCAAGAATATCTCAAATTTACAGACATTATTTTGAATTATTGTCTGGGTCCAAAGGATACCAAAGACCAATACACTATGCTTACTGACAGGTACATTTGTGATACTGCAATGCAGCAAACACATCTAGAATTTTTCATTTCATGTAGTTATGAAGCCATAAACATACAACATATTATGATTAAATATTTGAGGAAATTAGTGCCTGATATGGTAGTACAGCAGAATGTCGTAAATGTATTGAACTATTTAAACCTTTAGAGTTCAGGTGTTTAAACGTTATCTCTTGGGGCAAAGTGGTACAAAGTAAGAGTAGTGGATAAAAATATGAACTTGCTTATCGTTTATAAGGTAACAAAGGCCTTGGTTAAACAAAAAGTAGACGCCATCTCCAACTCCTACTGTTTTGCACATTAAAAGTTACAATTTGGGTCAAAAGCACATTCAAAACTTCACTTCAACCATCAACAAAATATGAAGGAATGACATTTTTAACATTCTGACGTTCAGATGTTATGTTGCAGAGCTTGCGTAGCATGCTAACCAGCTAGCCCCGGCCAGTCCTGATTCTACGTGCTCCGCGCTCGTAGTCAGGACTGTAGCTGTACGGCTACCTGAGCTAAGTAGCTAACGGAAGCAGAAGCGGTAGCTTTGGTGATATGCTGCACACTGCTTAGATAGATAGAGAGATGCTTTATTGGTATCCAGGGGAATTCACACAGCCAGTAGCTTACACAACAAATGCAAATCACATATGCAAAAAAAAAAAGACATGAATTTAAGAGTATTGAACAGAATATGAGGATGCAAAAACACACACAGCAGTGAAGCGATAGCCCAGTTAACTGTCATTAACTACAGTATGTGCATTTTAACTGTGCGGGGGGAATTCTGAACTTTGAGTATGAATTCAACAGGTGGCCAGTTCTTACATATCGCACCATTAACTTTCTAATTCAGTTCTCATTTGGTATTTGTTCACTTCAAACCAAGATATAAAGTTGAATAAACTTTATTCACACAAGAAAAAATAGACTAATGTTTGTATTATTGCCACACAGTAACATGACAGTGTAGTCATGTGTTTGTGCCTGCTCCTGAGGTCAGCGACAGTTTCCTCAGTCTGTTCCAGTATTTTCATTTTATTCTTGATGATATTTCCTTTGGACTACTCCCCCCCTCTCACCACCCCTTCCTTTGCTTTCCTTTCCTTTTCGGAGCCCTTCTCCCTCCTCCTCCCTCCTCTCCACCCCCTCGTCATTACGCATTGACCGGTCAGACCTGCCTCCTCTCCTTCTCCCCTCCCCTCACCTCCCCTCCTTCCCTCCCTTGGTCTTTTTCTCTGGCTTTTTCCAGGCTTCATGTCATACCACGGCTAATTCCTGAAATTCCTGCCCTCCTCTCGCTTCAAACAAACGGAGCTCCAGGAAGGAGACGAGGCAGCAGAAAACGCACAGAAAAAAAAGAAAAAAACAAAAGAAAAAAAAAACAATACACAGAGTCATCTTAAGAATAATATCACACTGCTCCACCTGCCTGCTGCTCTACCCGGCTGCTTATAAGAGAGTCTCACCAGGTAAGATCCTGCAAGTGTTTTATAATGTGTTTTTTTCCCTTTCCTTTTAAAAAGTCTTGTTCAGATCTAAACTGCGTGCGTAAACTTTCCCTCTGTGGATGTGAAATCAGAACTTCTGTGCGCTTTCTCTCTCTCTCTTTCTCTCTCTCTCTCACACACACGCACACACACTCACTGTCGGAGATAACATTCCTCAAATATCTCACATTTCTCCGCTCAAATTCCGGCATTTTTTCCCCTTTTAATTCCAGCGCTAGAGAGTGTGTGTGTGTGTGTGTGTGTGTGTGTGTGTGTGTGTGTTGTGTGCGTGTGTGTGTGTGTGTGTGTGTGTGTGGTTTGACTTCCTGTGCCGGAACTTTTTTCTGTTTCTTTTCTTTTCTTTCTTTTTTTTTGTTATTGAGGGGAATAAACAGTCACAGTCGTGCAGGCAAACATTAGTGCGTGTGTGTGTGCGTGTGTGTTTGTGTATGTGTGTGTGTGTGTGTGTGTGTGTTTGTGTGTGTCTGGGTAAAGTTTTACACCCGGGGACACTGAGATTATTTAAAGTGTGTATTTATTAACTCGCACGATTCATTCAGAGGACGTTTTGTCCCCCCCCACCCCTCTCCGCTTTAACAAGTGTGAGTAGACTGGACGTGGCTTGACTCAGCTGTTGTTTGTCCGCTAGATCATTTTAACACCTGTATGGTTTTTTATCGACTCGTGTTATCAGCAGTGTTGAAGGAAGTATTGAGATGATTTAGTAAAAAGTAAACACGCCGCCATGTGAGGACACCCTCTTACAAGTATTGTGTTGTGCTTTCAACTCCAGTCGAGGTAAACGGTGTTTGAAGAAGTATTCAGAGGCTTTACTAGAGTAAAAGTAGAAATACCACACTGTGAATGTACTCCATTACAAGTCAAAGCCTGGCATTGAAAGTGAAATAGTATCAGGAAAATGAATTTTAGTTAAATAAGTACTTTATTTTGCAGGCAAATGGTCAGTTGTGTCATCATGTGAGGCCACTGTTAAATTAATATTGTTATTTTTGATGCATTATAATGTTGTAGCTGACCGAGCTGGAGCTGATTCATGCTGTTATTATGTATTTTACTTATATGCATTGTTGTAAGAAGGTACCCAAACGTCATACTTGAGTAAAAGAACAAATATTGTGTGAAAATATCCGTTTGGTAAAAATGAAAGTCACCTAGGTACAAGTCTGATATTAAAAGTGCTTAAGTACTTTTCTGTAGTAAAAATAAATTATTAGCAACTTGTTGTTACATGGATGTTAATATTGTATTCTAAAGGTCAACTGATGCAGCATGTAATCCACAAAGTAACTAGTGGCTAAAGTGGTCAAATACATTTAGTGAAATATAAAGTAAGATGTTTGCATGTGGAAGCATAAATAAGCAGAAAATGAAAATACCCCAAGTAAGGTACAAGTGTGTCAAAATTGTACTTAAGTATATTGCTTAAGTAAATATACTTAGTTACATTCCATCACGGATCAGGATTTATTTGTGTTGTTGTTATTGTTGCATTAACATCCAAACACCCAGTAATTCATGACTTCTTATAGCCACATTATTACATAAAATGGAAATATTAAGGCTAATGTAGCTGATTCTTGCTGTTTTTATGTTATATAATGCACTTAAATGTTTTTAAAATGTTCAAGATAACTAATAACAACAGCTGAAAGATACATAAAGTGAAATCAAAGTATAGTTTCCTCTGATATATACTGGTGTACAAGAAGAATAAGAAGCGGTAGCAGGTAGAGGTAGAGCACAATTTTTAGAGGTGTGCAATGTACATTTTTATTCAACCACATTTTACTTTGAAGATTATGATCTGACATAATAAACATATTATCGGTGTATAAAATATGATACGTTTTAAACAATTAAACTGTCCAACATTAGAGAGCAGTTGTGGCAAGTTAGATTACAGCTCAGGTTCTTCTTTTTCTTCTTTGTACATCTGTGCTGGGTGTATTTATATACTTCAAGCAGGATCCTCCAAAAGCACTATTAGAACATGCCATACTGCCATATCCTGGTGTTACACCCTGGAATACAACTTTGTTACAGAACTTGTGTTAATTTCCAGACCGATGGGTTAACCTGATTACACAGCTCAGATATGTCACAGAGCAAAGAATAAAACAAAACAACCTTCAGAGGTGCCGCAAGAGATTATTTCCATTACTCTCGGTGAACTGTTTGGTCTATAAATAATCAGAATATAGTTTAAAATGCTTGTCACTTTCTCCCAAAGACAAGGTGTGCATAGTTTTATGTGACAAACAGTCTAAAAAATCCAAGCATGCTCAATTTATAATCACAGAAATAAAAGAAAACTACAAAATATTTGCATTTAAGAAGCAGAAACTGGTGCATTTTTGGCATTTTTGCTTACATTTTTTGCGCCACTCGTCTTCTCATTTCAACTGAAGTTACAGTATGCTTTCAGATCTAGTGACGGACACAACGAGACAACGAGAGAACAAACTTCACAAAATGAGCTCAGACTTAAGACTTTATGTTTATCTTTCATCAGATCCTCTATGTGCTGCGGAGCTGAAAAGCCAGCGCGTGAGCGAACGTTTTCAGTCAGGGTACGAGCTGGCTTACACAGGGGCTTGTCGGGGAGAGCGTGTACTGACGTGCATATGTGTATGTGTGTGTTGTGGTGTCCCGCAGGGCAGCTGAGAGGAGTGTGTTTTCCAGAGGGGGCAACAGGTGGAATGGAGCGGACTGACAGTGTGAGGGGGGGGTAAAAACACACCTGTCAAAGCCTCCTCTGAAGAGTCTGACAGCCAGAGGAGTTTGGGTTTTTTCCAGGCCTTGTCCCCTTTTTTGTTTACAAGGTTTTGGGTTCACTATTGTTCCCAGACACATGAATTATATTTGTAATATGAACTCTAAGGTTGAATTGTTTGCACTGAAGTAGCATCACCATATGTGGGGGGGTTGATATGTGGGTGGATGTGCATGGGCCTAGAGGTGGATGTTTGTGTGGGTGAATGAGTGGAGGTAAAAAAACAAAAAAAAAGGATGAAAAAGGTGTGTGAGCAAGCAGGGAAATTCGTGTTGCAGCCTTGTTTGCGAGTGTGTGTGTGTGTGTGTGTGTGTGTGTGTGTGTGTGTCGAGTTGCCCTGAGACAGGTCCTCTCCACTGCGGAGGAGGTTTTTTCTTTTTTTTTCTTTTGCTGTGCTCATCCCACATAGCGATCATTCCTCCTCCGCTCGCACGAGAGAAACGAATAATGCCTCAGATATGAGCCTTGTAGAACAAAGACTTTCTGCCCCCCCCCCCCTTTTCTTCCAACAGCGCTCTGCACCCACAGCTCTGTGCCGTGTGTGTGACTGTGTTGTCCATTGATTCCAGCCAGTCTGATGGATCTCTCTGTTGGATTATCTGGGGCCTTATGTGATGGACCCTCTGTCCTCTCTGGATGTCATTAGATAAGGAGGTTGAGCTGTGGAGTTTGTGGGAATGGTGAAAAAACATACACATTTTAGCGTGACGGATTATCACCTTTATAAAGTGTTTGTTTTTTTTTTTTTTAAGATTTTTTGTGGCATAGACACCTTTATTAGTAGGAGACAGTGAGGAAACATGGGAGAGAGAGGGGGGACGTGACATGCAGCAAAGGACCTCCAGCCGGAATCGAACCGGGGTCGGCTGCGTTTATGGCATGCGCTCTAACCACTCCACCACCTGCGCGCCCACCTTTATAAAGTTGACATTTCGAGGAAACAAGAGCCCTAATTTGACATTGTGTTTCTGGTCACCTGATGAATAGAGTCCAGTGTTCACACCTCCTTTGAGCTCACCACCGACTCTTAACGGAAATATATTGGCTTTTTGGCTGCTCAGTGCTTCACTATGGTCACCAACTACCAGCTAGACCAAAGTCTTGCTTTTTACAGGTCAAAAAAACTAATCAAAATTTTTAAATAAAATAATAATGGAACAGAGAGAATCAGAACATTGTCTTACTTACGGGGCTAAAAATAACACAACTCTGGATTGTATTTGGCTTGAAAAACCTACCCCATGAATAATCCATTATTAATGATATTTGTCAGTTATCTTCTGGCAATCAACTAGCTTATTAATTGACTAACTATTGTAGCTCTAGGGTGGATGCCAACTTTGTGCAGAGCAGGAAGGGTAAAGCAAGGTTTCTAGAGCTTACTCACTGAATTCAGCGGCCTGCTGTGGCAAAAATAGGCTCTTATGAGACTCACACAAAACAGCAAAGTTACAGACAATAAAACCAAAGCAATGAGCTGAATGACACTAAAACAGGAGCTGAGGTGGTCTTCAGAGATGGGCAAAGATTCTGCATGTTCGTCACTACAAGCGTCCACTTTTTCATATATTTTTTATATCAATTCTTGATATAGCTATTGATTGTAGCTGCTATAAGTTAAAAGTGTTTTGTTTTGTTTATACTCACCATGAATAAAGATTTAAGGTGTCGTTCAGTTTTAAGCATTTTCTTCTAATTATTTCATTTTGAGTTTACTGCTGAGAAATGACTGTCATTCTGTTCTATTCTACTGTAAAATAGTCTGCTTCAGCACATTCAGTCATCATCTTTATCATTGTTTTTAAAAGAAATATACAAAAAAGTACATGAGTCAATTTGTTATCAGATCTCCTTATTATTTTTAACTCTCAAATATTTATTTCTGTTTATCACACATAAGTCTCATAGACTGGAAATGTTTTGCAGACGAGTCAACTGACCGAAAATTATGGCAAATATTTTCATGATTAGAGATTGATTTATACTTAATTGGTAAACAATTTCTCCACTTTCAGCTACTCAGGCCGGATAATTAACTGCTTTTCCGTCCTACGTGATTATGAATTAAAAATCTTGAAATAATCGTTGGTCTATTGTTTAAGTAACGTTTGTGTGTAAGATATATTTTGTTGACTTATGTGAGTGTGTCTCAAATAATTGTTTGCTATCTGCATAAATGTCTGAAATGTTTGTAAAACACACCTGTTTGTTTGTTTGTGTGTGTGTGTGTGTGTGTGTGTGTGTGTGTGTGTGTGTGTGTGTGTGTGTGTGTGTGTGTGTGTGTGTGTGTGTAGAGCTTGGAGACTCCCACTGGTGCAGCCCAGTGGGACTTGGTGCCAGAGAACATGTGCTCTCAGCAAAAACCCAACAAAACAAACCAGTGACTTTCCATCGCATTGCCTGATCCTATAGTGCCGCCTTATTTCCAGACTGTGTTTCCTGCATTTACATTCCCGGCCTTATTAGTGGAGATTGTGACCAGTTAGGTAAACTCACACTCACCCAAATATACACACATAAATACACACTCAGACATACATACAACACAGGAGCGGGGACAACTGCAGTAGTTTTTGAGTTTTGAGCACTACAAACACAAATCCACACCAAAAATTGAGGTTTGCTTCACTCTTAAATTTGTACCACTGTACACTCTGACCTTTGCACTTCTTCTTATTGATTGCTAATCATGATAGTTGTTGTTTTTGAGTTAAGGTTGGGTATAGGTAAGACACATCTCATGTTAAATACCAACAATACAAAGTCTTACGTCTTAAGTCATGATCTATGAGTCTGTATTGTGACACTGTTCCCAATAAATGCTTAAATGCTGATTTTTAGCAGGTACTGTATACTGTAATGTTCAGAGGGGTCATCAACATAGTTTAGCATGTTAGCATGCTTACATTTACTTGTAATCAGCACTTGACACAAAGTAAAGCTGAGGCTGATGGGAATATTATTAGTTCTGCACGTATATCATCAAAAGTATTGGACAGAGTGAAATATTGACCTGATGGTAGTATTAGATGAAAAGTTAAGGAGTCACTTAAAGTACAGCCCAGTTGCCAGGATAAAATGTGAAGGTTTATGGAAACCATTGATCCATTCAACTTTCTACATGTTGTCACTTTCATATCAAGACGTGGGCAGGATGGTGGTGTAATCACATGGAAGAAGGCGGCGTTTCAATATTTGTAAGTGTGAAACCACTGTACCTCAAACAATAGTCCGAAACCTGATATTTTCCCAACACTTACCAAGTGGCTTTTGTTCCTCAACCTAATCAGTCAAAAAGCACAGCGTTGTCACAACATAAAATTGAAAACTAAACCTAAAGAAATGTAAAGCTGCAACATGAGGAAATGTTTCAGTATCACATCTGTGGTTTTCAGAACATACATCGTCAACATTTTCTCTGGCGGTTGGGGAGGAAGGAATGTGTGGACTAGATTTCAAGGAAATTCAGTAGTCATTGAGACGTTTCAGCCAAAACCTCAAACATCAGCCTGCTGATAATACTAAAGGAAAAGCCAGAAGATTACCAGATTCAGTATAATCTATCCCCTGGAGACCATTAACATCTGTACACAATATCATGGAAAATCCCTCCAATAGATGGTGATATATTTTAGTCTGGACCAAAGTGGTGGACAGAAAGAAACCCAACAAAACCCACGCAGACTGACATTGCCATAGGGCCATGCTTTTAGACTGTCAAAAATTCAAGACAATATCAAATGCGCTCACACAGATGAATGAGTTTAGGCCTCAGTGCCCCTTGTAGCCTAGCTATCTGCCCACCTGGCTGGCACAAGAGAATGCAGGGCAAAGGTGAACAGAGAATCAGCTACCTGCAGCTTCTTGTGGCGTTTTCTTCTGTTCTGTGTGTGTGTGTGTGTGTGTGTGTGTGTGTGTGTGTGTGTATGTGCGTGTGTGTGTGTCTGTGTGTGCGTGCGCGTGTGTGTGTGTGTGTGTAAGTGTGTACACTGAAGAGAGGGCTTTATCGTCTGAGTGATACAGAGTATCTGTGTTTATCTGTCTTTCAGCCTTGAACAAGAACTTGTTGGATGGTTTCTGTCTGTGTGTGTGTGTGTGTTAAAGCATCTGAGGGCTTCTTCTTTGTCTATGTTTTCTTTCCTCATAATTTGATGCCACCAGTGTGTGTTGGCTCAGTTGGTCAGTGTGCGTGTGTGTGTGTGTGTGAATGCAGTTGTGTAAAGGGTAGGGGGCGGTTGGAGGGTTACGTGGCCCCCTGACCGCAACACCAGCTGAGGGATTATCCTGTTGAGCTGATCCAGAGGAGAGGGGCCTCGCTGGGGGTGGATGAGGGACGGAGGGGAGGGAGAGAGAGAGGTGATGGGGGAGAGGGTGGAGGGGAGGTAGTTTTAAGGCTTGGCTTAGGTTAATTAACCTCCTGGACTCTTTGACTGAGGCACCGAGCAGCGTACTAATGGTTTATGTCCTCCACAAATCTCACACTGACCTACAGTGGCCCTGAGCTGGCACTGCAGTTGGTTTGAAAATAAGTTACAGAAACAGTAGAAATGTCAAATTTGATGTTTAAGGATTCATTTCAGAAGGTTTTGTTATTTCAAGGAAGCCATTGGCTTGCTGTTAGGTAGCTGGTCGGCTCGTGATCAAGATTAAGGAAGATTATATGAGTGCTTACTTACTTTTTGTATTTAATTTGATTCAAAAAGTTGCATTCAAATTTGTTTAGCTCTGCTTTCACTGAAGGTAAGAAAGCCAGTGTTAAAGATAAGTTATAACTTGAATTTATTTGCTTTGCTTCTCTGATTTGCTTTTCCTGCTTTCAGTGATGTTTTTTGTGCTGCTTAATGTAAGATGTTTTCAGTTCTGCAATAAATATAAACAGTATTTTACAGAAGGGGCAATAGCACGCACTTTTTGGATAAAAGTCTAACTAAGTTTGAAAAAGACTGATAAAGTTTTCCCCCTATGATTTTGTAAAATTAGATGACATCATTACGTTGCTAGATTAAGACAGTAGTTTGAAGCACACACAGTTCATGATCATATCAGCCCCCACAGCTGCTAATCCTGAGTTGGAATAAAACTCATTAATCAGGTTAGTGAAAACAAATAAAATGGCACCTGGCGTTGAGACAGCAGCAGGTGGAGGACAAGGGGTGCAGGAGGAGCCCAAAGTCAACAAATGAGTAGACACATTAAAGTGGGATACCGACCTCAGACACACTTAGACACACATGCCAGGGAGGATCATGCCAGGATATTAAGGCCAGGAGGCTTTTTAGGTTGCTCGTTTCTTCATCAGTACCACAGATGACTGTTTTATTAAACTTTGAGATCCTCAGCGGAGATTCTAATCACTGTGTTTATGCGTTACTTAGGGTGGGGGGTGGGGGTGGGGGCGTGCGAGGGGGGCGTGTGACAATAACCAGCTGAGTAATTAAAAGGATTAACTTGACAATCCGTTAGTTCTTTATGAGGGGAGATCCACATAAAGGGTGTACGCGACTTGCAAAATAGCTACCAACAGATTCATATCCTGTTTTCTCTCTACACACCAATTTGTTTAGGATGTGCACACAGTAAGCTTATACATTCGGATGGAGTGTATGAGGCAGATGACAGCTCCACCTCTTCCTCTCGGCGGATGCGCCGGAGTAAAATGGAAACGGTGAAGAAAGGGCTCCCGAACTCACGAGTCAATACAAACAGAGCTTTGTGTTTGTCATCGACTTTACTCCTGCCTTTTAAGGCGACGAAAAAGAAAAGCGCTGACCATTACGTCACGTATAATCCCAAACATGAGTGTGTTTGTTACGTGTGGAGGCGGTGCAGGGGTCTTACATGCGAGGCCACAGTTGAGAAGGGGTCACGGTGATCTGGCGAGTGAGTCAGAGTGTTGTAGAGAGTGAGTAGGACTCTCCAGTCAGTCCGCCCCCCCCCCCCCCGCTCTTCCTCTGAGCCCCCTGATGTTCCACAACACTTCCTGCTAAGCGTCCGGCCAGTCGGGCATTATCCCCAACTCTTTCTCTCTCTCTCTCTCTCTCTCTCTCTCTCTCTCTCTCTCTCTCTCTCTCTCTCTCTCTCTCTCAATTCAATTCAATTCAATTCAATTCAGCTTTATTGGCATGAATGTTACGAGAACTATGTTGCCAAAGCATCAAGAATCAGTTAAACGAAACAACAAATACAGTTCGTAGGTTAAAATACAATAAGTGAAATGAAACTTAAAAATTAAAGACAATAATGTGTGTGTGGAAGGATTAATAAGATCATTAGGCAATTACAAGTTGTCATATACAATGAAAAACATATATATACATATAGTTCATATTAAATGATGATCAGCATTCATGGGTTTCTCTAGCATCATGGCAAAGTGTTACATATTGTGCTGCTAATTTTATAAATTGTGGAACTTCTCCCACACATACTTTTAACAGTTCATCACATTTTGTTCCCTCATATGATGAATCTGCTGCAGTTATCTGCTGGAGGAAAGTCTCTCTCTCAGTTTTGTACAGGGGGCAGGAGAGGAGAAAATGGGCCTCAGTTTCTCTCTCTCTCTCTCTCTCTCTCTCTCTCTCACACACACACACACACACACACACACACACACACACACACACACACACCCAGACAGACACACGTGTATAAACAGATGTAGACGGAGAAGCACACAGTGATAAATAAACTCATGCCCACACAAACAAACACCAACACACTAATAGACAGTCAGAAATGCTCAGAGAGCAGACTGGACCAACTGAAAGCTGCACACTCTCTACAGATCTATGTGATGGGCTGGATTACCATGCGTTTGTAGATAGAAGTTTTGGTAGTATTGGGCACAAGTATTGAGAATTTACTAAGTTTGAGTGTTGAGTGGGATCAAACCTGTCACTAGCTTACATTTGTGGCTGATATATAATTGAATTTAAAGTCATTACCACCGGAAATGTGTCCCTGTTATGTTGAGAAGGGTTGTGGCTAAAATGCATGAATAGTAACAATAAGTACTCGTGTTCATAAAGACTTCCAGCAATCACTGGACAACATATGCTCCATAAATGAGCAAAATAATTCAGTACTACTAATTAGTAATTGGTGAGCACAGACTTGTTGATGGACTAAATGGATCAGTTAATCATTTAA
This sequence comes from Diplodus puntazzo, assembly GCA_963678695.2. NCBI lineage: Eukaryota > Metazoa > Chordata > Actinopteri > Spariformes > Sparidae > Diplodus > Diplodus puntazzo. The sequence continues at coordinate 18,502,980 of OZ023161.1, read as the reverse complement.
GTCCATTAAGAAGCAAGGTGCCAGACATGTCCTGGTTCAACTTCTCCAGATTGTGAAGATTTGCTGTGTTACAAAACAATAATTTGAATATCTTTGGGTGTCAGACTGTTGCTCTTATCATAAGAAGGAATTAGAAGATGTCACCTTGATTAAAAAAATTTTTCAAATGTTCAGGAAAATATGTCTGATGCTCATTTTGATCGCTGGGCAGAAGTGTTGAAAGTTCACTGGTTTCAGTCCCTAAATTTTGAATATTTGCCAGTTTTCTGTGATATTAAATGAAACATTTTTGCGAGTTTGGATCGATACTTGGACAAAACAGAACATTTGAAAGCTTCACCCTGGACTGACTTTTTCAGTATTCTGAGACATTTTAAGCACTATATAATGAATCAATTAATTGAAAAGTCAATCGTTGCAGCCCTGGAAGTATTCTACGTTAGCTGGTGCACAATGTGAAATAAACAGTCTGACCTTTGACGGTTCAGATTTTCTTTTCGGGTCACGCAGAGTTCACTGAAGTGAGTGTGACATTGCTCATAATCAACTAGTTAACAGGTCCTCTTCTGTGAGGCTGTGAAAGTTTTAGTAACTGATTGCTTTTACTGATTGCTGAGACACTGTCAGAGCACCAGCGGAGAAACTCAAAGCACAATCGGAAAGGCTTATCAACATTTACTGTAATGTAATGTTTTATTTGTTGGTTCCAGCGTCTTATTTAACACCGTGTCATTTTTAACGTCCTTTTCTTGCCTCCCCAGGACTAACCTGCTACATCCAGACTACCATCATTATCTACATCGTCACATCTGTGGATATCATACCTGCAGGCCCGCTACCTACTGCCTCCTCCCTTTCTCCTACCCTCAACTCCTCCACACCCAGACCCTCCACCCCCTGCTCCGTGGTCCCCTCTCTGTGGTCCCACCACGTCTGCGGAGTGGGTGCCGGCTCCCTCCCCCAGGGGTGGGAGTGAGGAGCTCGGAGACGGACTCGACAAACCCCTGGAGAATGACGCGGAGGGCGTGTGGAGCCCGGATATCGAACAGAGCTTCCAGGAGGCCCTGGCGATCTACCCACCCTGTGGCCGGAGGAAGATCATCCTCTCTGATGAGGGCAAGATGTACGGTACGCCCAGCTTTATCCTCATACTATCATCTACCTCTTTCTTCTTGAATGGTGTGATAAGATCAGTTTGGATGGTAAACCAGAGCAGACAGACGAAAGATGATACCTCAGAATATAGTAGAATATTGGAAGTTAAAATCAGGCTGCAGTCAAGAAACAAATGAATGGCAACAGGCAAAACATTCAGCTAAGAAAGCATACATTTTGTTTTAAATGTCAAGTCATTTAGTATTTCTGTGAGTTGACTCAACTCACTCAGTTTTAAAGTTTTAAAATTGCTTTAAATTTGGTGAGGGGCACCTGATCACTTGTTTAGGACGCAAATACAAATTTTAGGACTTGGAGTTTGAAGCTTGAAGAACTTACACTGAATGAAAAAGCGAACAAAACGCTGTGGCGAAGTAAACAGCAAGAAAGAAGAGAGAAGCTCTGAGAGTTAATGACCGACTAGCACTAGCCTGGCCAGTTAGCTTTCCAGCTACAGCAGTTAAACAGCTAGACCTGCTAGTAGTCACTATGGCACCGAGCTTCTGGCCTCAACTAACTTATGTGGACAAATGAATGTCACTTCGTGGTGGGACCAGAGCCATCATCTCTGATGCTGTGGATATACACAAGTAAAATACTTGATCACAAAGCCTCATCTTTAGCTACAAAAAAGTTTGATCATGCCATTCAAGCTGTTTGAAGAGAAATATTAGGATTAACAATAAAATAGCCTTTGGTCACTAGTTTCAAAACTGTGGAAATATGGCTCTGTTAAGCTGAATATGTGATTGTGTTTATGATAATGATAAACTTCATTTGTATAACACATCTCTGAACAAGGTTACAAAGTACTTTACAAAAGAAAAGAAGGAAAAAAAACATGGAACACATATACAAAGCCTGGGGATATATTAAATTATCACACTTTTCTATGAAGGAAAGTTTTAAAAAGGGATTTAAAAACAGTGTAGCTTGTGTAAACTAAAAGGTTCAGCACTTAAGATTTGACTGATAGGTCAGTGACTGAGAAGTTGATAAAGATCCAGGGTGAAATATTCAGTATAGATGGACTTCAGGGAATAAGAAGTTACAACATGTGAACCTCTCCTCACACAAACGCCACTACTAAACCCACAGTGCGACACACTTCTGCAGTATTGTGGGAAACAAACAGACGAATAGACATTTGTTTCACATACTCTCTCCCACACACACACACACACATTCACCACCACTCCTTGTGTTCATGTTTCACATCACTCCTGTTTCCTGCTCAGCTGTCAGCTCGATTTGGTCCCATCGAGTACAGTATGATGGCATGATGTGTCAGAAAACAGGCGCACACGCTCTAATCACTCATTCTTCTGCACATGTGTACACAATATGGCTCTCACTCAGACTCCAGTTTGCTCGTCTTTAATTAGAAAGGAAAAAAAAAACACATTGAAAAGTTCAGAAAATGGCTCCAACTAGAACATCTAATCAGAATTCGTATCAGTTCTTTTGTGATCCATAACGATGACAAATTGATGAAACGTAAAACATCAACACATCCAGTGAATCATTTGGGCTAGACCTTTGTCCCATTGTATTTCTGGCAGTGATAGGGGAGGAACGTTTACTGCGTTCCTGTTATTAAAATTAGCCCCAAGTCGTTCGCCCCAAACAGGTTCAGAGGAGCGGGGATAATACTCACTTCCTACCCAGAGTGCACTGCTTGTGTTTGAATAGCATGAATGCTAACTTTGTGTGTTGTTGCCTCAAATGATCTCAAGATACATTTTTGCTGGGGTTTCCCGCGTTAACTGTAGCTTGACCACATTGCTCATGCTATTTGGCCACAGATCATCGATTCTCCTCTATGGTTTTGCCTCTCAGCCATGTTTAAATGTATGATTTGAGGTTTGGAGCAGCAGAATAACACCACTGCAGGTCTCTCCTTATTGAATCTTTGGGTAGTGTCATTGGCTAACAGGTGTTGGGAAGGTGAGGTGACATTCCTCTGTGACATCTTGATGAAAGATGTTTGGTAACAGATGGCTTTAGCGCCTTCCCGCCTGACTGTTTGATAGTGGATCTGGTGGGTGGAAAACAGGCGGATGGAGGTAGTGGCGCTATCAGACAGCCTCTGTCATCGCCTTGTCCTGTCACTGTGCCAGACAGCTCCTTTAACTGTTAGCTTTGCCTAGCCTAGCTTAGCCACCCATTGAGGTCATGGCCATCCTCTGATCAACACTTAAACCCTTATAAAGACTGTAATAATACTTGGAGGTGGGGGGGCATGGGTGAGAGGGGCAGGTGGCTCATTCTGTGTCACGGGGATGGGGGGTTGGATGGGTAAAGGTGGTGATGGTGGGGTTTTTGGCAAGGCAAACACTGAGGTGCCCCTTCCTCCCAGTGGGGGTCAGAGGCAGGTGATGCGTGCCAGGGAGTGCGTTGGCCCGCGAGGAATGGCATGTGCACTCGGGAGCCCGGGGGTTCAAGGCAGCTCGGCTGTAACCCTAAACCAGAATAGACGTTTACCCTTTGAGCGCCTGGAGGGGAGGAGGACGGGTGGACAAATAAACACCAAGGTGGGCAGTGGTGTCTTGCATGGCCTCGGGGCTCGGCAGAACTCTCTCACACCTGTCCCCACTGTGGTGTGTGTGTGTGTGTGTGTGTGTGTGTGTGTGTGTGTTTCAGGGTGAGAACGCTAGAGGTTGTGTCTCTGCTCTTACCACCTCTGCTTCCTGCTATTTCTGTGATTTACCTCCCTCATATCTCTTTGTCTCACTTTGTTCTTCGTGAACAACCTTTTTTTTTGCTCCCGTCAGTCTCTCGTTTGGTCCGTCTGCCTTTCAGTTCACCTCCAGCTGCTCTTCGAGTTCAACCTGACAGCCTCGCGGCAAATCCGGATTTATGACTTGAGAAATGAGGCAAGACTAAGCCCGTGCCTGGCCCACTGTGCCCCTGTTGCCCCTAAACAGCCAGACCAGCCTTTTTTCCCCTTACAGCCCATGCAGCTTCCCTGTCCCCCCCTTTTATCACCATCCCTCGGGTCACAACTGGCCAACAACTCAAGTCATTCAAGCAACCACAATCAATGCAAAGCCACTTTGAAGCTCTTTAGTGTTGCTAATGCTGTTAAAGCACTGATGGGTGGTCTTAAATCAGGTAGCCAAATCAAATATCAGCTGAGAATACCTTTAATGGCATACATGAAATGGTGAAGTGATGACTTTAGAAATGTTATTTAGCTTTCTTGCATGGGCTAAAAATGGATACTTAGCCAAAACAAACTAGCGAACTATCATCGCTTGGCTGAGAATGACATACTCTGAATTTTAGGTTGAATTCCCCTCTGAGGACTGAATGCCATTCTTCGCTACACAATATGATATTGAGTCTCCGAGCAGAGAAACAGAAGGAATTTGCTCTTTTATCCATTGTAAATTCCTAAATTGAATGGAATGTTTTTCACCCCGTATTCCATGTACATTCACAACATTTTCTCCCCATAATGCCGTGCATAGTGCTGGCCCTCGCGCCCATTACTCAACAGACCTATTAGCTCGCTTATTAGGGACGGTGTCACGGATATTGTGGCGGTTATGTGCTCCAGCGGTAATTCGACATGCATCTGCCAAGGAAAACATTTCCTGCCTTGTGTGGCTCTCAGCAAGAGACGTGCCCTGTGGTCTGACCGAAGGCCTCATGCTGCAATAATGGAAAAACAGTCCCAAACTTGTAGTGCTGTGGAAACCAATGTGCTGACAGCTCTCGCTGGAGGAATGTGGCACTGGAAATATGATTGTCTTCCCTCGTTATTTACTGCCATATAAGTGCCGTATTAATTTATGTGCCTGCTTTTGTAATTGCAATTGTTCTGTTTTATGATTTCTTTTGACTCATTTTTATTTGGCAGCATTCAATCTTCTGCATCACATCATGTTTTTATGCAGCTGTTTGGCTTCGTCACACTTGATTTCCTGACATCTGTGAGAGGAGCGCATTTCTCACATTTTGAAGGCTCCTGCTTCCTGTGAAAAGTCTTTTTTTTTTGTTGTTGTTTTTTTTTTGCTATCTTAGTGTGCTGGATATAGTCAGCAAAGTTTCCCCCAGTAGTGGCATATTATTCTGGCAGTTCGGAACAAAGACTACCCGCACAATTAATCATGCTCCCACTAAGCTTCGCTTGTGCAACATGTCAGCCCATTGTGGGTTTTTGTCAGGCGATGCAAATATGTTTTCAACTCAAGCCTTTAAGAATGTGATGTAAAGGTCAGCGAGAAGTGACAGCGAGTCCACACCCGGGTACAAACTTTCACAGTAAAGTGAGAGATTCATCAGATGAGCTGACCTTGATCTGCTGACCTCTGAAGAAGCCTCTGAGGCCTGTGTTTTCAAGTGGTTTCCTTTGGTAACCTCAGTTCTCTGCTTGAAGATGTTATGTACAGCAATATGGATGACATTAACAAGAAGAAACGTTTTTTCTCATATGGATGTACACTGAGCTGTCGGTTCATTTATTTTACCGTAGCTAAATAAATCCTACGTTCATGGAGGTAAACAATGTCCAGATTTTGTTTAAACTGTTACGCAGATTCTCCAGAATGATCATAAAGTTGAATCACATTCTCTCCAGAACTTTAAAACCTTCACGAAAGTAATGATAAATTGCATAACTGTTGTGGTTGACTTCATTAGTTTAAACTAGATACACTTAATCAACTGACAGCTGAGTCTGGATTATGCGTTAAACTGTTGGCAAAGCTCTCTAATGTTTACGCAACATGAAATATTCAAAACATGAACCTTTTTGCTGCACCATTCAGTCAAACACTTTTCTCCTAAACTCGCCTTACATATTTGGTATCTTTAGAAACTTTTGAAATGTTTAGCACTCTGTAAGATCTAATAGAAGAAACATATTAGGTTAACAGGACATATGGCTGTCAGAGTCTGCAGCACTGTGTTTTAAAACTTAAGAATGGTAAGCTTGCACTGAACATCTAGTCAGATGTATGTATACAATAATTTGTACGGCATTCACCTAAACACATTGATGTACATAGGTGGGGATTATTTTAAAACGTACATGTGTGTGCATTCACACTTTTGTGATCTTGGGGCTCCCGAAGACTTAGATAATGCCGGACGAGCTGTACGGAGCCATTTTGAATTTTTTGGGTAGTTTCATTTTGAAACAAGTGCCCATCTACTTCAGTCATTGCGGAGAATGCTGCAACATTGTTTTCCTGTGAAGCTCCAGAACTGTTTTGGGGACTTTTGTGAACAAACTTAACCCGACTTTCTATCAACATGAAGGTGAGCAGATAATTAGTAAACTTTCTTCCTCACCTTTCTGACTCTGTCCCAGAAGTCATAGCAACAGGCGATCAAATGAAACACTCTTACTGAATTTCTCTGGGTTTGAATTTTCCTGTATTAGCATTAGTGGTTTGTGTTACACTGTTGGGGGACACCGGCGCCTCCGTGATGCGCTGTCTCTCATGGGGTGTTCTTGGGTTAGGGGTGATCACATGAGCATGATGATGAACCTGAACCTCCAACCATTTAATCCTGACACTGACCTTGAGGCTCTCGTGGGATTTGATGCTCTCTCGGGGGTTTTCGAGGAACGTGCCTCTGCTGAATATGAACTTGTGGAATCCAGACAGAGCTCCCTCCATGTCAGTCCCTCTCTTTCTGTCTGTACCCCTCTGTACCTCGCAGTGTAACCAATAGGAAACGTTGTGCGGCGACAGCCATGTAACAGAGCTGTCACTGTCACTTTATCTCCACATCTCAGATCAGCAAGGTGGAAGGTAGAAGGATCCAAACAGGTCAGACATCTGTTGATGTGTCTGCACGATTAGTTTACATTAAGCCTCATGCAAACTACCTCCTGCATAAATCTCTGTAATTGCAAAGGACCCTGATGGCAGGTTGTGTAAATATAACATGACATGGGTTAAATTTAGTCCTCTGCTAGAAATACTATACTTTCTTAGAAATCAAGCGCAAACCTCAGATTTGGCTCGGCCCGCAGTGCAGCTGGTTACCAGATAATCGGAGGACGACTCACATAAATTAGTTAATAAGGGAAGAGGAGGAAGGGAAGTAACATGTTATTTTACACATCCCATATATGCTGATCATTTTCTGATAATTTAAAGTGTCCTGTTAGAGGGTTAGGTTTAAGGTAATTTGATATTAATGATAGGTTAAATATAGGCAAAGGTCTGAGGCTGTGAAGTAGTTTATTTCTAGAGGAATATCTGTGATGGAACTGCTCCAATAAATTATAATTATAATAACTTTATTATTGAAAGCATGATGTAAACATATGTTGCTTTCCTGTAGGCAAATTGCACATTTTTGCATCTTCAGCTGACCTGAAGGCTGACTAAGGCTATCAATTAAAATGAGATCATTGGACATTTACCAAATGAAAGTTCAGTTTTGGCCTTTGAATTCTGGCCATATTCTACAAATTACACCCTTTAATATAAGAGACAATGACCTTACAAGTAATATTTCAGTCAGCTACAGGGACTTGTTTTTCATCTGTCTTAATATGAAAAAGCAAATTTTTGCTTGTTTTTGGATATTAAAAACAATAAAATAATTAATTTAAATCCTTTTTTCATTGAGTGTTAACCATTTCGTTCAGTTTCTTTCTTATCAGTCCTGTTACAGATCATCTAAATCACTCTCATTCAACATGCCCTTATCCCTTATGAGAAGGGAATTAATGTCTTGACTTGAAAAAACTGCAGGTGTCAATTTTTTAGATGATCAAGTTATTGAGTTAAACCAGGTCTGACTTATCCTGTTGTCGTACTTGACTTGTTGCCGGTACCGAGGCTTGACAGAGGACCTCTCAGAGCTCAGCCGGCTGCGTCCAGGCTGCATTGGAGGGGAAATGACACCCAGCCAAGACATTCCTGCAGCCTAAATGTGACCTTTGTTTTCCTGAGCAGACACAGTGGGGCATATGTGCTGTTGAGGAAAAACGTATGGCTGGCAGATGTTCAGAGAGGATGGTTTGTGTACGATTACATGTACAGACACACACTGACCAAATTACTTTACAATAACTTAAATATACTTAAATTTGATAGAAATTCAACAGGTTGTCATTTAACTAAAATTTGAGGACAATGCTGTGCTGCAGTGCTGGCTATGTCATTTAAGGTGTAAATTGATTTTGAGTGAATATTTGAATACTTTTAGGCCTAATTTTGTAATGGTTTGGAGTATGGTGATAAACTGATCCTATAGGAAGCCCTATCACAGGAAGAAAATAGTTCCCATTCATTGGATGTATGAATACAAATATGACTCTGATCCATTCGGGACCCAGTTTGGACTGGTCAGTATATACAGTAGGAATGTCAGAAATGCTGAGACATAGACACTGAAGAAGAAGTGAGAGAGGGAGAGATTGGACCAGGCCAGTGATGAACGCAGCCCCATTGGCGGAAGGCAGATTTTTGAGTTTGGAGGGGACACTATAGTCCACCTTCACTCACCCCATCCATCTCTCTCTGACCTCCACCACCAAGCCTGAGCAAGAGAGCTAGAAGGAAAACTGGTGCAAGAGTGTTTGTCCATATAGTTTGATGACTGAAATTAAAGCAAATTGTTAATTTTGCAAATGAAAAGTCATTTTCCTATGCAACAAAATGAGCTGTAAGTAGGTATACAGATGTTAATCAGAGATGTTTGCATGGCTGTTCTTGTTACGCTAACACAGATTTCTTATGATGCCAGTATGTCCAGTTTTGTTCCAGTGACAGGCTGTCACTCAGCCACAAACTGAGTAGCACAAATCACACAGCCCCTGAGCGGAATAAAGAGACGTTGAGGCAGCAGCACACTCCTTCATAATGGCTAATGTTAGTGCAAAGCACACCACCCCTGAGCCAGATAAAAGAGTCACCATGGCATGGACACACACAGTCACACACACACACAGTGGCTAACACACTCCTTTAGCAGCTAGCGTTAGCACAAAGCACACAGCCCCTGAAACAGAAAAGGCTATAAAAAACAGCAGATGGATGCAGTTACCAACTAGGTAAAAATGATTCAAATGAATGATAGTCTGTAACTGCTGGGTGTATAAATAAGTGGAGAAGCCCCCAAAGTGTACAAAAGAAATCACTAATTGCAAGTTGAAAATAAAAATATAGATTGAATAGTGTGTTTTGGAACTGAGTAAGATTTCTGACTTACCAGACTTAGATTGTTGGTGTTAAGTATGTCATTAGACATCTATTAATGTGACATTGACAGTTTTGCCACTATTAATGTAATCAAGCTAGCAGTTGTTACCTTTTCTTTCTTTTTAGCCATTTTAATGCCATGGCTCACCTCCTCAGTTGCAAACCCCTGACACTTTTTTGCAAAGGCAAATTCACTGCATCTTGGGTTAAATGCCAGCCAAGATGACAGTGATTGGTTTCAATACATCTAAACAAGCCAGAACGATTTTTGTTTCCCTCTATACCAGAATGAGAATTGTTGCAGCTGGACCTTTCTCCCGCGCTGACACAATGCTGTGGCCTTGCAAGACCAGAGTGATTGTAGACATTCATTTTCAGTCAGATCAAATATTTTTAGACAGCATTCTATTGCTGGTGGTGTGGAAACTATAGATAGAACAGAATCTAAAGCAGAGCACGAGAATTTAGCCAACATCGAAAAGAAACAGAAATAATTCCTGTAAATTAGCAGATTATAGTTTGTGTCAAAACCCAGTCCTCAGAACTCTTAGACACTTCCCATGCCTCTAAAAAATTTCTCTAGAATCAAATTTCCCCCAGAAGAGTGTGTGACTGGCAACCGTGTGATAAACAACATCAAACTGTGGAGCAGTGGGTGATGGTATAATGTTCCTACTGACTTTCCTGCTGCCTTGGCTGGCACAAGTCCTGTGTGCTACTCCTGTTGGATATCATGATCTCATCGCTGTGTGACTGAGTCGCCTCTGTGATCTCATGGGTGTGTTGGAGGGTATTTTTGATGGGGCCCTTCCCCAAGCACTCGCACTAGGAGTGGCAGGGCATCTGATACAAGGGCATGAAGCATAGCCTCTGTGACAGCCCATTAATGAAGCTGTTTAATGCTTATAATGCATGTGTGGCTAATTTGGAATGGGAATACAAACAAAAAAAAATATTGTTTCTTATTAATCCTGTCTGCACAGAAAAGCAATTTCTGTGTCTCTCATGCTTGTAGTTGACCTGAATAAGTGTGGTTTACAGGTTGATCAAGTTTGACAACAACTCTGGCCCAGGAAAGGCTTACAAGTCCATAACAAGACTTTTAAAAGTGGCAGCCAAAGTGAAAAGATGGTCTGTTTTTCTGAACTCATGGAAAGTTTCTATTCATCTGTGGAGACATGCTCACGCAACTGTGTCCGCTACTTTGAAAATCCCAATTGGAGTGGCTACAAAATGTACATCTTACTGTACAACCGACTGAAGATAAATTGCTGGGAACAGGAAGAACTTGTAGCTGTAATGTGAGGAACTCGATACAGGCAACTTAATGTTCATTTGAGGTCAAGTACCGTGTGACAAAGCTCTCTGTTCGTCTTTTTAAAAGTTTGATTGCAAGGAAATGTGGAACACTTTCTTAATCCCTGAGGAATTAAAGAAATGTGCATTTAGGGGCTCAAACAATCGGCCGGCGAGTGCAGCTCCCGATAAACGCTAAACGGTTGAGGAGTTACGGCTCTGAAAGGAAAATAAGATTGAGACGGAATGAATGCTGCGACTGGGGCTGGTGTGTGTGCATCAGTTTATGTCTGTGTGTGACTGTGTGTATAAACTGGAGTAGACGGCATTTAAGAGAGGGGTTTAGTCCACAAAAGCCTCACACAAAGGCAGGTCTACAGCTGGGTAGTGTGTGTGCGTGTGTGTTTTAGTGTGTGTTGCAGGGGCCTGGAACTTTACAAGGACTCAGATCAACCGCTTTCTTGCTAATGAAACTTGGCTGGTGACAAAACCCGCTCTTTATATTTGAGATGTTTAAATTCAGCTACAATTCAGATTTCGTTTGCTTTGTTTAACCAGGATAATCCACTCTCTTTCCACGAAGTGAGGATAATCCACTAGCTTTCCATGAAGTCCTGCGTGCATACTGTATAAAAAAGATAAACAATAAGATCGTTAAAAACATATCAAACACTGAGTGCAGCCTGTTGATCAACTATGCAACAAAAGCAAGACTGTCCTCCCAGTCATTTCAGCAAGTTCCCCAAAAGGGCCTAATGTTTACAGTCAAGTGACACAGTCCTCTAGGGGACATAACACATATGATAGGACCAAGGAAGCGAGTGGTTTGACTTGAAGGGATGGGTCATCATAAATCTTAGTGATTTCACTAAAACCATAATCTTTCCCTGAATTTCTTCATTTTTTGTGCCTGAACATAACCAAGTGCAGAGACCAATTTTGTCCTTTTGATGGGGGGTCACATCAGAAAAGGCTTCTGTTTGTCATTCTATTGTGCGTGGACCAACAACGTAGTATATTGTTTCACTGAGGATTTATTGGTCCAGCTGATTCCACAACGTGGAAACCATAATCCAGCCAACACATCCTCATTCCTAAATGACCGAATAAGTCGCTTGTCAGCGCCTTGCAAAACGAAATGTATCGCCTTTACCAAAACAACACAACCATTGCAACGTAATGTTTGGTTAACAAAAAAGTACTTGGTAAGGTTCAGGAAAGCATTGAGTTTTCAGTTAAAATCACTATGTTGCTTCTGTAACTTGCTACAAACATACCTAAGTAGCTTACGTTGCAATATGTGTGTGAAGTGGTTTCATACGAGCAGCGGATCTGATATTTTTAATAATATTGGACTTTTTTGTAGTCTGATTGACATTAAAATAAATTGATAATTTGAATCTGCAAAATGATTAACAAGTAAAGATATCAAATGCATGTAGTGGAGCAGAAAGTACACTATTTGCCTACAAAATGTAGTGGAGAAATAGAAATACTATAATAAATGTACCCCACAATTGTACTTAAAAACAGTGCTTGAGTAAATTGTTCATATGTACATCAATGTTCATTCTAAATTCAGACCATAAGATTTTCATTTTATTTTCGTTTTATGTAATCATAAATCTTTTCCAAATATCAGTTACCAGTCTCTTTAATGACTAATTATTGGTTTCTGTATCGGCCCTGAAGCAATCATATCAGTCGATCCCCAATTTCTGTGAGATGTGGGTCTCAACTTTCCTCAGTTTAATCTCAGAATGAAAATGTTCAGACAACCTGAGTCAACTATTGTCTTGTTTACAACCTGTCTGACTGTGTGTGTTCCTTGCCCCCGTTTGACTTCTAAAAATTGTAAATAAATAATGTCTAATATGTTCTCTTACGATCAGAAGGTAATCCAAAATCATGCTGATCAGTGCTTACAGCAGTCACACATTTTCATTAGGAAATCCTCTTGTTTCTTTCTAGCCTTTAAAAAGTTGTACCCTACACTTTTTAGAAAGGTTTGTATACCCAGCAGGGAAATCTAAGTTGTTCTGTTGGGGCTTAGCAACACAACACAACACACATGCTTTCATAAAGCATTAAGTAGAAACTCATGTCTGAGCAGACTGCGAGGACGGCTGGTTCACATGAGCACCAGACAGAAACGGTGTTTTGCATTCCGCGCAAAATCTGATCACTTTTATTGCCTGACAAAACCTCTGATGGAGGTTCAGCCAAGCTTCAGGTTTCCCCTTTTCACCATTTGGGGTTGTTTGATTGGCTGGTTTGTGGAGCGTTGTGAGGTCTGACCCAAGCGTCACTATGTAAAGGAAAATGTGACGAGATTGTACCAGGTTGTGTGTCGTGACTGATCTGTGTGTTAATTCACATGGAGATGTGGTGCCAAGGGAAAAATGGCCGTGTTTAAGAGGTGGTGCAAAGTCTAGCAAACTCTTGTATGACTGCGTGTGTGTGTGTGTGCCCATGCTCGGTGAACGTGTGGAGTCCTGTGTGGGAGCGTGATATATCTCCTTTGAGAGCACAAGATGAGTGATACACCCTGTAACTGATCTTGTGCATGTTTGTCTGTCTTTCCTTTTTTATTAGCGCCAGTTTGCAACTGTGCTAATGATTATTTTCATTTTTAATGAGGCTGAGCTCCTTGTGAGGCGGGAGATCTGTTGGTTTTTCACGTTTTTATGTTTTCGGGTCATCCATCCACCTGTCCCATTCCTGGGAAAGCGATATCTCAAGAACGCCTTGAGGTAGTTTCTTCCAAGTTGGCACAAGTATCCGCTATGACTCAGGGATGAAAACTGATTATAATTTGGTGGCCAAAAGTCAGAGGTCGAGGTCACTGTGATTTCATAAAACACATTTTTATCCATTATTTAAGAAATCGTACAATAGTTACTATACATTTTGACAAGTGTCTGATAGGATAAAATGACAAAGTTATGACATTTAATAACCAAAAGGTCAGAGGTCAACTTCACTGTGACATTGCAATATTCTGCAAAAAAAAGTTCTGGCCATTATTCAACACCACAGCTCTGGAACAGCAACGTGAATGGTGTGTGAAGGCAAATAACAGTGAGGCAGTAATTCTAGTTTGTCAGAAAAATAAAAACAAATTTCAGAGCACAATGTGACTTACTGAAAGAAAAGAACAGCCTAGATTCTAAAGATATTAAGTTGACAATGTTATTAAACAACTGAATGTAGCAAATGTTTATATTTGAGAACTTGCAACCAGCAAATGTGGAGCATTTCTACTCAATAAATGACTTAAAAATGTTTTAACAATTAAAAAAAATATATCTAAATTGTTTCTAATCAGCTATTTGTCAATTAACCATCAATAATTGACAACAAGTGTGTGTATTCCTTTTGTAAAAGCTTTTATGCTTGCATGAAAGTCATGAAAAAACCCTCCCAAGCCATTTCATCATTTCTCTCCAAAAATGCAATCACAATGGAAAGTCACACATCCTGTTACTGAATTTTTCTCAAAAGGCTTTCAGTTTATTTGTGTATCCATGTCTATGTGTGTTTTTGCAATCTTAGCCATTAAAAACTAGCGGTTTAGTTTTTGAGAAGAGGGTGAAAGAAACCACATGACCGTTGCCCTCTGCTGTAACTGGAGACTCTGGATGGAAGGGGGGGAACAAGCCCAAGATTTACAGCAGGCATAAAGGCATATTCCATAAACATTGACACACACACCAGCTGCCTGGCTGCCTCACCAGACTGGCCCCCCTTTGGTCACTGGTCTGTGCCATGTCTGTCCTGAGTCCGGTCGGAGGGATCGCATGGCTGCAGCCTCCACCTGCTCTGCCAATGTGACCTGTCTGTCAGCAGTGGCAGACACACACTCGCTGTAGAGATTCGAGCTCAGTGTACACTCGGGGGGTCACGCTGACACTGATGCAAGCTCTCAGACACAGATGTATATACTTAGTGATATACTTACGCTTGCAGTTTTCGGCGTTGACACACTTGACAGCTTCGACTCTTGCTTTGGACGCGCGTGTTTGCAAACTCTCATATATGTGCATGCATGCAGACTCTTCCAAATATGTGTACACACAGAGACATGAAGACAAACATAGATTAAGCGGTTAATTTAGCTTATACTGTGACTGCAGCAAACAAGTATTTGTATAAACCTGTGCACAGAAATATGCGGTGGATATACATTTCCTCATTCCTCCCCTGATACGGCGGTATTGCCAGGCATGCAGAGCGGGCTCCCTGGTGATGATTGAATTGTTAGCTTCAGTAAACATTTTAATTCCTCCACAATTAGAACAAGCTCCTCATCATCTGCTTACTTACAGTTCCAGTACACAAAGATTCGGCTGTGTTTTTTTTGTTAATGTGCTGTAACAACACAAGACGGGAATAACCCTAACAACAAAAGAAACTGTATCTGACTTCGGTTAACTGTGGGTGATTCTGTTATTTCGGCTTTTTAATTTCTTCAGACTTTTGAAAGTTTCTCCAATTTTTATTTTATAAATTGAGTAATATCGAGTCTACGGCAGACTAAAAACAGCACTCAAACAATGTTAAAAAATGCCTTTCAAAGTGAGTAATTGAAGTTAACTGTTAATAAATCCATAATTAAGTATCGATATAGTACAGCAATAGAGCAAAAAAACCAAAAACCAAACAAACATTAACAACCCAATAAGGTAAGTCAGTTAAATCATTAAATGTGTAATGCTTTTATAAAAAAATGAATTAACCCTAACCCTAACCCTGTATCAACAAATGGGGTTATTCCACTATTATTACCACTTATATAGTGTTATTCGGCACATATTAGCTATTCTTATATAGCTCTTCCAGTGAGACAAGTGGGAGCTACTTTATTGCACAATGCCATTTTGCCATATTGCCATCTTTCTCCTTTAACCTCTCAAATCCTGATCTATTAATGCTCTTTCAGGTTTCTCAGAATGTGTAGGAAAAATATAATTTAAAATGTAGTGGCAGAGAGATGTTGAGCTTGACGGTATTTAAAATGTGGCTGGAAATGTATATATTTTTTTCAAACTAAAGTTCTGTTGTTTTCCTGCTCCCTTACAGGACGAAACGAGTTGATTGCACGGTACATCAAACTTCGCACAGGGAAGACGCGGACCAGGAAGCAGGTGAGTTATCTGCAAATGCCATTCGAGGCAGCGCCCTATTTTTGGAGCCCTACAGAAATCTCTCTCCTGCTGAGTGATGCCCCAACACCCAGGGTAACCCCACCCCCACCTTCTCACTCCCTCCTACGTGGAGGGCTGGAGATGACGATTGATTTAGGGCCAGAGCCCAATGCACAGATGCTATAGGATCATGTGTCGGTGTTGTTTCTTCACCACCTCATGGATCTGGTGCTTGTTAGACGGGGAAAGAAGCTGGGGAATATGGAGATCTGGACGAGAGACCGAGGTGGGACAGGCGAGGGATTTGGAACTCTATCCTCACTACGGTATCTGATATGGAAGGACTGATGTATGGGCAGTGATGGATGTTGAGAGAAAGGGTTCCTGCTAAGTCATCTGGCAGAGTCGATGTGGGAATGAAAAGAGATGAGTGGAGACGAGAGAAGGTTGGGGGGGGGGTGAGGGATCGTAGATGGATGGTGGGACAGGTCAGAGGGATAGAGGGACACCTGCTGGTCCAACCGCAGTAAAGTGACTGACGGCTGTGTTGACGGTGTTGTGGAGAAACAAATGGCTGTATTTATGATACATATTTAATCCAGAATGTAATATTAATCATGATGGGGCTACACACGGGAAAAATAAGAACACAGTGTCTCATGAATAAAACCGGTTCAGCAATATTTAATTTTCAAACAGTGTATAGAAGCATGATGGAGCAGTCTTTTGGTTTGTAAAGGTTATCTCAGATTACAGCTGCAATGAATGGTCGATTAATCAATTGGTGAACCAAAAAAAAAAAGGATTGCCAACTATTTTTTAGAGTTGATAGTTAGACGCAGGTTAAAATTGATATAGGTTAGCACTTGGGATGATGATTCCAAGAGGCTCTCCAATCCCCACTGGGGTTGAAGCTACTGATTGTACTCACCATTAATCAATCAAACAATCTCTCCAACCTAATCGAACAGTCAGTTGGTTCCAAAACTGAAAAAGTTTACTGAACAATTTTCACCACTGTATGTGTTGAGCCCCATTGAAGAAATAAACACTCTAAAAATGCCACTCAAAAATAAGTTTTAAAGTTAACAAGCTGTTTCTTACTTGTAAGTGTCCTATATTTCAATCAAATGCTACATTTCTGGGCTATTATGTCATTCTCTGAAGTGTAATGAGATATTTTGACTATAAATCAGACAAATATGCTCTGTAAGACTTAGTTGAATAAATGCCCTTCCATCTATCCACTTTCTGAATCTGCTCATACTGTGTGTGGTTGGGGAAGTCCAGGTGAGGGTATCCTGTGGTCAACATATTCACACGCACAGCCTTAGCTAGTTTATTGTATTTATTCATCCCTTTGATTTATTTTCCGCATTAGCCACTACCAAGGTAGAGGCTATTCTCCCTGGTGTCCAAGATAAATGAATTAACAGGACAAAAGGGAACGAAACATATATCTACAAAGAAAATGGATTTCACAACAACAAAACTACTAGTGACAGCAATAATGAAAGGTACCCACATTATGTCTGTAAATAAAGTTTGAGAAGCACTGAACAGCACAGTAGAATAGATTATGTTGATCATTGAGTGATCATTGAGATAATGTATCAAAACCTGTCCTATAGTTTAGAGTCTCAAACTCGCCTACATGTTTTCAGAGCATCTGGAGGTAATATGAACACACAGGGTTATCACCATCTGGACAGGTCAGGGTTGAACCCAGGGGATTCTCACTGTGAGGATTTCAGCACGAAGCGAACCCATTTTATCTGGAAACATGTCACATAAATGCAATACTTAACTCTGCAGTGTTGTCTGCTATCTGTCTTTCAGGTATCTAGTCACATCCAGGTTCTAGCCCGACGGAAGGCCAGGGAGATCCAGGTGAAGCTGAAGGTACGCTACGTGAGTCAACACCTTTTTCTTTATTCCATTAATGTTTTGGATGATTTAAACAGTGCTGATTTGTTTGATACAGAAAAAAGGAGAGCTAAAGACTTTTTGTTAAACAGCTTTTCTCTGTTGTCACGCCAGAGTTAACGGTGTGATCAGCATGTTGCTTTTTTGAGTTTTCATTTTATTCCAGATTGAGTCATACAGGTTTTTAGATCATAATCAGACCACGGCGCCTGCGTTCAGCTCAGGTTATTATCATGATTTTAATGAAATTGCGCAGCAGCAAATGGAAAGAGGATGAAAACATTATTACCCTGTATTATTCTCTCTTATTATGAAGTTTCATATATTGTTAAAGGTATTCCAACATCCATGACTGCCATGTATTCATATTCCATTAACACACAAGGCACAAATGATTGTCTGTTTTAATTGCACACTCTAATTGACGCTACATTCAAATGGGATGCTGACACATTTCAGTGAAATGTGAACATATTCTCTAGAAGCCGGAGGCTTATATGATTATGAAGAAGATGAACCAAACCAAATTGTCAGGAAACAAATTAATCCCTGAATTATTCCTTCTAGGTATTACGTTTGATAAGTACCCCAATAAAATGTTTTCCTGTGTGGTGCGCTGAGAGCTTACACATCATTGTCCCCCCAGTACTTTCTCAGTTTACATTTCTCATCCGCATACACCCGCATACTTGCAGGCAACGGGACCCTCCTCCCTCAACCTCGGACGGCAGCCATGAGGGTTCAGCTGGCAGGGCCCGGCATCGGTCACAGGGTTGGCCCCTGTGACAGGCCTTTTTAAATGCGTCTTTGGTGTAACTGAGATCCCTACCACATGTACCCCCCATATTTCAGCTATGCCCTTGTGTTAGCCAGTTCTGGGAAGAAGAATGCACCGACTGGCCTTGCCCATTAGGGCTGGGCGGCAAGTGCTTGTAGTCTTCTGTGGTTTGGAAACTGCTGAAGGAGTGAATTCACAAACAAGAGGTGGATCGCTTTACAGTGCAGCACAAGAAATAAAGCTTTGAATCTATCTGGCTATTTGTAACTCTTTTTGATTGCATTAGCATTTAATAATTTTGATACAATTGTTAGCGTATTAACGTGCCACCCCGTTGCCTGCCTTGACTTCCAGTATGACCTCCAACAGAAGCTGGTTGTCATCACTGGCTTGCCCCTGCCAAAGCAATAAACTTAACTCTTGACCCAAAGGCCCTTGACTGTAATATCAGCTTCTCTTCAGCTCTCTAGCTGGCGGGGGCTCACCGATGATGCAAGCTGGCCTCAGACCTTCATTTCCCCTTTTAGGGCTCTGCCTGTGTAGTGAAGTAGGGCGCCGACTTAAATGGAGCCTGATTAGTGCTCACCCTTTACATAACTGTCTGTTTGTCTCCCTCTCTGTAGGACCAAGCTGCCAAAGACAAGGCCCTGCAGAGTATGGCCACCATGTCCTCAGCTCAGATCATCTCACCCACCGCTTTTCAGAACAAGATGGCGCTCCAGGGTCTGTCTAGGCCGGCGTACCCCACTGCTGGCGGGGTGAGTTCCTGACCAGTGTCCATGACACCATCTTGTTCATAGTAACCTTAACGGCTGAGCAGAAAAAAATACACATTTTACTTCATCTTAGAGTCTGGATTTTGCTTATTGTGGCTAACCATCAATTTTACATATTAAAATGTGTTTACATGTGTTTACATTTATAAAGTCTTTGTGGTGCCAGAGGAGGCTGCATGTAATCTCATGAATTGGCAACTACATTACCCACAATGCAACTTGCCTATTGAGTGACATAACTGGAAGCAGTTTATCAAATTACATGCAGCTTCCCCTGGAGCCCCAAAGGCTTAATACTACTTTATTCACTTGTGCAGTAATACTCCCAAAGACCTGTAAACACACTTCAATGTAAAAAAGATCAGGTTTTATCTTTTTTATCATAAGCATTTAAACTTTTTCTTTTTACAGGAACCTCTTATCAGCTCTGGGCTCCTATTTTTTTCCACAACACAATTGCTGTATGAGAACTAGTGTCACAGTAACCTAAGTAACAGTTTCTATTCTTTGTTTTCTCTCAAGTTTTGGCATGGGGCTCTTCCAGGACAGCCGGGAGGCCATGAAGAGTGAGTAGCCATTCTTTCCGCTCTTTACTTCTACAGTATCCATCAGTAATTTCTCATGTGATCAGCTTAATAACCATCAGATACATTTCAGTCAGAGACGGAATCTCAGGGAAAATTCATACATATCAGTGCAATTAAAACGAAAAGTCTTCAGCTGTCTGACATTCAGCATAGCACTCTGCCCCCTGAATCTTCAGAGGTCAGCCGGTCCAATTAGTATGTGAGAAGGGGTCATGAGGCCGAGACAGTGAATAACATGCCTCTCCCTCTCTTGTCTGCCTCGTCTCTCCAGCATTAAGCCCTTCTCCCAGCAGAGTTACGCCATGCAAGCATCCGGCCCGGCCCCCATAACAGGTGGGTGCTCTTTCCCCTCTGTTGTGTTGACAGAGGGCTGTCATGCCGCCAATGTGATGAGACAACCTGTTCGTGATGAAGAGCTCAGAGAACGACCTGCAATATCACTGGATTTTCCCCTTTATGTTTTTACTTCGTCACACTCACACCACATATGTATGCACTCGCTGCACTCTTGTCTGCAGGTTATGAAAGCACAGCAGGGCTGTCCATGTCTCCCGGTGCCCCCCCTTGGCAGGGTAGAAGTATTGCCAGCTCCAAGCTGCGAATGCTGGAGTTCTCCGCCTTTCTAGAGCAACCTCAAGACCCAGAGACTGTGAGTTGGCAAGACGTTGTCTCCAGAGTCCAAAAGGGATTTATCACTCCACATGAAGCTATTTACCTTTTTTTTATCATCACTACAAAGTTCTTACACACCCGAAATTGTTGTTGACATCTGCATTAGACAATACTTCACAATACTACCCTTATTTCCTTTTTATTAGAGTTTTCTTTATTCAGAATCATTCAATAGCAAGAGCAATAGTAATAGTAATAGTGCTTACTAGCAATAGTAAGATGAAGGTGGAAGATATACAATGTATAAATATGTAATTGGAAATATTATAAATTCAGTAAAACAATGATAGTAGTAGCAACTAACAGTAACAATGAATACCTCAGTAAGTTAAAACAGAAGAACAGCTTTTTGGGGAAATATACATTTTCCAATTCTCCCAGATGTCTCCAAATTTAGTTTTCTGAAGCCTCACTGAAAAAGTGATTCCTTCCTTTACAAAGATTCCATAAATTAAATGATACCAGTCCTCTATGGGCTGTCTGGCAAAAGACATTTACTTGTAATTGCTTTTCTTTTCTTTTCTTTTTCTCTATTTTCTTTGCTCAAAACAGCCAATTTATCCTGAAAAAATGAGACAATGCAAAGGTTTTCATGCCAGCTTGTGCCAATAAGACTCTGTATCATAAAGTGAATTGTATTGTTGAGTAACACTGTATGTTTCAATTATTGCAGTAGGGAAAAAAAGTCTATGGCACAGAGCTATTTGAAGTGAAACAGATAATCTTTTTAGCATGAACAGTGATTCAAATATTAAACATTCAAAGATTCAAAGCTCAATTGTGTTACATACAGTTGCACTGTACAATGAAATAACTGCAGCTATATAAAGATAACATTGCTTCCAATAAGTAATGTAAAATTCTTGAGAAATATATCTCACATGTGTTTTAGTAAGGACTGGTTATTGTAGTTTAATACATAAAGCTGTGGTGTTTTGGTGTGTTACAGCAACTCAAGGACCAGGATAAGCTGTATTACCAGATAGAGAATGCACACACCAGCACATCACATAATTATGAATGGTGTTAGTGGGAGGAAGGGCGGGACCCCTGAAACAGGCGATGGGGTTTAACAATAAATATGATTCAATGGAACAGAAGGCCCGATGTGACAGATGTCCTGCTTTGCCTCACAGTGCACTTGGCGTTAATGGCAATTTAGCAAATGTAACACATGTAACATTTTTTGGCTCCGTTCAACTCCTGAAATGCACTTTTGTCTCTTCAGTTCAACAAACACCTGTTCGTGCACATCGGCCAGTCCAACCCGAGCTACAGCGACGCCTATCTTGAGTCGGTGGACATCAGGCAGATCTACGACAAGTTCCCAGAGAAGAAGGGAGGCCTGAAGGATCTGTTTGACAAAGGGCCACACAACGCTTTCTTTCTCGTCAAATTCTGGGTAAAATATGCTTTTTTAAAATAGTCCACTTCAATCCCATTTTTTTTTGTCTTTTACTTCCAAGTTCCTCAAACCTGATAAATCTCTCGTTTCAATTAAAACCCATCTTTATCTATGAAAAGCTCCATCCAATACTCTCTGTGTGCTATTTTTGTAGACAGCATATAATCTTCTCCAAGTCATGAAGGTGAAGCGAGAGTACGGTGAATGCTGTTGTTAATGTTTTGTAGCACCTGTCGGCTGTTAATGGCCTAGCAGCGTTAACTGTGTTGAGATAGCTTAAGCGTTGGTGTTAAAGGAACTTATGTGAGATTCAAAGCTTGAATGAATGGAAAGTCATCGCTCGCATGACCCGATTGGTGGTTAATATGCGGGCAAAGAAGGCATTGCTGCACAGCATGCATCAGGCGTGGGTGTATTTGTATGTGTCTGTGATGTGTGTGTGTGTGTGTGTGTGTGTGTGTGTGTGTTTGTGTGTGTGACAGCAGCCTTGGGGAGAGTGGCAGGACTGATCTTTCACTAGGGGAAATGTGAGCCCAGGCACCTGTCTCTGCGCTATTAGACTGAGTCCAACCCTCATGCACCCCCCCATACTTATTTATAGATAAGCTCCCCCAAAACATACACGCACGCACAAACACACAAACACCCCCTAACTCACCATTACACACAGAGGGAACGCAGAGAGTAAAGCATGATGACAAAGTCAACTTAAGAGGCAGGCTAAGGACTTTATATTCTTATAAACCCACCTCTATCTACACATCCAGTTATAATAATCCATTTCATTTAAAAGTTTTGCTACGCTTTATCTGTGGGCATGTCTTTTTTTCTTCTTTTTTTTCACAGTGGCGGTCAGGGTTAAGCATAGTTACTAGGACTGAAAGTAACTTTAGAAACTCAGCTTGTTAAAAATGATGAAATGATGCTGGAAAGTGTGTTTTCACACAAGAGAATCACCGTCAGAGAATCACCGAACAAATGTGTAATTACTGCAGCGACTCACTCAGATGGAGAATAGCTGAGCTTCTTCCGAGTATTGTGAACATCTGTGATATGGTAGGGCCACAAAACAGGTACTTAGGTCCGTCGCTCAACAAAGAAGCAAAAACATCATTAATATTTCCTGTGGCAATCATTTGATTACCAAACGATTTGCATCTCTAAGGGATAGAGTACTAACAAAAGTAAAATAGCATGTGCATGTAGGATTTTCCTACGTAGGATATTCCTTCCTATGTATGATTTTCCTACACGCACATGGTATTTTTAGCCCTCATAAGTGTTCCACAAATAGTGGAAAATAATGTACAGGCAAGCATAGAACAACAACAACAAGAGTGCAAAGCAGCTTCATTCAGTGCACAAAGATCCCACCGTAGAAAGAAAGCTGCAGCATTTTGGATCTGTGTCCAGCAGCAGCGTGAAGCCGGGAATAATTCAGGGCAGATGTTTTGCAGAACTTGGGCAATGAGCAGTCTAAATGCCATGTTCCCATGCTCAGGTGTACCTTTGCGTGTGTGTTACAGCTGATTAAACCGGCACTATCACTCGCTCGCTGTGAATTCACTCCAAACAGTTGTCTCCTCATTCACACATGCGGCTCACCCTGCGTTATGACCAGGGAGCTGGCAGGGAAAAGTTCAGAGCAAATAATGCAGATTTTTGTGCAGAGTTTCTGGGTAAACTTTGTATGAATCCAGAGTTCATGTGCATGTGTGAAAGAGGTGATACTATATTCATGTCAAGCATAGACTGAGAAAAGGACCGTAACACATCCAGCAGGTTGAATTTGATGAATGAGGATCGTGTTGACTCCACTGAACAAGCTGCCAATGCTGCCATTTTTATGTACATATTTATTGTACAGTCTGTTTGGATTATCTACTGTGGGGACCTTCTGTAAATTGTGAATGATTAACACTGTAACCAATGTGTATTGTTTATGTAAATGATAACACTACTGAACCGGGCTGGGGTGAAATAAACTCTTGAATCTACTTGAATTATTAAGGACATATGCGGTCTGACTCAGAGTCACGAGGGCCTTGAGAGGTTGCCTAAGTCTAGGCATGCCTTTCATGCCCTTCGTCTACTATAACCTTCCTCTTCAATACTTAGGGACTCTGGCACCCGACTTGAGCCTGACGCAGTTGATGTAAGCTGAGGCACTGATGAAATACGACAGCGTGACACAAACTCAGATTCCAACACGTTTTTTTACAGAACCACCTGAAGCTTTGTTAATATCCACATTGATGACTAGATCGGAAAGCCTCTCTATCTTTAATTTCCCCTGCATGGTTTTCATCCTCAGTTAGCTAAAACGACATAAATGTTTGCTGTAGCAACTAGCCTCTGTGTTGCGCTCAAACTTTTGTCACATGAATGCCAAACCTCAGCACTTAAAACGACATGCAGCCCCAACACAGATACAAGGTCCATCACTTATAATCGGTTTTCAATTCATGGTGATATTCTTACACAATTCTTAACATTATTAATCAGCAATCAAAACAATGTTTTTGAAGAAAAGAGATAGACAAGCTCTGCAGATCTAACCAGCTCGGCCCATCGGCTCCGTATGGGTTCAGGTTGGGTCACCGTGCTATAACCCAGACACTGACGCAGCTAAAGGATCCTGTAACTACAATGGATTCGTAGAAGTCTGGAGATTGGATGGTGTTGGTGCAGGCGCACAATGACACCTCAGAGAAGAAAGATGTCAATCTACCAACCATCTCCACTGCTGTGAAACATGATTGCCATCATCCTTTGATCCATTTTGTCAAAAATGTCAATGTTGCATTGAGGCCACCGCCGACTTGCAAAGCAGATATATAATACAGCCTTAACTGCGCTGGTTCGGAGTGCCAAAGACTGTGAATGTCAAGTTCAAAGTGCCGCCTTGCAGATGGCTTTGTATGTATGACATTACCCTTCTCACATGTTTGACTGCCGCATTATTTATCGTGGATAGATAAAAGACATTGGTGAGTGACACCATTTTGGAGGTAGTCTTCTTCAGTCCTTGGAAAGAGCAGCTGGTCAAACCATGGCATTTGATTCGGGGGTGAGGGGAAGGAGGGGATGAGTAGCCGCGCCATATATCATAAAGAAAAAGAGAGACCAAGACAGCAATAAAGAGCAAGAGATAGAAATAGGGACACAGACAGCGTGAACAAGAGATATGGGATGGCAGGATAAATTATGTCTAGCATGAAACCAACAAATCATTCATCAGTGAAATATTACTCTCTTGATTCACATGAGAGCCCGGTGGAGTCAACAGTTATGACATGTGCAAACTCCCCGCTGGAGGAAAACAAGCTCATAACATCGTCCTCTCTTAGTGTGTTCATCTTATTGTATCCCAAGGGGGTCCTCCAATTCTCAAGGCATCCATGACAGAACACTGAAATGCTACAAAACAGCTGGGCATTTCAGCACCCATACTGGAAGAAAAAACAAAAACAGCAAAGATGCTCTCGGCCATGAAAATAAGCAAAATGAAATCCTCAACACATCTGAAAATGCGATAACTTTATTTACGGCATCATAAAAGACGAGAAGAGCCTATTTGATGATGCCGCAGTGACACAGCCGCATGGTAGGTCATGACTCGGGGGTGTGCTGAGGCGCAGGTTGGCATGGTGACGGTGACAGGCGGCTGGCCCACCTCCAAAGCTATGGCATTCTAGATTGAATTTCCAGCAAACCCCCCTGTCGGCCGCTGGCTGCCCTGCCCCTCTCCCCACCGTCCTCCTCACCCCTCAGCGCCCGTGGCCCTGTCCTAACGGATTGTCTCACGCCTTTGAAGTGCCGAGGGAATCCGATTTGAGCTGGCTCTGCTAAATTGTTACACAGCCAGCCTGCCCACCGTGATCTAATCAGCCAATTGCACGCTGATGATTGTAATTGGATGAATTCCCTCGCAGGCTGTTAGGGAAGCAGGGAATGGCAGTTCGGGGAGGGTCACTAGGCCCCAGGGATGAAGACAAATAGAGGAATTACACCAGCCAGGGATGAAGATGAACAGGGTGATGAAGAGATGAGAGGAGGCTGAGCGGTGTCTCAATGGCCGATTAGGAGACATGAGCCCGACAGGGGAAAAGGTAAAACAGGCCAGCTGTCTGACGGAGGAGACGGCACCTCAGTCTGATCCAAAATCAGATTATAGTGGCCTCAGTTGAAACTTAGACTAGAGGATCAGAGATAGGTGGATCCACATCCACATGAGGGTGAGAAATGTGACTTTGTACTGCCTTTAAAGGTCTAGTGTGTGGGATGTAGGGGCAGAAATTGAATAATATTCATAATTATATTTTTTAATTGCCTTAGAATGAGCCTCTTATATCTATAGAGGGATTGGGTCCCCTTCTATGGAGTCAGCCATGTTTCTACAGTAGCCTAGAACAGACAAACCATTGGTGGTGTTCTACATTTTTAACAGCCACCGTGGGGTTGGATGGGTTGAGGGGTATTCCGTTGGTGGTGATCTGCAGACTCACCGCTAGATGCAGCTAAACCCTACACACTTGAGCTTTGAATTTGACTTTAAATTGTGAGGAAACATTTATGTCATGGAGACGAGTACACAAATATTTGACATTTGATGAGTTTCAGATGTGGCTTTATTCTAGCATGACTTTGAAAGGTGGTCAATTCTCACAAATTGCACCTTTAAGGGCTCCCAGGTTTTTTAAAATGTCAACATACCTGTCAGACAATGCCTACCTTTATGGGTTGCTCAAGTGGCCTTACACACACACAGACACACACACACACACACACACACACACACACACACACACACACACACACCACACGCAAAGGGATACCCAGCATCTTGAGAATCTCGAGGCCGGATTTGACAGCGTTACATTGGGTTAACAAGGATCTGGCCATTGGATGCCTCTTGGCTTTACAGAGTCACTCTCATGCTTTGTTGAGCCATAGCACTCCTGTCGATGTCTTTGTAAAACTGACACACATGTTCCTTGAGATCCTTATCTGTGAGCAGAGAAGCAGAACCTGATATTCTGTTGTAGATTATGGAGCTGGTACTTTATATCCTCGATATTTTAGATGGTTGATGCGGAGCAAGAAGTCTCATCCATGCTCATAAACCACCAGACTGCAGTCCTTGGTCCTTTTGGGTCAGAATGACAGGTGTATATTGATGTTAGTTGATCCTGACATCATCTTTTGCTTCCCTCTAGGCGGACCTCAGTGTAAACCTGCAGGATGACAGCAGCTTCTTCTATGGTGTTTCCAGTCAGTATGAAAGCTCTGAAAACATGATAATCACCTCATCCACCAAAGTCTGCTCCTTTGGCAAGCAGGTTGTGGAGAAAGTGGAGGTAAGACAAGGCAAACCTTGATATTTTTGTAGCAACCCTACATGTTCTAGCAGCCTGAGGGCATCGAGATCCAGATGAGAGTACACAGTTATATTACAGATATGCTTATTTATGTCACCTTGTTATTCTTCATTCACCATTTTTACCCTGAGTTTTGATTTAAAAAGTAACTCCACACTATATTTTGGATGGACAAAACAGCTGCACTCGCCTCGGTCATTTGAAAGTCACTTGAACCTGTGACACACACACATCATCTCAACTGGGTGTGGTCAGGTGTGATCTTGTGTAGTTGTAACGACACCCTACTGTGATGTAGCGTGGTAATACCATGCCATCATCATGCCATGGTCGGCACATAAAGCATGTTGTCACATCTAGCTGGCAGGGAAAGCAGGATTATTGGTCTTTAAAGGATGAGTTCACCCAAAGATGAGAATTCAGTCATTATCCACCCCCCTCCATGCAGAGGTAGCGGTAGTCCACAAAATGTTTCTGGAGCTTCACAGCAAAATAGCATTGGGGCTTTCTTCTGAACAACTGAAGCAGATTGGGACTTGTCTTTTAAAAAAAATTAAAATACAACTCATCCCGTGCAATGCAAGTTTACAGAAACCCAAAGATTCCACATCAATTTGAAAAGACGATATTTACACCCTTGACGTGCACCCACTTCAGCCAGGTTGCATGCTAAAGCTTTTAGCTTTGCAGCTACAGGGAATATTGTGGATTATGAAAGTTTGTTTCTTCTCATTTTTAAAAGAAGTCTTAGACTTTATATGGGTAGCCTGAAACATCCAGTTGGTTGAGCTTGCTTTAGGCTCTTTTTTTGGGCTGCCCTACAATGCCCAAATGCTTGTTTTCTCTCGTCCTCTGGAAATAATCTAAATTTGCGGTAGGATTAAGACATTATAATACAGAAATGATAAACCATATTTCATCACTTTATTCAATGATTGTTATGAAAGACACAGTGGCCTTTGCCCATAAATGCACTTAAAACAATTTTTTTGTTCGATGTTATGAAAGTTTTTGATCTTAATTCGTGTGCTTCATGTTATTTTGGAAATCCAACGTTTTGGGGTAATATGGGTCCAACAATTATCAACAGTAGTTTGAAGATTGCATCACTGATTGCTGGATAAATGTGTGACATTTCAACATCAAGAGGTCATGACCACATCAAAACCCATTATTATCACCCAGAGGAGTGAATAACTGCTGATGGTGGAGATGGATTCCAGTCACTTGCCGCTGATCTGTGGTCAGGAAACTGACGTGATTCACAAATCTCCCCTGCATGACTAACTGTTATGCTTCCCGTTAACTAGACACAATAGTGGCCCTGCCCCCATCCGCTACTGATGGATTGTACAATATAAACACACACACACACACACACACACATGCACACACACACACACACACATACACACACACACACACACACACACACAAACTCACACACATCCGTAGGTAGAGCCATCTGCCTCAGTAGGCCACATAATGATATTTAATAGCTTCGTCATTTGATTACAGTTGTCACAAGAAATATGTTTATCGTCATATCTGGCATGCCATATGCTGCATTAGGTATATTACACATATTGCAGCTTATCACATAGATGTTCTCATCCAGTGTATCTAATTGAGTTTTAGTTAAATATGTGTCCCTGTTGTTTTCACAACACATTTCACATTTCATCCTTTAATGTGTTTTAAATTCCTTTCACACATGGTTTATGTTTACATATATTGGACTGCAGGCTTTACTTGTGTATTGTATCTGTTTTCCCTAGACGGAGTATGCACGTTTCGAGAACGGGCGATACGTGTTTCGAATCCATCGCTCACCGTTATGTGAATATATGATCAACTTTATCCACAAGCTTAAACACCTGCCGGAGAAGTACATGATGAACAGCGTACTGGAGAACTTCACTATCTTACAGGTACACACAGAAATCAGGGATATATAGTACATGTGTGTATAAAAGGATGAAGACCTCAATGCTTTTGTCTGTTTGTATGATACTATTCTGGTATTAGATGAGAAATTCTGGTATTCTGTTAAGTATTAAAGGAATAGTTTGAAATACATTTATTTCCTTTCTAGCTGAGAGTTAGATGAGAAGCTGCCCGTTAGCTCAGCATATCAGCACCCATAAAGCTCACAATGTTATATGTTGTTTCTTCAATCTGTCCTACAACTAAAGCGTAACAACAACAAATTTTACAGCGGTTGTGTGCTAGACAAGACACCATAAGTCTTGCTGTCCCTGTGAGCTGCCAGGCTCTGATTGCCAAAAAACATCCATGTCAACATCCGACTAGTAATTATAGAGATATATAGAATTTCTGACAGGTATGTTTTCTCTCCCGCCTGTTGGAAAAAAAAAACCCACAGTGTCAACAGAGTGCTGTCAACATGGCTGCAAGGGCACAGTCTTGACCATGTCTAGTCTACATCTAATATTAACTCATTCAGTTGACCTCATTTAAAAGGAGCTAAGCTCTGTATCAGTTATTCATGAACCCTAATGAAGCTTATTTACAATATTTAACTGATGTGACTACAAGATTAGTAGTGCGGTAACCATCTTGGAATAATGGTCACGATAAGGAAAACCTAAAGCTTAATATAACATTTTAGATAGTATAAAATATGATACTCAGGAATGTCATCTCATGCACGCTTAACAGACTATATTAGTTCTGTTGCCATATCCTGCCCAAAAAATGATGCTTATGATGTAGAGCTGCGGTGATTAGTTGAAAAGTAAATCAAAAGAAAATTAGTGGCCAACTATTTTGATAATCAATTAATTGTTTTATGTCTGATTTTTCAGACAAAAATGTCAAATATGTACAGGTTTCTGCTCCTTAATGTAAGAAATGACATATAATACACATTTCTTTGACATTTGTCATTGTAGATGAAGAGTCTTTGGGTTTTAGACTGCAGGTTGGACAAATGACACAATCTGAAGACATCACTTTGGGTTCTAGGCATTTTTCACCATTTTGTAAACCTTTTTAAGGACAAAATGCTTCATTAATCTACAACAAAACTGTCAAATGATTAGTTTGAGTCCTACTATCTGTCTTTTGTTTCGTTTGAACATTGATACACACACATCGTCCTCCATCATTCCTGCTGTTTCATTCATTCAGTCATAGAGGATAAAGCACTCAGGGCCACATGGATGGTCAGTATATGTGCAGATTATTTCAGTCATTTTTTAAGTGCTTTTTGAAGGCAAGTGTCGAATATGGTTGCGCTGTGACAGACCATTACAGCTGGCAGCAGCTTCTCACCACTTTTTGAACATTTTTATGGTTTCTTGCAGAGATAAAACATTTTGCCCATTCCACTCTTACTTGGACCTTTGTGAATGAGCCGGTGTGTTCCTGTATACTGGACTATATCACCATAGTAACAAAGTGGTCCTCAACACCAGGGTTCAAAGACATTGGTGTCCCTTCCATTGGCGGCTGCATTCCTACTTGCCAAGGGACAATGACCATATTGAGCCCACACTGACGACTACATGGCAGCATGTCATTAGGTTTCTCAATGGGCTGATTTAGCTCATATTAACCACGAACAGCTCATTAACAGACGTGCACACGCGCACACACACACACACACACACACACACACACACACACACACACACACACACACAAAACAGATGTGTGCACAGATTCCACATTGCAAGGCTGAGCACAATGGATCGATATGCCTTATGTAACAAGTGCTGTTCTCAATGCAACACAATTGAGCACGAGGAATTGCTGAAGTTGTGCTCTTGTTGCATAGTCACACTCCTCCTGCTGTATTTACAGACCCACATTTTGACCAGAGCAGTCATGTGTGAGAGTTTGTAGTATATTATCTAGTGTTTAAATAGATTTGATATCTCTATAAACTATATCAGTGTTACATATTTAATGTATTATTAATGATGGACCAATGATCAACTGTTAAGGCAGCCATCTGTCAGTTAGGGCATTTGCATTCCTACAAACAGTGGTAAATAAAGAGTTGTGCATAAGATCAAGCTTTATAACAAAACTTTTTAACTCACCGAAATGCTTTAAATCAGTTTGATTTAATTAAGACCAGTTGGGTTGATTTTACTACCAGTTATTTATCATTCATACTGTCCACTGCCTCTATGATGGAGGTCGATCCTCAAGAAGAACTTTATTTTTCTTCACAACTTTTGCTGGTTCATTGGATTGTTTAGATTATTAGTTTCATACTGTGTGTTAGTGTGTGTGTGCTCGTTTTCTTTATTTTTTATTTAAGGGGGTATTTTGTCCTATGATTGTGGCCCCCTCATGATGCAATCTATTAGAAACCTCTCTACAGACTAGTAGAATCTGAACAGGTTAACTGAGGTTTGTCAGGTTTTCATCCCCCACAGCATGACTGAACTTTTTTCTGTGTTCGTCCACAGGTGGTGACTAACAGAGACACACTGGAGACCCTCCTGTGCATAGCTTACGTCTTTGAAGTGTCCACCAGTGAGCACGGCGCACAGCATCATATTTACAGGCTAGTCAAAGACTGACACAAGTTACCCAGTTGGAACTTACCTGCTCCAGACCCATTGTAGCACCTCAGTGAGCGACAACATTAAACAATGGACTACTTCCTCCATGAGCTTAAAGCTGAAACCACACGGCTTGGTCAGGAGCCCAGAGAAACACTTGTTTTGTTAGCATGCCCAGGAACACTACTACTGCTGAAGAAGAGGCGGATTTGGGATTGTGGAAGCTGAAACAAGCTTTGTGTGAAAGGTGGCAGGAGAAAACAGAAGAGGACCATGACACACTGTGGTCTCTATACCAAAGGAGCCAAACCTAGCCAACAAGACCTGCATGAGAAAGTTGTCATTGGTGGTGTTTTTCATCTCATTTTACTAGTGCTTGTTTTTAATTTAGATTGTTTTACACACATGCATGTGCAGGGGATGTTTGCTACGGAGGAGTTGGGCAGCCTCAGGGTGCCACCTAGTGACTTAAATATAAATAACCATGGGGGAAAAATGATAAAAGTAGACTGAGAATCCCTCCTATGCACATCCATAAAATATCACTGTCTTTTTGTGCCAATCTTTTGTGTTTGTGTGCCACGTCATGTCCTCTTAACAGAGTTATGAAGATAATTGGCTAAAAATGATTTAAAAGAGCTATTATATTCACTTTGTTTGATGTTTAATGTTAAATGTTTCATGTATTGTCTTACTGTTTTTGATTGAAAATGATCTGACTACAACAAAAGGCACATAATAAGACTGCTAACTTGAACCAGATTTAGACCTGTAAGCTGATTACAGAGGTTGTCTGCAACTGTAACTTGCCCTGACGTGTCAGATGAAAATACAAGTGTTTCTTACATAACGTCTGTGTTGACTTGTCTGTGTTGACTGCAATATGTGACGTACTCATAGTGGTGTATACATCATGTGCATAGTTTTGTCCTATATGATGGTGCACTATTAGTGACATGCGATTATTTATTTCATGGCTAAAGAAGGTGATCATGCATCTTGATCATTTCAGGCATCTTGTCACATCTTTAGCCTGTATTAAGGTAGTGTTAACTTTGGAAGGTGCAGATAGAAATGTAGCTTGCTGTGCTTCACAGGGGGGCAAAATTAAACCAACGATTCAGTACCCCTGCTAAATCAGCTTAATTTCTGTCTGCTGTTGATAGAAACTATTGTCCCATAATGCAATGCACAAAGGAATTGGAGAAGCTGTTTGATGCAGCTCCAGGGAGGTATCAAAGTCCCTACAAAGTAAAGTAATATTTAATAACTCGACTTCAGTGAGGTGACAATAATAAAACAAAAAAACAAAAAATAAACAAAGAAAAGTAGAATTAGCAAGTACTCAGATTTGAGAGTCTGAATCAGGAAATGGTTTAATCTTGACGACTGAAACAATAGACACCATAACCAAAAGGTTTCTGTCAGTCTACTCATCAATTAATCAGCTTAGTATTTCATTAGTATTTTTATTGAACTTAAACTTGCATTGGCAGCATCGTTCCAAAGTCACAGTATTACTTACATCCACTTGTACACATCATTTAATAATTACAATAATAACAATTCTAAGAAGAATATTAAAATAAGTAGATTGTAAGTTTGTTAGTGTGTATTATGGCATTGTTTCATGGAAGTGACCGTCGCCATCAGGTGGTGTTGAGACATCATTACACTTCTCATATCCAGATCAACTTAAGCATTTTTTAGCTCAGATACTCAGGCTGGTTAATTTAGTTTGAACATACATAAAGTGAAAACAACTGTCCTTCTTGGAGGCCAGTACCTTAAGTTTCAGTTCCGATATATTAACACCAGTTTCTCTAATAAGTTTTGATGTAAAGTCCCGTAAAACAACAAAATGTTTTGTTATGAATTGCAATGTGTTATTTTGTTCAGCCTTATATTACATTTGTAAGACTTGAAGCATATTGTGTAACTTTTTTGGCAATAAAATTATCAAATGTCCATTTTGAAGAGCTTTGAAGCTTGTATTATTGAAATCTGACACCAAATTAGTGCTTCTGTTTGACCCAAGTCTGCTTAAACGAAACGGTACCCCTTCAGTTTAAGCAGTACTATATACACTCTGCATTCCTTAAGCTCTTTATCCAGAAAGGTGCTTCAACTCCCCGTGTAAGGTGAGAACGTGACACTCGAATGGAGAGACAAGCTCACAAAAAGCGAGAGAAAGAGCCTAACCGATGCAGCAAATGCCAACCGGGGGAGCAAAGGGCTTATTCTGATAATCCCATTTGAAAGAATTTAAGCAGATCGCTACAATTATGGAAATCCACTCTGGGATGTCTGACCTCTCTGGAAAACAGACTGCTTGTTTGGTCACAAAGAGAACTGAAAGGGGTTATTGGAATTTTTCAGCCTAGTTCCTGTTTACAGTAGAGCAAGAGTGACGAGGTGAAGTTATACCTGCACTGTGGAGATTCATTCAAACCCTGTGCACAGGAGAATCCACGGGTTTGAATAATGTATGAGTTGGAACGTTATCCTACACTTTACAATGGGACAGCGCACTGCTAAACCTCAAAATCTTACCAAGTACATTTGTCTAATTTCTTGTCAAAACATCATACTACATACACTTAACATAATACATGTTACCTTACATTTCAGTGAGATATAGTGACTTTTTTCTTTACCTCACACACAGCTAATTTTCATTTTCACCACTCTAACGCATTTTTTATTTGTCAGTGTTGTCTTGAAATTTAAATGAAACTGAAACACCTTCTTGCATTAGCCAACAACAGGTTACTGAGCTGCCCAAATGTTTCAATTGTTGTTAAAGAGGTCGAGAATGAACCTTCAATTCAATCTCAGTTTTCCCAAAATGGGAATCCAGTCATTATCTAGTCAGCCACATACTGATGGAGAGTCAGGTAAAGTTTCCTAGTCCACAATTTATTTCCGTGGCTCCACAGCAAAAGAGAGTAGCAGCATTCTCCTAAATAAAATAAAGTAGATACAGCTTGTCCAGTATAATTAAAGTCTCTGCAAGCCCTGAGATCCCAAACTGATTTTGAAAGCAGTTGTTTACACTCTTTGTTAACCCAAATCGTTATGGGCTTCTGGATGCCTGGATTACACCCGACAAGTTTGTTATGGAGCAAGTTTTTTCTACCTTTTTAAAACACGTCCCCATCAACTTCAGTTGTTTTGAAGATGCTGTTTTAGCTGCGTGGCTCCAGATGTTTTGTGGACAACAAAACTTCACCCGACTTTCCATCAGCATGGGGTTGGCAAAGTAATTTGCGGGAAAATACAGGAATTAGATTCCGATTCTGATTGAGTGGATCGTGATTGAATTTCCACCTTTAGGTTAATTTATCCTTTAAAGGCCAATAATCAGGCTGTCCCTGTCAGATCGATGTAACAACATGTTTTTGATTCTCTAACTTTTTCGGTGAACTTATTCTTTAAAGAGCAGAGAATAAGGGGAGAATGAAACATCTGGGGCGCTCTGTCTGCTGAGGAGGATTGTGTATTAAAATCGACCTCACGAAGATATTTCTTGCAGTGATGTTTGAGTATGCTTCTTCCGATATTCGTCACAGTATTCTTTTTAACTATATCTATTACTGTCATTTTAAAGCTGCGGGTGCTATTAATTCACTAAGGACGCTCTTAAAAGCTGCCGTGGTGCAGCCTGGACAGATTACGCACGGCTGGGTCTCCACCTCCTCCAGGTGCGTAGCTGTGACACACCTGGAGAGTCACTGGCACCAGTAAAAGAAAAAAAAAACACATACAAAAAACCCAGACCACTGGCTTCCACTCCATGCCTGTCAACTGAAAGCAATCAGCCTCCCAGATATGTCGGTTCCCCGTCGACGTTGTCATTTAACATGCTCTGATTTACATTACGCGCAATGAATGTCACATGGGGTTTGCTGACGGTTTTGGGTCTGGTGTGCCACACCGAGTCGAGGTGCTCACCGACCTCTTACTACAAGAACTGCTGGATTCGACGCTTCCCGGGGATTTTCATCGACGTCGACGAGTCTCAGAGGAGAGGAGCGCAGCTTCTCAAGCACTACCAGGAGGAGACGGCGCTGAAATGCAGCCGCACCTGCTGCCTGACGAGGAACTGTGAGTCCAAACGCGCATATTCAAGTCCGTTCTGTTGTGGCATGTTTCCTTATCGTTCATTTCTAACAGCGCCTCATGTATTTATGATCCGTCCTCTTTGCAGTTTCCTGTAATCTGGCCATTTTTCACTATGACACCACTCCAGAGAACGTGAACTGCTTCCACCTGCACTGTCCCACACTGGAGAGCTGCATTCTCAGCCACAGAGGCAACGTTGTTCTCTACAACATCACAAAGGGTGAGCAGGAGAGTAAAGGGTAAAGAAGGCCTTTCAGCGCCCTAAACCACATGTTGTCTGTGGCTGTGTAGAATGAGTCTCCTTGTATTACATTCTCAAGAATACTAATACATTTCAATACAAGAAACAGACCAATGGTGCATTTATACTCCTGTGATTAGGGCTCAGTTATGGCAGGAAAGTAGTAGCCTAAGTTTGCTCAGCTTCTTGCCAGGTATGTATTTTGTTTGACTCTTTACATTTTCCGCCACTTTGCACATTTCAGAGGGAAATATGGTATATTGTATAGTTTTCCTATACTACATGTATTTGACTGCAAAAGTTAACAGTTACTTTGCAGATTCAAATTCTACCAGGGCTGGTATTCAGATCGTTCACTCCAGTAAAAATATTAACACTAGACTGTGAAAAAGCTCCATTGCAAGTTAAAGTCCTGCACCGCAAAATATGACTTGAGTACAAGTAAGTGTTACAAGTAAAATGTACTACAAGTATTAAAAGTAAAAGTGTCCATAAAAATGAACCCTGTTATTGTTTTAATATCACGCCTCCTGATGCATTCGGGTGCGTTTAACACGTTACTGTTGCAGCAGTTGAAGGTGGAGCTGATCTGAACTATTTTTTACTGTTGGGTAGTTTAATCTATTTCAAGTTCACAACATGTACACGATGCACCGTTGTCATGTTGAATCTGGAATGTAACTAAGTACATTTACGCAAGTTCCATACTGCTTTGTTCTATATTTCCATTTTCTGCTACTTTAGACTTCCACTTACTTCACCGCATGTAATAGATAGCAGGCTGCATCAGAGACCATTTTTAAAATGTTTTTATTAGCAGTTTAATTAAAAAAAAAACTCTACTCATACTACTAGTACTAGTCGCTTGGTTGACTTTCACAATTACCAAAGTGATATTTTAACACAACCTTACTTTAATTTAAGTGTGACTTTTGAGTACAACATCAATGTTTTGTATGCAAAATGTTAGTCAGCAAAGTGACCCACATCAGCAGCTGTCAAGATAAATGTAATGGAGTAAAAAGTACAATATTTTCCTGTGAGATGTAGTGAAGGTATTTGAGGTACAAGTACTTATATACAATGCTATAGGAATGTACTTAGATTCCATAACATACAAAAATCCTATAAAATATGTTACCAACTTCCCGACAATAGATAGCACCACCTTTTCACCACCTTGACCATAAACAATGAAATGACACTTGCACACAAAAGTGTAATACGCTGTATAATAGTATAGCACTCGTAGGAGCCAATTTTTATGCATAGAAAGTTCTTTATCTTCTGATACTATATACCTTTTTTAATTGATTCTATCTGATTCTAAATGCAGGGCTTTTACTTTCATGCTTTTTTTCAGTGTGGTATTGCTACTTTTGCTCAAGTTAAATACCTGAATACTTCTTCCACCACTATTAACCACAGTTAAATTTAAAATGCTGACACAACTATATCCTTTGGATGAGTAAAAAATCACAGGTTTTTTCATGAAAAAATGTTTGATATATTTTTTTAAAAGCCAGCGTGCTTAAAGGTCCAGTTTGGAGTTGGTAATGAGTCTCAAACAAACCGGACTTAAATTATGTCAGCAAAGAGTGAAAAATAAAACAAAAGCAATTTTCTCAACAGTTTCTTTGTCTCTAGGCGTGGATCCTGACCTGTTGGTGTTCGGAAAATACTTCACCTCCAATGTACGGGTGTTACCCCACCACTACGGTCGAGTCAACGCTTCAGAGCCACTACCTGCAGACAAACGCCAGTTCATTCACCCACCTCCGCCCGTCGCACTGCCTCTGACTTCAGCACCCACAGTGAAACCCCTCACTACAACAAGCAGAGTGCTCATCACCACCACCACCACCACGCTGCAGACCACCAGACAGCCTTCAACAGTTCCAACAACTACCTTGTTTTCCAGTCCAGTACTTTCAGGGGACGATGCACAAACAACCTCAATCATCTCCACCACTTCTCTTGCACCCAGCTTCACTACGCCTCAGTCATCCACTACAGCAACCACTTTCGGCACTTACAATCCCAGCACCACCCCTGCATTTTCTACCACAGCTGCACAGCCCTCAACAACCCCTACCCATCATCACACCACCAGCTACCAGCTTGCCACCAGCCCTCCGACCTCCACAGCTATTATGGGCAACATAGAGAGCAGCAAGCAATACCCCAATGACACCAAGGGCAACCCGGGGAGGAACCACACAGCAGGCAGTGAGGGAGGACAGGGTGTCGGCGGCGAGGACACCGTCGAGGGTTTGGGGCCTGGATGGCACGTAGCTGCGCACACTTTACTGGTTGCATTGGCCATCTGTGTCACAGTCCTGCTGAGCTGCTGCTGCTCCATCCTGCTAGTAGTGAGCTGGAGGGGACAGAGGAAGAGGATGGGACGCTACCGGACATCGTGGAGAGGGAAAAGAGGCTCCATGCGTCTGATAAAGTATGTGCTGGTCAGAGAAAACACTTGAAACACTTGTTAAAAAGTGAGCTGGAACTAACATTTGCGTTTTGTTTACAGCAGTTTTTAATGAAGGAATCCAGGATGAAAAGACATTTGACATGAAATAAGAATGTCTACTGTTGTTGTAAATGATTAGTTTCCACATATGTTGCTTTAATCTGAGCAGATTGGAATGGAAATGTAGTTACCGTCAATTGATGTATTAAGGTCACAATAATGTATATTTAAATTGAACAGGCAGAGGTATTTTATGGCTTAGATGAGATGACCAAATGCAGATTAAATGATTTTGGTTTCACTCGTGACGCAATGACCTTCGACAGAAGAGCCAAAGTCGGCCAATGCATTTGACCACAGCAATTTGCCTCAAGAAAGACGATATGATGTCTATTTGGCTGACCTACATATTGATGCACTTCAATGACTTTTAACTGATGTTGATGCCAAACCTCAAAGACTTGGACCAGTTGTGTATGCTGGTTTTAAGTGGGACTTAATGGGCGCTTCCAAGAAAAAAA
The DNA here is from genome assembly GCA_963678695.2 of Diplodus puntazzo. NCBI lineage: Eukaryota > Metazoa > Chordata > Actinopteri > Spariformes > Sparidae > Diplodus > Diplodus puntazzo. Next base: position 18,463,782 of record OZ023161.1, on the reverse strand, counting down.
AAAAAAAAGACAGCTACAATTCAAGGGTTGTTCAGATCGTAAACATTGTGTGGCTACTTTTTGCCTTCGGTGTTTAACCCCTCCTGCAGTCCAGCGCATCTCCGCAGTGCATTGGGTTTCTTTTGACCTGAGAGCACACGCACCACAGACCAAAACTCCTTAAGAGGGGTGAGGTTCATTTCAAAGTCCTGCTTTGAAATGAAAGCATCCATTCACTCTGGTGCCACTCCTCGAGCTGATAGTGACAAGAGTGGGATGAGAGCTGAAGGAAATGAATGAAAGAGGCTTTTATACATAAAGGATTTACCCATAATGAGCATGAGCACTAGTTTCGAACTTCAACAGCATAGATTGGACTTTTATTTTTGTATTAAAGACAACATCAGACACTTAATGACCTTTGAGGTTGTAATATCTCGATGTATACTGGAACAGTAATAACATGAGCCCACGGGTATTTAAAATGTTTAGACCCTATCACGGGTCCCTGCTGCTCCTGGTCACCATCTTCATGTAAATACATTTGTACACTGAACTGTACTACAAGTTGAGCAATTTCTTGACGGCCTCCTTGTACTGCAGCATGTGGCTCTCGCTCTCTCCTTCATTCTTCAACCTTGTGACAGAGTCCTTATACTCCTGCACCTCTTTTCTTCCCAACAGCTGCTCTCGCACTTCCTCGCCTTCTCCTTCCCCGGCCACTTTCATGTGTACTAGCATGCCCAAGATATTCCTTTGGGAGGGGCTGTCCTCCCAGCTGTACTCCTCCATGTCTGCCACAGTCTTCTCAGCCTCCCACGCTTCTGTTTTCTGACAAACAAGGAAAAGGAAACACATTTGTTACCTTTAAAAGCACACTCAAATTAGAAGACTAATTCAACCTGGCCTGTCTGTGTTAAGATTTTAACAGTATATGTGTGGTACAGCAATTTGAACACAGTGACTACACATGCACACTATTATTTTGAAAATGTTCTGTATATGACATTATTCTTAATTTGACACTGCTCATGTAAACATCGTACAGGATTCTGTTGTAATATAGCAGTTTGCCAAAAGAAAAAGCTCATTTTTGTTTGGAGGGAGAAACACGCCTACTTTTACACATTATAACAGAGTTGGATATCGGCAGATCTTGGTTATGTGTAAGTACTGTAACACCGACTTCAACAAGGTGACAAAAGGAATGAAAGATTGAAAAATCTTGTTTTGACACAAAGAGCTCCAGCTGTTTGTTTATTTTTTCTTGAATGTGACAATGACATGGTAGGGCACATTAGTACCCATGTCTCAATGTATACAGGAATTTAGGTGGATTAGTAATTTTCATTAACCATGTTAACTGCTTAGTAGTAATGTATTTTTTTTTCAGAATGAGGTCAAAACCTGGAATATTCGAGCATGTGAGCAGTAGCTTTGTGTGTAGATGGACATTATTTCTTCACTCCAATTCAAATCATTCCGATTAAAGATTTCGGGTCAGTTGATTATATGGATGGTATTAATAGGGTCTGGTGCATTCCTCTTCTTAGTTGGATATTTGATCTCTTTTGGCATGTGTTTGATCAGCTCCCTGTCCTGAAGATGGATAACTAGAGTGAACTGGTCTACCAGAGAGTTACAAACTTTCCGCAATAGCCCAGTTCACCTTAGAAGCAGCCATCTTTGGTCACGACGGCTGGCATGCGGAGCAAGAATGCAGCCAGAAATCAGGTTACATATCACTTACATGGAATGCAATTTTTTTTTTGATCACTTTATGAAGAAATGTTTTTACTACCCCTCTGCAACTGATTGAACTTTCTTTTGGTTTGGGTTTATTCTGATTCAAGTGTGTGTATGGAGCACTTTTATTCTGTTTGGACCATAATCTGAATATTGGGTGGCTCCATGTAAACGCAGCTAGTTTCAGTGCTAAATTGTATATGTTCTTATTCTTCAGGGTATTATAAAAAGATTAATTTCTAATTGCTGCCTTGGTCTCCATTTTGGAACACAGTATGGCAGCAGATGTAAAATATGGGGGTCCTCAGTCACCGTTCACCCCTTCTTTGATGCTCCTCTCACAGAGATAGTATTTCTCCATATGTTGTCCTCTGTACGCTGCCTGTGTAGCTGTCATCACATTCCCTTGAGAACAATACGTCCCATTGTGCGGCAGCTTAAAGCGGGGCAGCGGTGGAGCCTGCTCTCCAGGTGTTTGAGGTTAATGACCGTCATTACCACCATACATATCTGATCCAAATAACATCCCATCTGGAATAAGTCCAAGCCCTAGGCTGTGAGGAGTGCTAGATACTTGGGATGAGTAGCTTGGATCAAAACATTTCAGCAGCATGCCTCGCCACAAAAAGGTTGGGGTTAGATCTGCAGATCATCATGTGACTGTAATTTGATTTTAGGAGGAAAGGTTTGTTATACTTCACTAAAAGGTTGACTGTACTGACAGTTTGTTATGTGTTACTGGCAAAGCTCCAAACATTTTTCTGATGCCGTTGTGGGTTGAATGTAATATGCACAATTAAATAATTCAAAAGTGTTGACAGCTGTGACACAATTCCTGTCCTTTCATCCATCACTAAGTGGTTTGGTCAATAGACGGTAGGAGACTAATAGCTGCCTGTTTATGTACCTGCCAAAAACATTTATATTTTCAGTCAGGGGAAAGGACAGGTGTTGGGCATGTAAGCTAAATCAAAGATGGAGTGCCTCTAGTGGTAAACCCTTCCATGTTCAAGCAGTCAGCCCCAATGCTGGCCTGGATTAGCACACACTGGAATTAGCAGGGAAGGTCCATCTCCCTGAGTGGGAAGATAAAATCACTACAGTGGCTGCTAACAATTGGCCTCTTTGTGGGGTAGCGTTACAACCTGAACGCTACGCCACTCTCACAGCTTCCACAAGCCTGCTGGACAAGCACTGTGCCTTCCATTGTGTGTCCAAAAGGGCAGCGGACAGTGTTCTGCTTCCTGGCACGGACACCTTTCCCAACTGAGAGAACTTCTTTTTTTTTTTTTTTTTTTTTAATGCGACTAAACCATGACGGGAAAAGCTCCTAAAGGCGAAGGTTACACAATAAGGGGAGTCATTTTCCATTATGTGGCAGGTACCTTGTGGCAGACTTCTCTGATGTGGCAGCGTTGGCTTAATGTGAATGAGTATCAGGGTCAACACCTGATAGGGTGTCCGTTTTCCCCCCCATCTGTTGAGAAATGTCAACTGGACAATGCTGCTGTTTGCCATCCTGCTGCCCATTCAAGTCTGATACCTCCCTAATGGGCTTAGTGTCTCAGATCACAGAGCAAGATGGACAAAAATTCCCCTGGTAAAAAAATGGGGACTGTGTCATGTCGCTAGCCATATGGAAATGTTGCCAAAGACATTTTTGTAACATTTGTTTTCCACCTATTTTTTGGAGAATATTTGTTTTATAATAAGTTATGATTATCCTCATATTTTAAGCGATCTTAATGGACACTGCCAGTTGATTTAATACTAAAGCTACTAAAGCTAAATAATCTGTACAGTTCAGGCTTGAAGGTGTAATTCAATACAACTTCATCAATCCAATAAAGGGCAATTGTATGCTGAGAGCCACAGAGAGCAACAGATATACAAGTAAAGGTTAAGAAAGGAAAGAAACAAAAATGTTTGTTGGAAAACAACATAAAAAAGCTGTAAGCTTAGAAACATATGAGTAATTGGCATTTTGACTTATTTCATAGAATTGACATGTTTAGTTTAATCTTTGATATAATTTCCTCACATCGATACAAATGACTTTGCCTACATCAAGAGAGGTTGCTGCAGTTAACACGGGCCCTGATATCCCCTCTTATATAGCGTGCTACACAAATCAGTTCAGGTATCATCATTAATCTGATCTCATCAAAACAATGAGGTGACTGCAGGTCATCAGTGCAAGTAATGCCAGAGAGCAACCAGCCTTTACATGAATGGATACTTGTTGAAAGAAGACTGAAAGGTCAGTAAACAAAAAGAGAGACTAAGGTAAAAAGAGCAGAGTCGCAGGAGAGCTGTGACGAGAGTGGACAGTGAATAGGTAGGTGTCTCAGGCCTAGTTCACACGTACTTGATAATCAGCATACTCTGCGGTTGGTTGCTTTTTTACAAAAAGTACTATGAATGAGGCAGTGAAACATGACTGCTCTTCCCTGAATCCTATTTTTATTAAAACACTTTCATCAGCAGTTTTTGTCCATCGGTGTATTATTAATGTCAGTTTGTGTCTCTCTAAATATAGACAATAAAACACCGAAACACTCTTTAAATGTACGAAAGGCCAAAATGCATAGACGTTTTAGAAAATACCCGTGTACGTGTGGACAGCTATGCACTGATAAGAGTTGGTTAATTAAGAATGAATGTCATCTTCAGTCATGACAGAAAACAGTTCAGTGACACAGCAGAGTAGAGAAAAAACACACACTCATCTTACCCAAGACTCGTGGTAAAGGACAGTTAGCAGGTACATGGCATAGTCCATATTCTGCTGTCTCAAAGGACAACTGGTAGAGAGACAAGAGGGAAGATAGTTAAGGGCATTTGTTTTGATTTTTCTCATTTTATCATATCACTCCACTTTAAGGAAGGAGTGTTTACCGTTCAGCTGTGATGGTGAGGGTATCGGTATCTTTGCAGTATCTCTCCCCAACAAGTTTAAGCATTTTCTTGCGTGCGTGTTCGTCCAGATTCAAACTGGACACCTTTACCTGCGTAAACAGAAACACATCAGTTTAAGGTACAAGGTTTTCCACATAAAGCTGATGTAAAGAGAAATACTCAAAAGATAAAAAGATTAGAGCAGATGTGATTTCATTATGTGCTATATGTCCCATCTGAATCTCTTATCTCTTTAGATTAAATAAAACCACAACACAAACTAAGAACAAAAGAAATGTTTGTTTTTTTTCTAGCCTATATGGAGCTTTGACTGTGTTGATTAAAATATTATTTCCTTTTTACAGATGAAATCGCATCCTTCATGCTGTTCAAAAAAATAAGTCTTAAGCCCCTTGCACAATGTAGAACTGGAAAAGAGAGATTAGTCCTTGATTACATTGGTTTTCATGGCTCTGACTTCAACAATTTCTGTAGATTGCATTTATAGGAACAAGGTTCATGTGAACATGTATTCTGTGTAATAAACCTCACCCACTGACAACACAAAGGTGAGGTCAGAGGTGACTGGACAGATGTGCAGCGACGATAAACTGGTTTGGTTTATCTCCAGGATCAATCCCTGCCACAGATTTTGTTTGCAGGATTTTGCTCAGTCTCTCTCACCACTTTCACTCTGCCTGAATAAATAACAAAATAAACCTAGGACATATGTGCGTCACTCAAAAGAATTATTTTTTGTGAAAACCGAAAATGGGGTCTTGGTCAACTTGCTCCAAAGCTAACTGTATGAGATTTGCTCTCTAATCTATCTCTCTGCCTAATCCACCTGGATTAATGTCTGAATAATTCCTACCATGCTGATGTAATTGAAGACAAAGTGTCAGTGGAGCAGATGGCTGGAGGTTCATGGTAAAGTGACACATTTACACTTGGGGAAAATACAATTTCTTAAAGGTTGTTTACATTCTTGAGTATTTGTGTTGTAAAGCAAGATTACTTTTGACATGTTGAATAGTGGAAATACCCATTTGTTTAACTTGTTTAAACATGAACAGTTTTTTCCCAAAATGTGGTGTTTCAGGGGGCTTGGTCCTCCCAATATACTTTATGTCTTTGATAAAAAGACAATAACTGCTATTTGAATTTGCTAACAAAGTCCACTTGAAACTGCCTAAAATCATTACTTCTGGGAATAGTCATTTACTTTCATGCTGTCCACATTGATTTTACATTAAAAGGTTATCAAACTATCTCTTTTCAGACACCAAGTTAATTATGTTTTGCTCTGTCATGCCCCTTATATCCTGTGTGAGTGTAAAACAACAATATCCTCACAACAGCTATATGGTTGTGAAAGCTATAAAATACAAACCCAGTCCCCAAATACGTTTGGACACTGTGTTAAACGTAAGTAAAATCAGAATGCAATGATGTGGAAAGCCTTTTCAACCTATATTCCATTGATTACAACACAAAACTAAATATTTACTGTTAAAACTGACCGCTTATTGTTTTTAGGATATATACACTCATGAATATGATTGCCTTCAAAACTCAAAGTGAGAAGAACAATGGAGTCCCACTGCTTTTTGGAATCAGAGTTGTATTAGGTACATCATGAAGAAGGAGAAGGATTATTTTGTTCAATTCAATTGCCCTTTGATAAATCTTAATTTTTTTTTTTTATAGTAATTCAATATTTTTATTGAATATTATATTCTTTATAAGTACTTGGAGGGAGCCTTCAACATAAATCGTTGTGGTTGTTATGTGTTTGTTACATGTGTGGTTCTGGTCTGTGAGGATTGCATATTGATGGATTAGTGTTTTGGGGGGATTAAGAGGAATATCAAAATGTCCCAACATTTATGTCAATGATTACATATTTTGCAACTGTCTTCTGTGAAATATAAAGTTGTTAAAATATATTAAAAAAAAAAAAACCTAAGAACTCTGTAACACACAAGAACTTCTTAACTGACACAGGAGCAAAAACAGAGCTTTAGCATTTGCTTAAATCTAAACTAATTGTCTGGGACTATAATCTCTTTGTAGACTTGATGGCATACTTTCTAATGTTTGAGGTCACTGGACAATGAATGTCTCTCAAGATAAACCACAGGGATGTCAGCCGGTGATTACGAATCCTTGTAAATCTCTAATCTCGTTGTACATGTTGGGTTTCTCCACACTTAACTGAGGTCAAACTGTAAAGAAAAAATAGAATAGCAAGGAAACTTACTCTGAGCGTAACAACACGAGCTGAAGGGTTTCTGACAGACGGGCCGGCAAAGACATAGTCAGTACTTTGTAACTTGATGGGGAAGTGCTCGTCACATTTGGCATCGGTGTCCAAGGCAGAGGGCCAATCTGTACAGAATGCTGAGAGCAGAAAAACACATTTATTCACATGCTGCAAAAGCCTAGATATTTGTGCCAACAATATTTTGCTGATAAACAACGCCACAAAATATGAAATAGCTTTTATCTAACAAAGAAATTACGTTTTAGAGCTTCACAGTGTTTCTTGATGGCTGCTGGTGTCAAATGCAGGAAATTAGGTATCTGAAAGAGATTATGGGTGAGAGATTATGTGAATGTACAAATGCGCAACTGTGCACATCACAGAAACATGATCAGTAAAAAAGTCCTGTATCGAATTACATGACTGAATTAAGCTCCTGAATAATACATTTGCCTATTCTGTAACCACGACAAAATAAAATTCCCTGATTCTCTGAATTTTAATATTTTGATGCTTTTATTAATCAAATTCAGAACTTTGTTAGCATTTTCTGGGTTACTAAACCAAAGGTTCAGGACTCTTGGAACCTGTATGATTTCTACAAATGCAATAACAAAAATAACATTCATAGAATTCCTTCATAACCACAGCAATCAATGTATGTAAACATAGTGACAATCTTAACAGCTTCTAAGTGCTGTATCACAGCCGACTGGATTTGCTGTTGAAAAAAGCCCAATTGGCTGTGATACAGTACTTAGAATTACCATAACCCCAATGACTGAGAACCTTCATCAACATATTTTAACAGCAATTCATTGTATTCATTGATCATTATAATTAGTGCTCGCCAATTTAAACACAAGTATCAACACAAATATCAAAAGACTTTTGGTGGACATGGGTAATTATATAGATGAAAACACCAGATATGTTGAAAATCAGGCATTTATTAGCATATATTTGAATATATGCAGTTAAAATTTAGATGTCTCCAAATTTTCTAGACTTTGTAAGAAAAAATTAATGGCTGGTGTTTGGACAAAGGCTACAAGGTTTGGTTAAAACTGTTTTAAAAAAATAAAAATAATCCTGACATCAAACATAAGTAAGGGATGCACAGCAGTTCAGATGGCGCACACAGAGAATGAAACCAATATCGTTAGGGTGCACGGCAGAGCTCCAGCTGTGACGGGTAAAAGTAGTGGATCTGCAAGTGGCTCGAGTCCAGATGGAGCAGCTGGTGTCTGGACACAGCAGCTCAGTAATCCAGGCACTGACACAGAGCCATGCAGCAGAGTGAAATAAGCTCCATCAGTATCGAAGGGCACTGGACTGCATCAATTAACTCATCTAGTCGTAATGAATACTCAGAGGGTCAACGCTAAGATATACAGGGATACATACAGATAAAGCCTGCTGCTTAAGCAAGTAGCCCCACAACTGAATTGATTACTTCAGGAGGAGGTAATCCGTTTTCCTTATTTAATACCCAAAACATCCAGCATTTCTCTGTGTTAAAAAATGTATTTGTTATGTCATATGTCATGGCCCCACTTAAGCGACGAGGTCTAACCTTGATTAGCTCCAAGTTGCCCTTCTTCTCTGGAGGAATGCTTCCCTTCATGGGGTAGCCCATCCTCACAGGTAGGGGGACGGAGCCCGGTCTAAAGGGGGTTGCAGCTGGGTAAACTGCAGTCCAGTCCTGATCCACCGGCATCTTTTCTGTCCTGGGCTCCCCTGCCTAACACAAATGATACACTGTTATTTATTACAACCATCAGTGGCCATCTATTCAATTAAAAAAAACATTGGATTATGTGCATTTTGTTATATTCAGCCTTGGAAATTGGACATAAAAGCTGCACACTTACATCTCTCCTGGGTTTTTTGAGAAAGGATCCTCTACCACCTCTGTCAGGAAGGCCTAAAAATAATCATATTTAAAATTTCATCCACAGAGTTGGCCAAAATGCATTAACTGCATTTAATTTCATGCTGCTAACACAGTTATCTCCAGATACAAGACACTTTACCCCCATCATCTCATTTCTTAAGTGCAATTTCTGTATCAGCCCATCCGATTTACCTCATTTGTGACACTGTATTGCCAACAAAACACTTACTAATAGATGCCATGTGTTAATGCTGTATATGACAGGTGCATTTTACATAAAATAATGTAATCACATATTGATATACCAACTGATACCGATATTAGGATGTCAAAATTTCCAACATTGATTTATCAGCTCATATACACACAATTTTTACAATTACCCTCAAATATGATCATCAAAAACATATGACAAAGATGTGTAACAGAAGCAGGATACTTTTATGCAACATTATCAATATTATTATATTCTAATTATCAATATTATCTGTTGAAAGTTTTCATATTGGCACATTTGTGGCAACATTAACGACATCAATATATCTGTTATAAGCCGAGATCAGCTCATGTATATATATTGATCAGGCTGTATTGTACTGACATCTTTAATTATTAGAGCTGTATAAAAATAGTTGAATTTGTTGAACAAGTTGCCAAGATATTAATGGGCAGATTACTTTAAGACGTCACTTTTGTCATCAAGTCATTTTTCTTCAATAGACACTTCCTAGTTGCAGGTTTTTAAATTGTGAGCATTTGCTGCCTTATTACCTTAAATGATAATAAATATGAAGAGTATATATATTTGGTTTTGTCAAGACTTCACATTAGGCTTCAGGAAATCCTGAAGAAATTACGATTTTTTTTATTTATTTATTTATTTTTTTTTACATTTTTTAGACCAACTGCTTACTAATGTCACAGGAAGACATCATCTTCTTTCTAGAACGCGTTGTCTGAATCTCATGTGGATGCTTGTGGGAAGAAAGTAAATGCCTTTCGGAATCAGCAAAATAGACACACGTAACCCTGCAACGACCCCTGAGACCTCCCACACTCATGTCTGGAGACAGATACAAATCTCTAGAGTAACAAATCTGTTTCTCTCCTACTGCTGAGTACACCGCTGTCAGAGGACACGAAGTACCTCCACTCGCACTGGTAACTGCATCTCAAGCAGCTAGCTTAGCATGCAGCTATGGTTCTGAGTTAACGTGAACTAATGTTGCAGCGACAGTGAAACTCACCTTTATTCGTGTTAGCAGAATTTATAGTCAAAGCTGTCGCGTACGTGACCCTGCTCAGTGGTTTCTGAAGTCCAAGACCGTGAACATTTATTCGACCTAGGGACAGAAATGCCTTGGTACTGTATGAAGCCATGTTTATGACAGCGACTACGGAAACCAACGAGGGACAAGACACAAGAGTTGCGAAACGTTTAAATCAGAGTAACATGGGTGTGTAGTGCCCCCTGAGGGTGAACACGGGTATCGTGGCTATGTTCTTGATGTATGACGGGACTTAATTCAAGCGGAGGTCACTTTAACAAAGAAGGATTAAAAAAACAACAACAATTTGCTTAAGAATAATAGCAACAACTCTTCTTCATTTGTGTTTTGATTAGTGGTGTCTTATCTGCGCGATCAGCGACTGTCTGTCTGTCCGTCCGCCAGCTGCTGCTTTTTGAAACACGTGGTGCGTTTAAATGCATCAGAAAAATCATATTCCAGATGTAAAAAAAAAAAAAAATCGTTAAACAATTTCCCTTGGGATACTCCATGAAAACAACACACCCAAGCTAACTGAAAAGTAATGTCTTGTGTTTGTCTGGGACCAGTTTGTACACTTCCACTACGAGGATGTTTTTACACCGACAACATGTTGAGAAGCGTACAGAGTTTACTTAGAGTTAAAACAGGTGGCATAGTTGGACAGTAGATAAAATGGCATGAACAGACTTTAAAAAAAAAAACAGAGCTTGCGTTTGTTGTATGTTTGCAAAAAGGTTTGTGTTGTTTATTGATTTTTGGTGATATTTGTGCTTTCCTTAGTACTTTTAAGACAACTATAACCCATTTCTTGTTCTTCTAGTGGAAAATCATTGTTCAATTTCATGCAGTTACATCTGCCTACACAGGCACTGACCCAGAAGTTCACCCAGGAAACAATGCTGAAGTGCAGGGCCGGAGTAACTTGATGGTGTTTTGTGTAGGCTATCAAGGCTGCATGGTAATTTAATGAATCAATTCAAAATGTATTCAGACATTTGCCATGATGTGCAGGCTTTATGTTGAGTAACAATAAATTTAAACAGAACTTGTTTGTTAATTGTAAACTCTTAAAAGAGATAAGGTTACTTGCAATGGGCATTATTAAACATTTTCTGAATACACAAGGTGATTATTTAATAAATACAATTATTGGAGATTCAAATAGTTGTTAGCTGCAGCGTTACTACAGTTAGAAACTGCTTAATATTACATCTTACACAGATTCTCACTCTGAAACCAGACATCGACAGCTATCACACATAATTACCACATAAAAAAACATTTAACTTCTTCGCACGTACTATACTACCTACCATGTCATTTGAACATTTTGGCGCCCCCCCGTTTCACATTTTGTCAAATTGTGATTCCAACATTTCCGCTATCCCGTGAATGCAGCACTCGTCCAGGCACAAACTGTGATGCACTTCAAAGGCACAAGTCCTGCAGGCAGCAGCCGATTAGAGGGAGGCTGCTGCTGTCACTGCCTCCTCGGTGTCAGGTTTTGTCTTTTTACCGATGGAATATCAATGTTAACTTATTACATTTAAGTATTTAATTTGATTTTTATTTTTTTTTATTTTTACCTTGTTTTTAGTGAAGACAACAAATAAACCGAACTTGTGACCTGGCTTGTTGAGATTAATGTCATAGCATCTACCACCGCTTTCAACTTGATGTGTTTCTGTACAGGTAAGATCGGACACGCCGGTTTGACACGTTTTGCTGTGTTATCCTTGCAGGGCTCGGCTACTGACAAGTGACGTGAAGCGTTTAATTGATGCAAATATTGACTTTGGCATTTGCTTTATTACGCAGCGTCATTAAACACGTCTTTTCAGTATACAAAGAGGGAAATGGTGAAGTGTTTGGTGGACGGAAGCTGAGTGTTCTGACTTTATTTGAGCCCACGTGCTGCCATTTAACTTGTGTCACAAGTGTCATGCCGGGGGTCGGTTCAGTTTAACGGAAAAGTCACACAATGCCGTGTAACTGTAGAGTCTCACGGTAGCCTGTGCAGGTCTGACAGTTCATTGTGTATCTCATGACTGTGAGGTTTTAAAGGTAGAAACTCTATCTACGCACAGAGACAGCAGCATGTGGCTCCTGTCATCACTTCAGCCATAGCTGAGGACAGACATGGGCGACTGCCTCCACTGAGCCTTATCTTTTTAGTCAACATCTATCACCCTGCGTGGGTCAGTGTCTTTCCAGAGAAGGTACTGAGCCACCAACTGATTAATTGTTCATAAGTCAACAAGGAGGGGAATTTGCTTTTACTTGGCAGGATGGAAAGTGTTTTTGTCAAGTGTCCATGCTCTCCAGGCCTAGTTTCAGGTTCATTGTCATCTGCAGACATAAGGTATTTCTGTATCAGACACAGCATTTAGGATGTATCCAGAGCTCCCATTGTGCAGTTAAGGCAGTAAACTACTTGCGTAGATCTATTTCCACGGCAAGCAGTGGAAGGGGACATCCTTCAGAGGGACTATCACTCAAATTTGTAATGTTTACAATATTAATGAGGAAACGATACAAATGCGGAAATATTTCCTTTTTACCATAACCGAGTAAGCAAGCTGTTCTCCCCCAGAACACTGTTTGAAGCTAAAAAGGTGGCAGGGTCCGCCAAATATAAACAAAGTAAAACACTATGAAAGTAAAGAGTGTGTTTATTTAGTCTGCCAAGGAAGATCTTTCACTTTTTAAAAAGTTTTCTCCCCAAAACTACATAGTGCACCTGTAACAATGTTACTGCAGGGGGAAAACACAGAAGAAGGTGAAAGAAAAGCTGCAAAAGCAATAATTAACGTGACTTTAATCGGTCTAATTTTCACCTCCTTGCACATTGTGACGAAGCTTCTGTGATGCGTTGTAGGCCGGCGAACATGCTGGATTATGTTCTCTAAATGTCAGCAGAATGCTGCACATTTGTTGTGCCTTTCCAGATGGGAAACCAGCATCCATCAAGCACAACACAACTGACTGCTGTTTTTTTTTTTTACAGTAGTAAATCCTCAGAGTGTTGGCGGAAATGGTCTTGTGTTCTGACCTGTTGCTGTAACTCTTAACTCTGTGTAGGATTCTGCTCTGGGAATATTACACGCCTCCTATTCTTGTATTATTTAGTCAAAAGTCACCAGTGTAATAGCCTACCATTTGCAAAAGTTCACATGTCATGGGGATTGCTTACTCACGGATGGCAATCCCAATCCTCTGTGTTCCTTCCCTTTTTTAATTTCACAAACATGGATTACTTCCGGTGCTACACATTCTATAATGCCCCATTCTCGATGCCCTCAGCACAATAGGTCTCTGATCCCTGTATGGCAGCACTTCAAAAGTTACATGCTGAAAGGAAAGACCTTCAGTATTTGCCAGATTCTAATCTCATGATATTTTGGGGTCAGAAGATTTTGCTGTGATGCTTGAATTTCATCTGTAGTCTTGTATTCGTCATGACATGCTCAACTAACAAGGTGATTGGTAGTGGAGGGCAGGGCTTACTTTCAGTCATACTATCTCCTTGACTCATGTCACTTCTTCCACTGCAGGTATGGACACACATATGATACAGCAGCAAGAGCTTTTCTCTGCAGCAGGTAGCTAGCCATGCCTAGCTAGGATCTAATCCTGCCGGGCCCTGCCCTTCTGCCTGAATCTTGGTCACAACCTCCAGGACTTCCCAGAACTTCTTAGGTCCCCCTTGGCCCTCTGTGAACTTGACCATCCTGCGTAGGCAACATGGGGGAAAGGCGAGCGCACTCTTTCCACACAACATGCCACGTGCAACGTGACTATGGCAGCAGGATGGCGAGTTCCTTCATAAGCTACAGGCCCAATGGGTATGCCAGCACAAGACTCGCCCTGGGGCAGGAGATGGAGGCTGACCCTGCGGCTGCCGCCGGCACTGCATCTGCTCGCTCTGCCCTACTGGCTCCTGTACCTGACAGAAGCCACTACTCTCCTGTTTCACTGGAACTGGACCCCACAGCGGTGAATAATGGATCAGGCATCCCCTGCTGTTCGCCAGCGGACACAAGGGACCCAGCGCCGAGGACCATACACAGCCAGCCCTCTATCACCTCTGTCCCACCACCTCTGCCTCGCTCGAGCTGGCTGCGCCATCAGAAGGAATTCCAGAGCCCTTACATCAAGACTAGCATGCAGGGCGATGTTTACAACTTCCTAGAGAGACCTGCTGGACTGAAATGCTTCCTCTACCACTTCCTTGTGTGAGTACCTGTATGGTCCATCTGTGTATACTGATTTTCAGCACAACCATGTCTTTAACATAAAGTGTAAAATCCTTTATATCAGCTCTGAAGGCTGTTCAGAATTCAATGAACAGTCTAGTTGACTGTCTTTACTTCAGCCACACAGACCTGCGGGGTGTCCCTTAGGTGGCTCCATCCCTCTCTCGTTAATTACATCTAGTGCTGCTCCCTCCAGTATTAGGTTCTGGTTCCCAGTAACAAAAGGAGAGGCCTGCCGGCTGTCTGTGGTTGAAGCAGGTCAGTGTCAGCTGGTCAACCACACTTTTGGCACGAATGAGCTTGTTCTGTTCGGCACTTCCTTACAATTAACAAATCAACAACCTCATGCATACAACATGGAGGTCCTCCTTCAGGATGCTGCTAACTCGACCTGCCAGGAGAACACGCTGACCTACAGTTGAGACATAGCCTACATAAGTCATTGTTTAACTGACACATAGGAATACTGTCTCTCCTTTGTTGGTGTTAATATACTTGGGCTGTGATAAAGTTGGAGTGTTTCACCATGGTGTAATGACCGGAAGGGACCATCCTGCAGAATTTGGATTTAACGTCACATCCAAAATCAAGTATATCCCAAATGTATTGCCGTTAGAATTTTGGAGCTATGTTTCATTTTAAATCCATTCAAATATCCTGGTAAATACACTGAAGATGTAGTGAAAAAAGGTTAGATATCAAAATATACAGTGAAAACGTAAACATCTTGTTCTCTGGCTAGCACGTACTTAATACTGGTAAAACAAGGAAAAGAAAAAAAAGTCAATATTTAAAATTCTAGTATTTGCTCGTTTAGACATTATTTCAAAATTGTTTAGCACATTAGATGCAAAGTGAAAACATTAAAATTTTACATAATAGGTTTCCAAATTAAAGAAGTTATGAGTGTGAGGGGAAAAAAAAGCTATTATCAGTGTCACAAAAAGAACAAAAATGAAAATAAAACTCTCCTTATATGTGACAACAGGAACTTGTATGATCTCTGAAGTATCCCACAGTTTAGTCCCAGACGTCATGGTAAGCCCTGAGCCCTCATCTTGAAGGTCGTTAGGAAGATTAGTCGCTCCTGTTGCTACAGATACGTATGCATCCAGAATTTGGCTTAAAGGCGCCTGTCATACATGACACCATACTGTGTGTAAGTACACCTGGGCCCATGTCAGGAGATTAAATTTGTTCAAATGACTGGTTATAACATCACAGTAGCCTGTACACCAGAGTAGTATCCACATTAGTTTCCCGTTTATTATCCTCTGAACTGTTTCGGCTAATCCGGCAGTGCAGATGAGGAACAGATTGTTACCACGAGTAAAGGTCAGTTATAAAATGTAACTTTCAACATGTGCTCCATACGGTAATTTTTGCCAGTCAGATGTGCAAATGTGTGACCTTTTGCAGCCCAATCCCCAGAATAAATCTTGGCAATGCATGTTTTTTATAAACCATGGATATGTTAAACCTTGTCATTTCTATGATGTGCTTATGGTCTGGTTAGATTCAGGCACAAAATCCACACACATATTTATTCATGCTAGTTCTTGTGGCCATAAACATTGCTAGAATGAATGTTTAACTGCAACAGTCCCTCATCCAAAATATCTAATTGCTTCACACTTGCAATCGTTGTAACGCGGTCTCGAACTGTGATCACTGGGCTTGGCAGCGTTCTCGCCTGTAACTCTACTACCGTCCCCTCCACCCCACCTGCACCAATGAGGTAATGAACCTGTAATGTGAATGTGACATGACACGTATTGTAGACAAATTGGACTGTAACGTCCCGTAGATACAAAGTGGAGCAACACATCCACTGCTGTCATCTTTGAATCATTGCTAAGAAAAACGGTAATGATGAGTGGGCGGGTTTTGAGCACATATAGCACGTTACTGTCAACAGTATATAGTATAACACGTTTTTCTGCTTGCATGTTCACAATTTAAAACACAGTTTCTCACTTTTTGTGGACGTGACTCAGCAGCTCGGCAGCTGTGGCCAAGAATAACCAGGAGTGTTTGGTCTGCTATGCAACTTCTGGCAACAATATTAAAGACTTGAGAGCGGTCCTGTTCCTTCCAAATCATCCATTATCCAAACACATCCTTCCCCCTCTACATTTCTTTAGCTCAGTTGCCTTCAAAATTACCTGATCATTTAAACAGAGTCTCAGCCTAATGTCTAATCGTTAAAAACGGCATGTATGCCGACCACTTTTCACCTCCGTTTGTGTGAGATCGTGCTCGAAGTGAAGTACAATTAGTCTTTCTCATTAAGACGGGACCTTTGTCAACCGAAGGTGAGTGGAAACTGCTGAGATTCTCTGTATGTGTGTGTTTTTGTGCGCCCTGCATTGCGGATAATCCGTCCCAGCAGTAATTGAGGCTGTAATGTTCATAGAGAAGAGCGAACCCGAGCCTGTCCTTCATTTAATATTAAACCCTTCCGACTGATCCCCGGTGACACTCCTTTAAGTAACTCTTACTTGTCGATGGCTATCACTGGTGGCCATCTATTCTCCCGACCTCTTTAGAGATTGGCAGGGGAGAGGGGTGACATAAAGGGCCGTATGCAGCACTCATGACAGCCCTAATTGGTCTCTTCTAATAGGCCTGCTCCACATTAGGGTGACACAGCGCTGATAAACAACAAACACACACACACACACACACACGCACAGGTGGTTGCTCAATTCATCACTGCCTTTGTCATGCTGAAGCCAGGATCGGCAACATTTACACAACTGCCAGTACTCCGGCACACAATTCAGGCGTGCAAACATACACTCATACACAGATGTGCAAATGTGGGTGGAATACAAAAAAATAAATGAATGAAGGGAAATACACAAACATTGGCTAACACGGGCTTATATGTCAGAAAATGCACTCGTCATCGCTCCATCTGGCTGTTTTAGAACATCCGTCTAATCAACAGGTTGTTGGGATAACACACATTGAATCTTTGTGTTTTGGCATGCATAGATTCATAAAGCAGGCAGTTTTTTTTTTTTTACAGTCGATTTATTTGAAAGCTGGTGCAGATTCAAATGATTTTAGATGGAAGTTGCTAACAGCTGAAATCTTGTACTAATCGCAAGAAAGAAAATAAACTAGTGTGTGATTCACTGTGGTTTTATTTCGGTTGTGCAAACAGATAAAAAAAATGTATGTGGCGCCGTTAGAACTCCAGTTGTCTGGAAAATAATAAAAAAAAAAAAATTGTTAACTTAGTTTTTAGATAAGTGCTTCACAAAAATCATAATTATTTAATAAAGAATTTCTCATATAAAACTGATCTGTGACTGTAGTTTCCGTTACAGACTTTGTCGCCAGGGAACTTTCTCTCTCCTCTTGATACTGGAAAACAATGAATTGTTAATGTAAAGACATTTACACTCAATGAATGCAATATACCAACCCCAGACTGAAACACAAACATACATGTACACACCCGGCACACTAATGACGACAGAGCTCGTCAGAGTGGGTAGAAATCCCTTGGACTCGGCACAGACTACGAAAAGAGTGTTCGAAAAAGAGTCTTATGCAATGGCCGGCAGACTCACACAGACAACCTGAGGCAATGATCCCCTTCACGTTTGGGCCACTCCCTCTGAGTCTTTTACATAACCCAAGGGAACGAACATGTATGTCCTCACGATGTCCAAATGCCCTTCTCATACTGCAAGCAGATTACAACCATACGTCCTTATCCACCAAATCTAACAGCTCAGTTTCTTACAGCGTGTCCCGATGCAGACTTAGTAGTACAAGAAGTACAAAATCATTGGAGACAATACGGGTCGAGGTCAAACTGCAGAAGAAACCGTGACCAGCTTGCTAACTGTTAAAAACAACCCTTATTTTTTACACATACAGTATTTATAATCAAAATGTCAAGGTAATTTTTACTTTAACATCATTATACCGCAACCAGTTTGCAGTGGAAGGAGCGCTGCACCTGTTTATCCTCGTGAAAATGGAGCGAGCCAGATGTTGTCTGGAATCCTTGATTCTGTCGTGTGTTTTTATATCTGGACAGATTATTGAAATAACTATAGTGAATCCTCTCCATCTATGTGGAAAGGGCAGAAAGGAAACCTCCTGATGGATATCTGCTTACAAGAGATTACCGACTGAACGAAGTGTGCTGTATAGCTCACTTCTATTTCTCAGTAGCTGGGAAATGTTTCGTCATGCCGAAGTTTGTTCAGCGATTGAAAAAGTGGCACTTAGTCTAATGTGAGATAAAATGATGATGCTTCTTAAAGGCTAGTTAGCAACTGAAAGGATGACTTTTTTTTCATTTCACCTTTAATATGCATGAACATTAAAGGTGAGAAGAAGAACAAATGTATTTGCCACAGGTCTCACCTTAAGTTGTACTTCAGCAGGAGAGCAGCCCACATAGCGATCTGATGCTTCTAAATACAAAGACTATTTTGAACATACTGAATTATTGAATTTAGAGGTTGACTGATTAATCTCTTTGTCTGATTGATTTGTGCCAATAGTGCAAAAGTTAAGGTTTGTTCATTTTCATTTTTCGCGGCAAAGGGATTGTGGTTGATAAATCAACTATTGGCTTTTTCCTGCTACAAACCATGTATCATCCTCAGACGGCAGTTTTAAATTAGGAGATTTTGTAATGCTCTGCTTTCTGTTCTCCCTCTCACTAAAAGGGATATTATGGTGCATTATTTTTCAAAGAGGCGGAGAGATAAGAGTTTAGCTTTCAGTGCTGCGTTGACTAAGAATAAGGAGCATATCAGCTTCATAGGAGATGTATTTAATTTCTTTCTTTCATTTTTTACTAAAACTGCACTTTGACCTGATTTGTTTAATTTTGTTCATTATTTAGTACTGCATCATTTGGTTGCTGTATTATTTCTATTTCAAAAGACAGCGATGGTTAAACAAGAAGCAAACAAAAAATGTTGTGGGGACAAAATACAATAAAACTCTTGCTTATGAAACCAAATGCATTCTATTTGTGAATCTGGGAATTTTCATCAGACTATAGTTGTACCATCAAAATCTATAATTGTTGCATCGATGACCTCTAATTGATTTCCATTAATTTATTGAGCAGATCAATTTATTTTATAATGTACAATTCTATTTTAAGTCAAAGAGCATGCACAATGTTACATTCAAACCTGGAGTTGTCCAAATGTCCAAACCTGTACATCAGTTAGTTATCACCCTGCCAAAAACTCTAAATTGTGAGTTTTATTCTTTTCTACAAAACGAAAAATATTTAAATAATGCATTTGCATGCCCATTTTAGACCTGTACCTACACAATTTTGTTAAACATTTAAACACACTTATGGTTTTAATTATGTCTTGTGTGGTCTATATGTGTAGATATATACCTGAATTTAACTGAGAAGCTAAGGGTGTCAGGCTTTGGCTTTGTGTGTCGCTAATGCTGAATATGACACCCCTTCTAACTATTTCTCTGTTCATTCATCTTGCCCTCCAACCTGTAAGAAGATTTATATCTATTTTCCAAGTATTTGGTGGACAAGATGATAGCTAAGCCAGGATGGAATATCCATGTTTGTGGCTGGTGGCTGATGTGGTGTAATCCACCCTAAGCTCTTCCATGGATGGGATGGGGAGGTGGAGGGTCAGTAAAGAGGGTTGTGGAGGGCAGCTCTGTCTCTGACCGCGTTTGCTAGTATTGTTGGTCAGGCTTTTTTCAGTTTGTTTTTTAAAGTCACAAGGTCAGTTTTTGTTTGCATATTCATGAGATAGTCTGAGAATAAAGAGGTCTTCAGGGTAAAAGTAATCTCAGTGTTTTACAAATACCATAAACATTATGGGAGTTAAGTCAGCCTAGTCAAGTATGCGAACTTGTGATTTTAAGTGATTTTGAAGTGAGGTACAGGTGGAGGCTGGACTAGAGGTTGGGCTAACATGTTTTACAAGCAGCAATAGCTTTGGTATCAGCTGTAAAGTAAGCAGTATTACATTATAGGCATAGCATTACCGGCCTTAAGACTGATAAAATATTTTTTAAGCAACAAGCTGCTGTCCAAGTGATATATTGGCATGCTGGTGCTACTGCTGGTTGGGTAACTTTATTTGGCACACAGAATCAAGTAAGGCAGAAATGATTTGTAGATGAATGAGTAACACAATATATTTTTTTTTATCTCAATATTGATATTGGGACAATATTGGGATTACTTTTGGGACTTTCACAAAACATTTGCATAATTAGATTTTTGATAAATAATCATCAGTAAGGTGAATATGATGACCAAGTAGGTAAAGGCAGGTATTAGAACTGGCAGAACAGGGAAAAAATGACATCACTCGAAAAGATAAAACTTTGGCCATATTACGCTAATGATATAATATCAATATATTGCCCGGTCCTAACATTTACCTTTTGAATATACTACTTGTGTCACCTGTTGACCGACACCAGCATTAATTTTCTTTAGATTTTGTCTTGAAATTAAAAGGTGTCAGATTCTGTTATGGCTATAGAGACTATGTATATTTAATGATCCTCAGTGATGAACGGGCCATCCGGATAATGTTGGAAAACCTAGTTGAATTTTTCACATTAAAAGCTTTTAAGCTTTTAGTCAATAGGGTGCGTGTTTTGTTCGAGAATGAGTTTGCATGTGTGGAAAATACGGCGTATTGTGTAGGCAAATAAATTGTGTGTTTGCATGCTCATTATTAATCTATTTACTTATTTTTTAATGTGCATGAACTAATCTTTGAGTGTAAACATTCTTGCCACCCAGACTTTTAGATGACACAGTCCCTGCTGTCTGTATTTAGTTGACGCGTCCTAAGCTTATATTGCCTCAGTTTCGCAGTTGATTGAGGTTTGCTTTGGCTCGACGCTGTACTTATTTAGGGGAGCTGGACAGATCCGCAGTCAATAATACTCTACGCTAAAGCCCCAGCTGTTTTGTTTTAATCAGATCCCAGGGGTTTTGGCCTGGCTAAATAAGGTTGGCTAATGGTTGTGAGTGACCCAGTCCTGTCTGCAGAAAACACCTCCCAGTGGTGTCAGTGCAGAAAGCTTCAGGATTTAACATTAGGAGAATGCTAAATCACTCCCGACTAACTACTGTCTGTACACACCCTGACTGAATGCCAAGCCTTAAAGCATTTGGGTCACGTGTTTGATCTAGATTTTCCTGAGGGCCGGTGTGTTTTGTATTGTTTTATATATTATGGGATCCTGTCGTGTAAAGAAGAGAAATTGGTGGCAAACTTTGTGTCATCTGTAAGGGATATTTTGTTTGCATGTTTAAAGATATAATATGTAAGATGTTTGCAATAAAATGTCTAAAACTGACTAGAACTTGTTAAGGTGTGTACTTACAATGTTCAAACACAGATAAATCTGTAATTTTGTACTAATCATTTGATGAGCTGCTTGTCTATAACTTCCGGGGAAATTGAATAAAACTTGCATCAAATATACATCACCTTGTCTGTGAACGCTTCTGCCGGGTCGATTTTCATCAGCAATGGTGGTTGTTTAATCGTGAATCGTGACATCATCTCCTGTGATCCCACACTACTTTAAGACCTCATCAAACTACCGTGACCTCCTTTATTACAACAGTGCAGAATGTTCTGAAAATGATCATCTCCTGTTGACAAAAGTGAAAACTACAATCTGCACTCAAATCTGCATTCAAACTTTGCTTTAATGGTTTCCCATAATATATTTGATGTAGGCCTTATGTTTTGTATAATAATCATGAAGAAATGGATATAAGGTCCATTTCCAATCCACCTTTTGCCCTTACTGCTATGCCCTACCTCTTTTTTGTTGGGATACAGTGCTCTTCGACCAAGTTTTTTTTCAAAGGCAGACTTGAGGGTTACGAGAATTCTTTGTCAATCAAATGTTTTATGGGCCTTTGCTTTTAAAACCAAGATAAAACACTCACTTCTTGTTTCCTGGTGTCTTTTGGTAGCCAATAAGCAAGCTAGCTATGATACCTATGTAATGTTACATTGTTATTGCTGATTTGTGCATGACATTTCCACATTTAGACACATTTGTTGCAATCACCCCTTTGATGGCATGAGATGCCCAACATTTTGACAGATTTACCCACAAAACAATAAATAAGTGGAAATAGGACTGTTTGATATGATTAATATGTATACATGATTAATTCAGAAAATCTTTATTCAGCCTTATCCCGATGAACTAAATATATAGACATGACTAAATGCATTTTATATTTGTAGACTACATGCTTTTATCTACTTGCGGTTCCATATTGATTGAGCTTGCTTGGAAAAAAATGGGAATAAAACCTTGAATTAGCTGTAGCCTTGCGCTACATGGCTTGTCCAGTGAAACCTACCATTTATCCCGCTGCCGATGCAGCAAAATGTATCCCATAGCATCATGTGCTGTAGAAAAACACGCAGATTACATGGCCTTCAGTGGCCTACATGACTATGACATCATATTGATGCTTATCCTTATAAGATGATCTTCTTTAAACAAAATGGAAATGGGATTTGAGTTGACTTGACCTGCCCTCCTCTCAACCTGCTCTGTCTGTTTGGCCTCTTCCTTCCTGAAAGGCTGGTAATGCCACTATGCCTGGGACCCTGGCAACAAAGTATTAAAGAGATTGTTATTTCCACCGGCCAATCACTGCACAAGCCAGATCACAAGCAGAGAGTGGTAAAGGTTTTTAATTGAGTATCCCCTTGTGAATCTTGACCTGTAGGTGTGCTCTGTGCTCTTATCTACGAAAATGGAGTATATATATATATATATATATATATATATATATATATATATATATATATATATATATATATATATATATATATATATATATATATATATATATATATATATATATATATATATATATAAATATATATATATAAATATATATATATAAATATATAAATATATATATATATAAATATATATATATAAATATATATATAAATATATAAATATATATATATATTTATATTTATATATTTATATATTTATATATATATATATATTTATATATATATATATATATATATATATATTTATTTATTTATTTATTTATTTATTTATTTATATATGTATGACTTCCTTCAGTCCGAAGACACTACAGCATCCATGAAATCTCACCTGAGCATCTCAAGTTGTGACTTGTTGATTTAGTTGGAGGCTGGACGGTCACGCAAACAAACACAGGACATCTTGTCCAGTATTGTGAAGCAAAGAGAAGATCAAAATAGCATCGTCGTGCCACGCTAGATTGAGTCTCTTTGCCGCATATTTGTCACATTTGTCATTTGTCACCTGGCAGTAAATCGGAAGGGATGATATCACCTCAGCTCACCCTCCCTGTTGGTGACTGGCTTCCTTATGGGTCCAGTCAGACACTCAGAACAGTATGTTCTCATGCTCCAGTGCTTTTGTGTGTCGCTCGCGTCTGTGTTTTAAGCAGAATCCAACAGAGGGAGGAAGAGACTGTGTAGAAGAGTGTGTGTGTGTATGTGTGTGTGTCTATATGTGTGTGTTTTTGTGTGGTGTTGAGCAGTAATCCTGAGTAAAATCACTGTCCCATCTGGCCAGTGTGTCATAGTCTTTGTGTAAGGGGGAACCTTTCTTTAGGAGTCTTACCCTCCATCACCCCACTTTGTCGCTCATTCTACCACCTGGGAGGACAGATATGAGATTAATCTCTGACACAACGCACACCTTCTCCCTCTTTCTTTAAATGAACGGGATGATATGGGTGGTCAATGTACAGCTGTGGCTCACATGTCTGATCTAGTGATATGCTTCTCTTTTGGGAAAACTCGAAGAATAAAGAAAGGAATATCATGGCCTCGGGGAATTCAGCTTTCTTTTATGTGGGTGTATATGCGTCTATGTGTCATTTTGTACAGGATGTTACATGAATAATGATAAACAACAGATACTTACATAACCCTTCCAGCATATGGCATGTAATCCTGCTTGTAGTTCACAGCATCTATCATAATGCACCCTTTGCTGTGTGTTTTTGAATGCGCGCTTGAACATTATGGTGCATGTAAACACTCATAGTGTGTCATGTAAAAGCACTTAAAAGATGTGTTCCAAGGATTATTTCTGACAGGGTGAAAATGCAGACGACTGACTCTGATTTATAATCCTGCGGGGTCAGGGAAGACCAAGCAAAGCCCCTCGTGTGCCTTATTGGAAATTTTGAAAGTCTGAGGATAGCACAGTTGTGTACACAAATACAGTTTACAGTTAGAGTACGCCTCAAAAGAAATGTATAGTTACCCAATAAAACACTTAATACCAAAGTATCAAAAGTGTGTGTAAATGTGAATGGTACTTATTTTTAAAAGGAAGAAAAAGAAAAATTTAGCACTAAGATTAGGAAATGAAATGCAAAAAAATATATTTTGAGTTGGTATCAAATTATCCCAGACTTTCTAATGCTCATAAACTGAATATATTTAGGTTTATTGTTATTTTGATTGTATGTTTTTAAATCTAAATCTGTATTTCATTGACAACTGTCAGGCCGTAATCAGCAAGATATTTTTACCTCCTCTTCCAACCCCTTCTCCTCTGCCGTTTTCTTATTTTTTCCTCCACAGCTGAAACAATTAGTTGATTAATTAAGCAGACGAGTTGTAGGTTTTTATATATCTCCGATTAAGGGATTTGCCTGTTTTCTGTCTCATCTGTGGTAGTAAACTGATTATCCCTGAAATGTAATGTGTCACCTTGGGCTCTGAGAAATATTAGGGATATTTTCACTTATTCTGATGAGATACAGTAAATCAATTGACGACTGATTATGATACTGAAAGTACGTGCAGCCCTGCTTTGCTCTCTGCCCTCCGCTCACTTTAATCCCATCTTCCCCTCTGTCCACCTCTCCCTCCTTCCTCTGCCTCCCACCCCCCTTTACCTTCGTTTAGGTGTTGCCGGTAGTGGATGTTCAACCCACAAGGCTATATTTGTAGACTATGTATGTACACTGACAGATGGACCGACTCGTCGGAATGTTTCACTGTTGCTAAGAAACGTGGAAACATCCTGTCAGGTGTTAATACAAGCAGATTGATGACAAAGAGGAAACGGAGAGAAGAGCACCTTGCAATCTTTGTGGGGCAAATCATCAGCGTGTTTCTTTTATCATGTAGCACATTTGATAAATATATGTCTGTGTGCATATTTATAAAACTAAATATAATGTACTCAGAAGGGGGGTTCTCGTCTACAGAAGGTCATTTAAACTTGCATACCTATCCATGATCTAAATCTTAATATTTTGTTTGTTTATGTTTGTATTCATAAATTAACTTAATGTGATTTTAATCTGTGTTTGCTTCTATTTCATTATTTTGCCGTGCAACCGATTTCCTTTTGAGGAAAGATAAGGTGTTTGACTGATCCTGAGGTTGTGTCTGATATTAGATATTATCGAATATCGCGTTATTTGCAGTCGTATGCCAGATTTTTCACAATACTGAGTATTGAACAGTTGTTATGGCATCTTGGGGCTTTTACATAAAAAAAGAAAAGAAAATGCAAACTGAGCTTTTGCGGCAGCATGCGTCAATATTTGACGAGGTGGGAATGAGACCGGGCTTGGTGCTGGTTGGTTGCAGATAATTGGCCATGCACACGGCACTGTAACATACAGACATTCTAAGAAGAATGCCAGCTCACCAGTTTGGCAATATTTCGGGTTTAAAGTGGGAGAAAATGGCGAGCTGAGGCACTTGAATGAGAGTACATGTTATCTTTGCCTTACTTAGTGTATATATTTGAGCGGGGGGAATATTTGGATATCGCCCAAGCCTACTGATCCTTTTTTTTTTTTTTTTTAAATGAATTGGGCGTAAATAAGAAGGACAGATGGTTAATTGAAGGTCAGATTCTTAAGACAATGATTATATACAGAAATATGTTTTTAAATGTATTTTGTTATTACTGGGACAGATACGAGTGATGATGTGGTGATGACTGACTAGAAGATGTATTTTTCTCTCCCTACAGCTTCCTTATGGTCCTGGTGTGTCTTATCTTCAGTGTCCTGTCCACTATAGAGCAATATGCAGAGTTTGCTACAGGAACCCTCTTCTGGATGGTGAGTACTTTCTATGTACTTATATACGAATCATCTTTAACTTCCCCAGAACACCATAAAAAGACTAAATCCAGAGGTATCTTCATAATTCCCTCACGCTGATGTACATTTATGGGTGCATCAGTTATAGGGGTCAGCTTTTGTTCTGTATAAATAATACAAACAAATTTGTAAGTCACCATCTTAAAGGTTTTTAAACACAGGCATTTACTGCCCTTTTCTATTTTTTTCCAATGCGGCTTATCTTATTTTCTTGTCTTGCTACATTTAATATATATTTCATTAGAGAGACTGAATGAAAGGGCTGACAGATGGCTCATCTAAAGCTGTTATTGCTGCACTGCAGTACTTGTCTCTGTCCACATGATGGAGACAGAAGATCTTGGGTGAGAGGGTTTTCTACCCGCCATCTTACACCTCAGCACAAAGATTTTACAAAGCTCAAGAAGACTAATCACTTTCTCTTATTGCAGATACGGTCGCACAACACCTGCCAGCTTGTACTGCTTTCATCCAGAGCCCTTTAAATTGTGTACATAATGCAGGTTTTATACTATGTGACTGCTTTTTTTTAATCTACTGGGGTGACTCTAGTTATGCAGAATCATTTGGCTCCACACAGACTGCACTTGCTGCTACTTGCTGTTAAATTGGCTTTTTTTGTGGCTCATTAGGCTGTTAAGGCTGCTAAATGATGCAATAAATCCAGGGCTTGCAACAGGTAGAGAAAATTATGGCTGCTGTTTGGAAACTCCACAAAGAGCTTGCATCATCTGTCTCTCGCTGGCACACTGTGAATATATATACACACATAGCTACTGCGCACTCGCACACAGTTTACACAGACATTTACACACAGGCTGCATGTACATAGACAGGCACAGACACACACACAATCGCAAAATACACAAATGTGCCACCTCCTGAGTCCCGGGGGCAAACAGAGGACAGAGTGGACACCGTGTTCTGTAAACTTTTGGCCAGTGTCCTTTGAAAACCTACTATCACAGTTATTCATTTATTTTTACCCAGGAAGAGCCAAATAGTCTCTATCGTTATCCCCAACTCTCTTTCTCTCGCTCTCTCTCCTCCATCCACCATTTTTTCTGTAGCTTACATTTCTCAAGAGGCCAGCAGTAGTCATCACATTAAGACATATAGATAAATAAGAATTTTCTTAACACAAATTATGGTTAGTTTTATTCTGTGATCGTCAACCTCTGCTTATTTGCACACCTGGCTGTGTGCTTGTGTATTTGTAATGCGTGGTTTTAGTTCAACATTAATTGTGAGATAAGATAATACCTTATCTTGTGTGCCAGCATACGTGTGTGAGTGTTTGAGGGGCTGGAGCTCCGCTAGTGGTGTCATGGTGGCATATAGTGGTGGTAGTAGCTATACTTAGAAAGTTCAGGGTTAGCTGACATGCGTGAATCACAGGCTGCTTGTTTTGGAAGGCAGAGGGGACATTAGTCCTTGAGGATATTTGGCCTTCAGGGCAGCTGCCAAAGTAAAGCTAGCCAGGCCGGGCAGGAGGCACAGAAGCATGCACACACAGCCACACACACATACACATGCGTGCACACACACACACACACACACACACACACACACACACACACACACACACACACACACACACACACACACACACACACACACACACACACACACACACACGTGTCGCATGGATCTCTTCATCCTCTCTTTTACCCAGGTCTCATTCAGTGCACATTTAACACATTTTACTCAACTATTCTTCTGCCCTCAATACGTGTAAGCAAACTAAACAAGCTCACAATGTGTGCAAGCAAATGTGAAAGTGTGAATTCAATATTGCTGAAAGAGATTCCGTAGACCAAATTTAGACCAAATTTATTTGTAAAATTAGTTACTGTAGTAAAGTAACACGGAAACTGGTTTCACAAAAGTATACACCAGCTGTCAAATAAGTTTCACTGTGCTTCAGGTCAGGAAGGACAGAAAGATTCAAAATTCAACAGTTAATTTGCTCCAGACATCTGATCATAGAAACACTAAATTCAACTAAATTACAAATCAATAATCACAACACAACCATAACACAAAGGGCACGTGCAGAGAATGCCCCCATTAATCTCTATATCTACTATATAATGCAATACGACCACAAGGCCAAAATGTTGGGACACTGTTTAAAACTTGAATATAAACATAATGCAATCATTTGCAAACACGCCGTGTTTACCGACAACGATTTCAGTTCCCTAGGTCATGTAGTAATGTCGGTTATGCAATTATGTGTTTAACAAAGAAAATGTATCCAAAGTTCCACAATGGAACGAAAATAGTTGCGTCCATGGCATGTACATTCCTTTCTTTTAACAACCCCACAATGCAATGTGCCAAATATTATAGATGACCTTTTATTGAGTGGCACCATTAGACTACAACTAATATCATACATTTTGAAATTGTAAGGAACCGGTCATTGCTCCCACGAGTGATTCATTTGTTACCAAATGTAATTTAACAACAGTGTACGGATGTTTACAATCCATGATAATGAGATAATATTCATATCAAAACCTGAAAACCAGGAAAAGAACACAAAAGGGACTAAAGTATTTGTTGAGAGTAGGTCACTGAGATGTTATAATTGTGTGATATGATTATCAGTCACATCTTAAACATCTGAGTAAAGATGTTTTCTAATATCTGTAAATGTGCATTAACCACCACACCTCTGACAGCACATGCAAATCAAGTGCGACTGATCATCTGAAATCCAACGTCAATAACTTGTTAGTAACTTTGGATTGCGTGCCATCCATGAGTTTCAAAAGATTTGTCAAGCTTCTGTGTCACTTTGTGTGTGTGTGCGTCTGCATGCGTGCACCTTTTCTTATAGTGGGACACACGGATGAAGCAATCTAATCACATTTTCGTCTGACACCGTAATGCCCAAGCAGCTCTTTCAGTGAGCTTCATCCTTGTCTGGCGTGACGAGATTATGGCTGCGACAACAGGCGGCTGTTTTCAGTCAACATGTAGCTGCCAGTTTCTGATGCACACACAAAAACACCCAACATCTGGATGACCCATTTTATGGAATTATCACAACTAATCCCTTCAAATTCTCCAAATTCATGTGTGCCTTTGACTTTCAAATGTTACCCAGATGTCATAATTACTAAACTTGATGAATTGATGTCGGGCTGGTGTTTTTTGTGCTGATGTTTTGTTCTGACTGTGTGAAAATGTTAATGAACATTAATAATGTAATTAACCCAGTTATAGAATAACACTAGAGATTTTGTACATACATGCAATGTTTGTCAGTGTAATATACAGCTTTATTTAGTCACAAATATAAAGAATATAAAACATTTGTGCAGATAGAACCTCTTCCGCTGGCACAATTAACACCCTTCACAACGGATTATACAGTGTTGTACAGACCCAGCGAGAGGGGCTTGAAACATAGTCTGTTACTTTCCTACACAAACAATAAGGCTATGGCTGGCTGGTCAAGTTCAACTAGAATGGATGTTATAGATAACTTGGTTCCAGGCCTCTGAATGCCTGCCCAGATCTTCGATTTGTTCAGCGATTCAGATCTGAATGAATGTAGTGAAACCAAATGGTAATTCAGTCTGATTATCAGGCTACGTTATAGAGATTTACTGAACCATTTCTGCCCGTCTCTGTCTCCTGTTAGGCCTCTTTATCTTCCTCTCTCTTTGTCTTTAACTCTGTGACAGAAAATGAGCAATTCATGGAGATGAATAAAAGCGTATCGGGATCCCAGGCCAGACAACTCAAGCGCAAAATCTAAAGCTGTAAACAAGGTTAATTAATGAAAGTGGGCAAACTGATTGTTTCGAAAGCAGCAAAACTGTCTGTCTGCACCATCAATATGATGACCCTGATCGAGGCCTTGGTATTAAAAAAAAGGTTGTTTTCCATTGTATTGTTGCGGAAGTATCTCTAAATGTACACATCAGTGAGTTTTCTCTATGTGCTCATATGAGAGTGACGCTTTTGCCAGCCAGAACAGTGTCTGCTTTGACTGACAGGTCATTGTTTTGGGGCTCTGTGGTGCTGTGTTATTGCAGCAGGGCTCATGGTATTAAGTTTCATACAAGGGGTGGTCAGGGAGCAGCCAGTTCAAGCAATCAGCGAGATGGCCACCCACATGGCCTTAGGGTTTTAACAGACAGTATGGTGGCTAAATATTATGCATACACGGTGGCCGGGAACACGATCTCCATCAGACGGGGGTTAATGAATTCACAGAGGTGCACATGTATGCACATAACAGAGAAACAAATGCACAAAGGCGATATATTGGAACACAATTTAAAAACAGCAACATGAAGAGATATGCAATTACACACACGTGTTCTTCTAGTGCTGCAGAAAGGTTTGTAAATATAAACACTTCTCAACACCCAAGCTTTTTATTTAGCTTTCTTATCTGTCTGGCGGCAGTGTGATGGCATCTCCCTGCCTGTGGCTTCAATCACTTAGCCATTGACCCTGTCTCAGCGTGAGCTGTCATCAGCCATCAGCCTCCATCTTTCCACCTGGTTGGTTGGGTGATCTTGGTACTAGACCACCTCAGTGTCTTTCTTTCTCTGTCTCACACACCTGTCATTACCCACTCATATTGTATCGTAAAATCTCGGTGATTGATTATAATGGCCTTAATGCTTTTAGATTAGTCTTAATGCATGGCACAGTGTTATCAATGTGTTTAGAAATGATACCTTATCTACTTCCACATCCCCTCGTATGTGTTTCACAATGATAGTCTCAGTACCAATGGATTCATGTAACCCTTGCTCTGTGTTTGCATTGTGCTCCACAGGAGATTGTGCTGGTGCTGTTCTTTGGCACAGAGTATGTGGTCCGGCTGTGGTCGGCAGGCTGCCGCAGCAAATATGCAGGCATAAAAGGACGCCTCCGCTTTATCAGGAAGCCCATATCAATCATAGGTGCACCTGGCATTTTCCTTTGCTTCCATTTAATACAACGGATGTCATGAATTGTTCTTGAATATCAACAGCTTTGATCATTAAAGCAACGTAAGGCTTTATGTGGCGCAAGGTTTCATTGAAACTCTTAATCTCTCTCTCTAACAGATTTGATTGTGGTCATTGCCTCAATCATTGTGCTCGGTGTTGGGTCCAATGGCCAAGTGTTTGCAACATCCGCCATCAGGTAGAGCAACTGTTTTGTTTGTGCAATTTATTGTTTACCAGTAGCTGGACAGGGAGCATATTATAATGAGACGGGTGGGGCGGTGTATTGTTTTGCAGGGGCATCCGTTTCCTCCAAATCCTGCGCATGCTCCATGTGGACCGACAGGGAGGAACGTGGAGGCTCCTGGGATCCGTAGTCTTCATTCATCGACAGGTAGGACGAAAGTATTAAAGCTAATGCTGTTAAATCAGTGTTGGTATGGATCGCAAGCTAAAAGAAAAGATAAGCAAGTTGAAGACAAAAAGAAGATGAACACTAATCTTTCTTACAAAAAATACTTCCATGTTAAGTCGTAATTATCAGATAAAAAGTCAAAATTATGAGTTAAAAGTAAGATTTGTGAGATAAAATCTCAACATTTATCAATAATTTTGACATTTATTGTATTATTTAAACCTTTTTTTAACACGTAATTCTAATTTACCATGAGGATATAGATCATTTTTTATGCACTCATTTACTTCAACTGGCAAAAATGGGCCATACATATCAGACTGATTGTACAAGTTTTTAACAAAGCCATTACCCTGTTCCATGACTTTGCTGTAGGTTCCTCTACACTAGGTTGAGTGCACAGACCTCACCTCACCTTCCTGGTCAATTTACTGCTTATAACAACAAATCCCATGTGCGCAGTCAGAAATATATGCACACATGTGTGGAAATAAGCCACAGCTAACCTGACTTTATAAGGAGAAGAAAAGAGATCATCGGGATTTTCTCAACTCTTTTTTTTCACTGTCTCTTCGTACCCTTGTTTTAGCATTTTCTCAGGCTGATACACAATGAAGCCAGAGGATGTAATGTTCTTTTCTTAATCCCCGAAGAAGACTGTGTTCTTTGGTTATAGTCGAGTCTGACATTCACGTCTCTTTGATGCATAACAAGAACAGGACTGATCAGAGAGGATTGTGTGCAAAGATCAAGAAAATACATGTAAGATGAGTCCAAGATGAGCCTAATTTGATTTGTTGCCATCCTCCTGTTGTCAGATGACCACTTTATCAAATGATGTGCTCTGTTTAGTGGAAATGCCTTTAGCAGTGTCAATAAGGTGGAAATGAACAGACTAAGCAGGTTAGGATGTGTGCTCAGAATCAGTATCATTCAGCAGTATCTACATTTGCCAGCAGATTAAGGTATGACATCCTCAAGACAGGAAACAATTTAATTTCAGTCAAAGAAGTTAGAATATTTTCACCCCATTTGCTGTTTTCTTCACCTTAATAGACACTAAAATGTACTTCATCACATAGAAGACAATGATTAAACATTCTTTCACGGTTTCATGAATGTAAGTGAACTTGTCCTACAAGGCCTTTAAAAGACTAATGCTAATTCAACTGTTAATCAATTGTTAAGACAGTATGTCTTAAGCCAACATTGGTACGGCAAGGTGACTTTTTGGAGGTCTTCAGCCGAGTTCACAGAACTGTGGTCCTATTTCACGTCATCTCTCACACGGCTCTATAGGTGTAACGGACAAAGGATAAAAAACTGTCTCGCTTTCTGCCATGACACAATCATGGAGCCAAATGAAGCCAACACAGAAGTGCCAAAAACTGCAGTTTAATACAGTTGTATGCATAATCTTTTAAAGAATGTTTTCATAGTATCATCTTTGGTCAACTTGATGTGTTTTTTAGGAGCTGATCACCACCCTGTACATTGGCTTCCTCGGCCTGATCTTTTCGTCCTACTTTGTGTACTTGGCGGAGAAGGATGCTGTGGATGAGGAGGGCAAGACGGGCTTCTCCAGCTACGCCGATGCCCTGTGGTGGGGCGTGGTAAGGCAGCTGAACTTGAATGAGATGGAAGCACATTGTTTAGAAGAAGCAAGTCCTTCGCTGATGTTTTGTATGAGAACATTTTCAAACTGCTGTGTTTTTTTTTTGCAAAGCATATATTACTTCCTCCTTGAATGCCAATTAATTTTCCCAACATAGCTTACATACCTGAAAGGCCACATCACACGTACATGAAAAAAGATTATTTTCTCGAAAGAGCTGCAATAAATAATCTTCACAATGCACTCAGAAGTGGAGTCTTAACTAGAAAACTGGAGATGGCTGGCCCACCCTGGGTAGACCAATTATTAACGTCCTTGTGTTGTTGTTTTTTTTAACTCTCCTCTTTGGTTCTTCGTGCAGCATGCATGTGTTGCTCCAACACTCAACACACAGGCAGGTGTGTTGATGTTTTCCGTGCGTAGAGCTGGTTTTGCTTATTCCCTCTGTACCGAGGCTTGGGTTTCCAGAGTAGTTAATTAAACATTTGAATTGAAAGCGCAGAGTAATGAGAAACCTATGGCAGCCTTGTGCAGGGGATCAATGTGCCACAAAGAGACGGTAATAAACCATTCACCTCTGGGCTCTTTGGCTCAAAGAACTTTTAGAGCACCAATATAAAGTGTCAGTTCCCTTAATTAAAACTTTAATTGTAGGATTACTACCTTTATGTAACAAGGGTTAGAGGGGTCACAGTGCTCCTTGCTGCTCTATGGAAGGTTGAAGAAAGCTGTTATTTGTGTTGCTCTGCTCACAATACCGAGAAAAGAATCGGGGTCTGGGATTTGCACCTTTTTGTTTTTCTGAGACTGTAAACTTGAGAGACATGAAACACTATTACAATAGGTTTGGTTGTGTGTGTGTCTTGTGTGTGTGCGTGTATGTGTGTGTGTGTGTGCGATGTGTGTGTGTGCTTATTGAAATGAGATTGCGCTGATTGGAGAATGCTAAGCCCTCCCAGCATGTATTCCTTCACTTGGCATGATTTCCACATTCGGATGTGCAGGTGCGGGGCACAGCTGGAGGACAAGCCGATGCAATGATTCATATCCCTTTCTCTCTCTCTTTCTCTCGCTCACTCCCTCACCTTTCCTGCTTCTCTTCTTCTTTTGCCAATTCCTTATGGTTAGGTAATGGCTATTTGGTTTTAACAACCCTTTTCTAACTTCAACCTGGACACAGTGTTAAAAGAAAAAAAGGAGAGCTCATAGTGCTGTAACAGAAGATAATGCATAATAACACATTATGAACATACTTTTAATGCTCCTATAGAACCTTAATATCATAGTTATAAGAATGAATATTCATTAATGCATTTTAAACATTAGTATAATTCGGGTCAGCGCCACAACCTTAAAAACAGTGACCAAGTATAGTGACTTATAACAAGCTTGTGATGTATTACATCTGCCTATGACAATTACATTTTTTATTTTTATTTAAATCACCCACTGGCCACTTACAGGTACTTGTCAGTGGCCATTGGGTTAAATTTTGTAAAAAACACTAAATAAGTATGTTCATAATGAACTGTAGACATGTACTTCATAGAAAGTACTACCCTTTATATTAAGGTCTTTTTAATAATCGTAAGCAAATGGCAATAAAGCCCTTATTAAATGCTTATTAAAAGTTATAGAATATATGAGTGTACAAAGGAGTAATTAATTTCAATAAGGCATTGATTTTGCTTTAGATCTGTTAGCTGCAAAGAGTTAAGTTAGTATGTATTAATTTGTTTTTAATGCTATAATAAACAATTCAGACAAAAGCAAAATTCAGCTTTATCAATGTTTTTAAGCAGTCAAGTTTCTTATAGAATAAGCATCTAATAAGCACTTATGGGGGCCTCATAACCTGTTAACTTACACTTATTACAAGGACCTTAATAAGGGTTAATCTACATAAAGGGTCCCATTTGAATTGGGTGTAATCACACATACAGAACATATGCTTGGAGATCAGCATTCATAGAAACATGTATATAGGCATGTAGACGTGCACACACTAACTAACACATTGTCAAAGACCAGGTTTGTGACCTTTGTGTAGACATGAGGGGGTTTTTGCCACACACCCTACAATCTGAATGAGAGGAGTGTTTTTGAGTAGACCATTCCACTCTGATGGTCAGGAGGACATTGTTTAGTCATCGGATTTGTGGATGAGGGATTAAATCCCCCACCACTCCACCCACCCCCCAACATACACCCACCCACCCTTCCCGCCCCTGCTCCTTCTTTTTTACTCCCAAAGCCCTTTTAAGTATCTCACCTTACATCAGCCGCTTTGTGTTAGCGCTCAGCGGCGGCTCACGCGTCGATGCCCCATAGACACCCTCGGTAAGCCAAGTGTGTTCTGAATGTGTCAGAATTGGCTCAGCTTTCAAAGTGGGTGTACATGCAAATGCAAAGAGGTATTTGTTTTTCCCCGCTCACCCTGGCAAAATTCCTACACTCGCTGAGGATTAGTGGTTGGGAATCTTATTCCCTTTGAGGAGCGAGAGCCTCAAATGCTCCCGCCATCACTGACAGTTGTGAAAGTATGAATGGCTGATGAACTTTTCTCGCTTTATTGTCTAACTCCTGTTATAGACTGTTGTGGTAAAGCTTTGAGAGCTCTGCATTTACTGACATTTTCACTACATCAGCAGTTCTTTAGAAATGCGCGGGAACTCTATGAGTTAGGGCTGTGAAATCTGCAACATCAAGAATATCATGATCTATTTAATTGCAATCAGGATCGGTGATATAAATTGCAATCTCTTTTTCTCTTAACTGCCACGTAGCTTTAACTCTTGTCGCATTATTTACAGTATGGAAGAGAGGAAAAGACGCGTAAAGTAAATCATCCATACAGCATTGTCATCTAGTTGGCTACCTTATCTTTTGGTGTGTTAACATGGCACAGATCTGCTGGTTAATGAGGTTATGTAAACTTTGAAAACGGACTTAAGAGGACAATAAACGCCACAATCTCTACAATTCACCCCTAGAACATTTAAAGCAATATTGTGTATATTCATTTTACATTTGCATCAGTTACAGTAGGTTCGTCCAGTTCAAAGGAAAGGATAACTATTCATTCTATTAAAAAGACACCTTTTATTTTCCTTAATTTTTGCATCAGTGAAGGGTCTGTGTATGTTACAATCTGCTAATGAAAATGTTTATCGATGTAAGATGAACCTGATCCACCCTCTGTCTGTAGGTGACTGTCACTACAATCGGCTATGGAGACAAAATTCCTCAAACGTGGATAGGCAAGGCCATCGCCTCCTGCTTCAGTGTCTTCGCCATCTCCTTCTTCGCTCTGCCTGCTGTAACTATAATCTTAATCTAAATGATATGCAATTCATGAATAGGAATAATTTGTTGTACTAATTTTGTTTCACATAGTCCCAAACTTATTACAGATTGGTTGTATGTCTTTCATTTTTTATTTTGGCTTAATTTATGTGTTGAAGCGCAATTAGACTATTTTTGTCTCTATTTGTTTTTGCTGTATTACTGTACCAATGTTATGTTTGAAAAAAGGAGGTTTTATTCATCTGAGTTTCTGGACCTCTTAACCTCTATGCTTAGTGTTTTCTTCGATACAGGCCAACCTTGTTCTTTGTGATTAGGGTATCCTGGGTTCGGGGTTTGCCCTGAAAGTCCAACAGAAGCAGAGACAGAAGCACTTCAACAGACAGATCCCTGCTGCAGCCTGCCTCATACAGGTACACTTTAGCATGGGGGGGAAACAGCCTCAGCGTTAAAAGACGTAGTGCAGTAATCCACAAGGCGTACATTAAATACCAGGTCAGACGAGGATTCATCAGTGATTGAACAGGAGACACATGACCTGTATAGCACACTTTGTATTGGAACATAAACATGGCAAGAACATATTCGCAATCTGATCCTTATTTTTGGATTGTGCAAACAGTTCACAATTCAGATTTGCCAGGATAAGCTTCAGCAATCATTGGAGACTCAACAGAGAGAAGTAATAGTATTTGTTGTCTGCAATTCCCGTTGAGCCATGGAAAAGGTGATCTGTATCACACTTGCCAAGAGTGAAACGGTAGACGAAGAAGTGGCTAGTTGTGCCAAAAGCTAACTGTTACATGAGTTGCGATTACATGGAACACACTGAGACACAAGCAGTTCAGACACCTGTGACACAGACACCTCTGCAGGCCACTGACAATATAATGCAGATATCCACTCCATTACTTAAAAAAAAAAAAAAAAAAGTAAAATATAAACTGTAAAACAATTAGAGACAAATGCACGTGAAAAAAAGAAACAAAAATAATTACAATTTATGCACTAACCCTAACCCTCCAGATAAACAATAGCAACAGAAATATAGAAATGTTGTCACGTCAATGAATTTCTGGTTAATATAGCTGCCTGGCCTAGTTCTATGCTTCATTTAAATATTCTTTGCTAACTGACTAACACTAATTCTATGCTTTAACCTGTCCGCTTCAGACACTTTGGAGGTGCTATGCAGCAGAGAAACCAAACGGCTGTGCTGCTACGTGGAAAATGTACGTTCTGACTCCACAGGCTGTCACCACAGTGGAGCCTGACAACTCCAGCCCCAACATCAGGAGACTGAACATATCGGTAAATATCAAGTGTTTGTGTTATTTTCAGTCACAACTGATTTATTTTTTTTCACATATTTTCTTCTGTAGCCATTCAATATTGTTAAAAATAGGAACGTATGTCTTTGATGTTGTGGGATTGAATTCTACCAGGGACATTTTCTCAGCTCTTTGTCTCTCTTTGTCTCACTGTTTATTGTGTCTATCCCATAAAGGTGAAACCCCACCCGGAAAAAACAACAACATCCAGTCTTAAAAATCATGGATCATATGACCATGCATTTGCGTATTTTTTGGTTAAAGATAACTCATTTGAAAATGGCAACGTGTAGCATTTTGCATATATGAGAAAAAACCTTTTTTAGTGGACCTTTTGAAAGAATCATTTGAGCGTAAGGTGCAGAACATCAAATAGTCTACAAAGGAGCATTGTTAGAAAAGCCATCGGACTGTGATACTGCAGGGCGGATTTGCGTAAGACTGGCCCACACTGTATTGTCTTCTTGTGCGGTTCACCTTTCACAACAATATTAGCTATGTTGCGCCTAGGCCATACAACATAAAGGGGCAAGTTAAGTTCCCACAAACATACACACACGTGGAAGGACACACCAAACACACAAATGCACGCACACACAGCGGCTCCCCCTCCCCGAAGGCCTGACTCCACCAGGATGACTCGAGGCCTTTGTCTCCGCAGGACAAAGACTCAGTCAGTTGAGATGATGTCACTGCCGCCTTTCTCATGGGAGTAAACCTTTGTCTATTAGAACAACAACAAAAAAATCTTTGTGTAGCATTGAACCCACATGTATTGGGGAGAATGAAGGCTGCTTCCGCTCTTTTCTGTTTCAGCATGTGACTTTCTCCTCTGACTCTCCTCTCTCTCCGCTTTCTTTCCCCCGTCTTTCAGAATTCCTCTCCTGTTTAACTGACTTCATTTCACTCTTTCCTTTTCTGCTCCTGTCTCATCTCTTTCTGCATATTTTCCTCTGCCTCATTCTTGTTCACAATGGTTGTCCTCCTCTCCTCTTTGTATCACTCCATCAGTCTCTGTTGCTTTATCTTTCTCTCTCTATAACTCAGAGTCTGTTGCCGTTTTTTTTCCCCTGCCCTTCCATCCCTCTCTCTCTTTTCTCTCTCTCTTTTTTTCCTTCAATCTTATGACACCCACCACCACCACCTCCCTCTCTCACTCTCTCTGCTAATGAGTCATTCAAACCTCGGGTATTTGGATTGAACCGCTGGCCAACTGTCAATGCCAAAGTCTGATCCATTGAGTCCAAATAATTGAGTTTCTGTAAAGGCCACGTCCATGACGTTGGCGTGGGTCAGTGGGTCTAAGGCTTGGACCGGAGGCACCATTTAGGTCCTCAGAAACTCACTGACTCACACAACACATTGCTCTGATCTCACTCAGAGAAGCTGAGATTGAACATGTACTGCTGACGTCACCAGGCGTGCAAACATAGAATCTGGTAGGATTATGATGCCTGACAACAATGTGAACTTTGTGAGAAAACACTGTGAGAAAGTAATATGTTTTGGTATTTCAATGTTTTTGGCACAGTTGGACTTCTTAACACCTGACTGAAATGGCTGGAAAAGTTCATTTACTGTCTAACTATTTTGAACGCCTGAAATCTATTGTAATACTAACCTCTTAGCAGCTATTTGCACTAGTACAAATGAAAATTCAGTGATAATGTTAGGATCCTATATATATACCATCTACGTGCATTTTAAATAGAGGATACAGTAAATTATTTGCTACAATTCCTACATGCAGCAAAAAAGGGTAAATAGCCATCAGTTCCAGTGAAGATGTTCTTGCCAACAGCAACCACTTGCAAGTAAGCAAAGCGGGCATCTTTAGGTTACAAAAATGGCTGCTCTCCAGTCTATATTAAATGATATTGCCGGTTGATCATGCCTCTGCAATGCTGAAACTTTAGTTTTAAGTGTTTTGTTTATTTGGACGAATGCAAATGTGGTCCACATTTATTCCAGTCTCTCTTGCCATTGCAGTCCCACACTGACCATCCTATCAAGTAACACACAATACACAGTATCACGAGAAAGCCAACATTTAAGGCAGCACTTCTGAGATATTTTTCTCTCGGCATGAACTGAAGCCTTGTAGATCACTGACAAACTATTCCCTCAAGCCACATTATTGTGGCCGAGGGCCCCTGTGACTTATGGGGCCTTTTTGTTGGTCTCCCAAAATAATTTTGCCCCTGGGGGACCAAATAAAGAGCTTTTCTAAGACTGTGTGCATTGCTTCTCTGGAGGGGAGATGCTGATTAGATTAGTGAAATTTTGCTGGATCCAAAACTGTTACAGAAGCTCGCTTGTGAACGATTGGTTCAACTCAAAAATCATAATGGCTCTTTAAAGATTCTGTTAATTGTGATTAAAGTTAATCGTCACAGTATTCAAACACTTCTTGTGTATTAACTGTGTTGATGTTTCCCGTCTGTCAGAGAAGGGGGCCCAAGAGGAGGTTGAAGCCCAGAGGAAATGGATCGATGGGCGCAGCCTCAGAGAGGGCTGTATCGATCCCCCAGATTACCTACGATCACATTGAGGATGCTGGGGAGAAGAAAGATGTGTCCTTTTTCCAGGGAGGACAAAGGGGGGCTATTGAAGGTAATGTACAGAGACCGAAGACCACAGCTCTTTTCATGTTACTGTAATGTACAATGTCCAAGTTGATATCAAATAAGTTTCAGTGGGGATTGCCACTTATTAGTTTTTCAGTCTGTGGTCAAAAAACTCTTGTGCTTGTGTCTTAAAGAAAATCAGCTAACCTCTGTAAATACCCTTCAACAACTCAGTCCCAGAATATTCAACCTGCCAAGATTAAACTTGAAAGCATCGAGCCCTGTTCTTTTTTTACTGCTTGATTAAACTGACTTCATTTTGGACATTTTAATAGCAGAGTTCTTAATTAAAAACGTTACACCTCAGAACGCTGTGTTCTTTGAAGAAGGTGTTTTTGAATTGCAATGAATATCGTTGTAAAGTTATCTTTGCCACTGCAAGGCCAGCTGGCAGTGAAGCCCGTGTCATGTGGAGGGCATTTGAAGAAGTGAATTACTGCAGTAATGAAAGCAAGCTTTTTCTGTTCCTTTTAATACAATTTTGTTTGATGAAATAATGTGTGTTGCGGGCCGTGAATTGATGTCATGCTGCCTTGAAGGCCTTGGAAATCCATTATTTCAGTAAAAAGTTTGATGTGTTTTTGCATTCAGGGTATTTAAAAAGGCAGAAAAAACACTCAGCAAGGAGAGACTTTTTAATAACTATTGCTTTGGAAACATTCTCTGTCAGCCTGTCCTTTTGCATTGGGAACTGATTGTCATCCTTATTTTGAATCTGCAAAAATAATACTGTAAATAAACATAAAATAATACCCCCCAGCAAATTCTGTTGCCAGTTTACAAAATCTAATAATGCCATCATCAGATTATCACGAATGATGGCCTATTCAAAGGAGGTCACACTGCATTTTCATTCTCATGGGTGCTCTCTGCTCTAAATCATGATGATTTAGTCATCTCAATCGTTCAATCTTTATGAAGCTATCTATTTGTAAGTGTGAGAAACCCTGTCAATGAAAGGAGGTAATAATCATTCATGTATACTATATTAGCCAGACTTTCTAAAGCATGCTAATAGCTGCTGAGAAATTGTTTTATGTTTCAAACTAGTGGGTGGCAATGCCATAGGGATGGCAACAATGGCCGGTTAGTTTGTCCACCACTCTGACCGGACTCAAATATTCCATCCTGATAGCTAAATGATGAATTGCCATGACAGACATCTATTGTCTGTTGCCATTAAATACAGTTGCCCCCCTCATGATGATTTGTATTAACCCTTGGGATCCCTTCAGTTTTCCTTTGTTGCCTTCACCAGGTCAAAATGTTAACTTGTCTAACACTCTGGCTTACAACCAAATACCTGGAAAAACCCATACTCATCAGTCTTTCAATACTTTGTGTTTAGTGCTAATTCGTCGATGTTATCATGGTAACATACTCAATGAACATAAAACATGATAATTATGCCACCTGCTAAACATCAACATGTTAACATTATCATCAGCTCTAAAGCAATGCTGAAGAACAACCTCACAGAGCTTGTAGACTCTTTAGGGCTCCCACAACTGGTCAAAATCCTCCAAAAACTGTGAATTTGAGGAAAAGAAAATCAAGGCCTTATGGTTTTCTTTTTTGAATAGACATAAATAGACATGGATCATTGAATTTATATATTTTATGCAAGAATAGAAATCTTCATTGTTAGTAAATAGGCCACCATTTCCTGCTATCTCTGGTACAAAGCAGCACAATGAAGAAGTGCGCACACATTGAAGCCTCTTTGTCTTTCTAATTGTTGTCGGTGCGCTTCTGTAAAGGCTGCTAGATCTCATTATAAAAATTCTCACTGTTGTATCCGCAATTAACCCCGATCTGTGTCTCAGAGTATGCTGTGTTGGGTTGTTGAATGTGAAGGAATTTGGCCAGGAAAGTCCTTAAAAAGACATTGAATTTGATGGTTAAGAAAGTGTGAGAACTCTGAATCTTAGTCATATTCAAAATTCTGTCATTGTAATATTGTCATAATTGTTTCAACTTGACGTACAAAGTAATCAAAGATCGGACAACCTGAATGTGGCGTTCAGAGCTAACTTCTTTCAGGGGTTTGCAGCTTGGTTCTCCCACTTCATACAAACAGTGCAGACCATAGCACATTATTGGAGAAGTTGTTATGTGCTGGTTTCTCATTTTCACACAGTAAACAGAGGCCCTATCCTAATCCCCTTAGACCCAAGATGGCTGCCAGGTGTCTTCAGTGGGCCAGATGGAAGCTATTATAGTCTCAGTGGTGATTAGAGGTCATGGTTACAGGCTCTTTACTGCTTCACT
The DNA here is from genome assembly GCA_963678695.2 of Diplodus puntazzo. NCBI lineage: Eukaryota > Metazoa > Chordata > Actinopteri > Spariformes > Sparidae > Diplodus > Diplodus puntazzo. Next base: position 18,420,762 of record OZ023161.1, on the reverse strand, counting down.
TGTCCCCTTTGCTGGCCACAGACACTTACACTGGGCTTAAGTGGAAAAATGCTAAAATGCGGACTTGTCAAGGTCACAAGTGGGAATTTCTTGCTATGCTACTTGCAGTTTGCCAATATTGCTGTCGTGCCAAAGCTAAGGTGTTTTTATTTTATTTCTGTCATCAGGCCGAATGGGCCTGGACAGATGGTGGTGATGGTAGTGATTCTAGATTTAGTATTAGATGATTATAAAATCTGATATATAGTCACCATGACAATTTGACAATGTATACACTTTGATGCACACAGTGTTGATGGTCACATGCTGATGGTTGGTTGGTTAAGGGGCTGGTGGTTTAACTTCCTGTGTTAAAAGACATCCCCGCCAAATGAATTGACCCAGACTCCAGGTTAATAAATGCACTTTATGAGTTTTTCCTGTCAAAGCGTGCGATCATAAAAGGAGATGGAGTGACATAAACTTGACATGAAGGCAGACCATCCCGAGAAGAGCAACCACTTATGAGGGGAAACGTTGTTTCGTTTCCTGCTTAATTGGGTGGATCTCAGATAATGAAGGAGAACATGTGTCTTAAGTTCATGTGGAAAAAGCAGTCAAGTCAAACATACTCCATGCGTTTTACAGTGTGTTCTAAAACGTTCTAAAAATGTTAATGTCCTGCTTATATAATCAGTAAATAAACAGAAATAAATAAACACACATGTTGAGACTATGGAGTGGGAAAAAGAACCGGCCAGGCTGTGGATGACATAAAACCATGTAAAGAAGCCTGCAGCCTGCTGTCACTAATGATATTGTGGAGAGTTGAAACAGCGTGGGACTGTATGATCTCTGCCTTAGATCCAGCCATAAAAAACAGGCATCTGCAATGTTAACTGTCTACAGCAGGGCTGCTGCTTCTTTATTTATTGTTTCAGCATTACTGTTTCAGCCTGGAACTGGGCTGCTAGATCCCTTAAAAGAGTTGCAAATGTATTTCGAATGGTTTTATGAAACACTGCTGTTTATGAGTCAGCTAACAACGTGTAAGGTTCATGGTAAATCCGTTAAGCAAACTGTTGCATTAAAAAACAATATGGATGATTAATATCGCCTGCCATCATGCTTTTCCCATACTGTCTTTGACACTTGTTACTGTTGTCCATGTATTATCATATCCTTTTTAAATGTGAGATGACATTTTTTTACGACTACTTGGTGGCAAACAAGTCGTGGACACCACACTGAGATATCGTCGCATTTTAAGCCGGTGTGCCCATTTGTTCACATAACAGTTGCTTGTTTAGACATCCAGCACTTATGGAACAACATAAGCGTTTATCCGGGGTGTGATCTTGGTCACCTGGCCAATGTAAGCCGAATATATAATCACTTTTAGCAGTGTTTTTTGATTCCATCTCTCTTTACCTGCTAAATACACCACTATATACACACAACAGCTAGTTGCTAACTGTGTCCGTCTTCCATTCTGTGCTGAGCATGTAGCATACAGTGGATTTTTGAAAGCTTATTTCCTGAAAATAGCTTTGTGCTGCAGCCAAAAAGGGCACTTTGAGAGCAAAGAGAGTGAATCAGAACACTAAATGTTATATGAAGAGTATAGATACATAGCAACTTTTAATACACACCTTCCACTGAGGTGCTTGGCAACAGACATCAAATGAATCATCCATGTCAATAAAGGAGGAAATGGTTGTGCAACAGAATGCTGCTGCATTGCAAAACAGCAACTGATAGAGATTATTGATTACATCAGTCAGTAGGATGTGTCAATATGTGCTCGAGCCGTGTTGCAATCCATATTAATGACATTTCCACCTGTCTTTGCAGGAATCAACAGAATGTTCAGACAGCCAGGTGAGTCTTAACTCCCTCATCACATGATGGTGAGATGATGCTAATACATGTTTTAGTGTACTCTGGTTGCAAGTTTCTGTTCTAGTATGTTAAGGTACACGTTTTTTTTTTTTTATATCTGTTATTTCTTTATCTTCAGGACAAACACATGAGGTGAATATACAGTGTATATGTGATCACTTCACTGTCTAACCAGTAGCCCCTTCCACTGTTTAAGTACTTCTCTGCCTCCTTTTAAAAACTACTCTGTGTTAATCATTAGCTAGCCTGCCTTTTTAATGTGGCCCAGACAGTATTTTAATTAGACTCGCTGGCTGGCTAGGCCTTTGTCCCCAACCGGACCAAACCAGAGCCAAGCAGAGAGACTCAGACACTGGTCCCGGGTTGACCTGGCCTGTTTTCTTTACTGGGTGTCCTGCCAACACCACGGGTGAGGAACAGGGCTGGCCTGGCTAGGAATGGACAGGGGCCCAGCGGACCGTGGGGACCTAGACCTAGAGAGAAGGGGGCGGGGGGGGGGGGGGGGAGGAGTTGATAAGCGGCCATTGTGGAGCTCCAGTGGTCAGAAATAAACTGGTCATTGTTTGATTTAGTCAGCTTATCGCTCCACTTATCTGTCTGGCCCTACTCACCTCCCTGTCTGTGAGAATCTCTCAATGGAGCGCCTCTCTCTCCATCTCTCTCTCTGTCTTTCTCTTTTTGAACCTCTTTCTCACTTTCTTTCTTTCTTTTTTCCTTTCTTTCCACCTCTCCCATCCTTTGCTCACACTCCCCCGACCAAACACGTTCACGCCGATGGGCCTGATAAACGACATGCTGTTAATAAAACCTTATCCTGTTTGTGTAGCCGATAAGACAGTTCACATCTCCTTCAGTGAGCTGAAGTCGAGGCTAAAGGTGGCTCTTGTTAGCTCTGATCACCCCCCCCCCCCCCACTCCTACCCCTCCTCTCTCGCTCTCTCACTTTCTCTCCTTCCCTCTCTCAATTGCTGTCTCTGCTTCCGGTTTGGACAATGTTAAACAAACTCGATGATGGAGCACAAGAGAGGTTGAATGGATTTTGCTTGAATTGGCATGGTCATTCTGTGCTTGGGCACAGATTTGCCTCCATTCTTTATATCACAATGGGGGCCTGGTGGTTTGGAGGAGAGACTTGTCAACCTCAGACTCTGACAGTCTGACTGCAGGTCAAGACCCAGCTACACATGTTATTCTTTGCTGTTGTTTTAGCCGAGCCAGCAGCCAGCCAGCTGCACTGTTGAACTGGAGCGCTGCAATCTCTGTTTTCCATGCGTAAATTGTTCAAAAATATGGATCTCAACTCTGAAGTCACTTAATTTATTCTCATATGTGAAAGTTTTGCATCTTTTTGAGAACACATACACGTAAAATACATATTTTTCTTCTTACCCCTTGTGTTATTCATCCATCTAGATTTGGTGGGAGTTGCTGTAATTTGGAGGTATTGGCTTCAGGGACGTCTGCCTTCTCTCGAATAAAATCAAACTAGATGGAGCAAGGCTTGTGGTCCTCAAAGTGCCAAAACAAACAAAAAAAAACATTTGAAAAGCCCAATAGCAATATCTCTTTCCAGAAATCATGAAAATCCAGACAGTTTCATGAAGGAACTTTCATGCAGGAATTTTCTTCCCTACAAAACTACACCCTGTCACTGCACAGAATAAAGCGTGCAAGTAGTCATGGATGATAGACTAGCTAACTAATGTCGTGGTCCTGTCATTTCAATTTTATTTTATTTGTGTTAAATGTGTTTTTCTGTGTTTTTCCAGGGTATTTTGCTCTGTTTTCCCTCCTTTTCTCTTGTACTGCTCCTCACCAGCCTGATTCTTGTCTCCACACCTGTCTTGCATCTGTCTAATTAACCGAGCCCTGTTCCCTGGGTTTTTCCAGCCTATCATCTCCTTCCTTGTTCCTAGTGATTTTCACTCATTACCCTCACCTGTGTTTTTCGCCGCCTCTCTCCACCTGCACCTTGTCCCCTTATTAGTTTAGTTTGTATTTATGTCCAGTCCAGTCATGCTCAGTCCTTGTTGAGTTTCCCTCATCCTGCTGCCGTTTTTCCCTGTTCCCTGTGTTGCCTTGATCCTGAATAAAATATAATCCACTGATCTTCCTGCCTGCTGTCTGCTGCATTTGGCTCCAACTTATCCGTGCCAGTGGGACGGCTAAGCTATCTAAGCTAGTTAATGTTAAAGCTCAGCGAAGGAGGACACCATTAATGTTTACGTCCGCCTCTGTCACAGGCCTCTTGTCCATGAGTAGGTGCAAGTTTCGTTCTGTGCAGTGATGTGGGTTCTTTTTGTTTTTGCAAGCACTTGATCACTGCAAGCCAAACGAAAGTGCCAGCTAGTGCCATTGAATTCAAAAGAAGACGAAAATCTCTCCAAAACTCAGCATCTCGTACTAAAACAATTAGATAAGAGCTTTGCAGGTAAAGGAGAACGATGTGCCCCTTGTATACATTTTGGTTGTACACCAAGCAATTGATCAAGAAACTCACTAATAAAACCGGTGTTTGTTTCAGCTTTTGTCCTTTCTTCTTTTTCTCCTTGTTTCTACTTGCTTTTGATTTTTTTTTTGCATGCTATCAGGCCCTCCTCACCATTCTTGGTCATCTTTTACTCTGAGCTGCCCTAGCTCTCCAGGTATCTTTCTGTTTCTTCATGTCTGCTTTCGCTCACCCTCACAATTATGTTTGCACTCCTATCATTTGTATTTGCCTTTGAACAAAACTTTGTCATTTGTCTGGAAATGTCAAACTATTATTCATCTTCACATGAGAAATTACATCCTCTGTGATATTCTATATTATAGATTTAAGAGTTTATCAAAAAAATAATATCTGTTGTATTTGTTGTCTTCAGTAAGGAGGAATAATGATAACAGCACGTCCATCGACATCTCCCGTGCCAACAGCTTAACTGATGAGCTCGACTACATGAGTGAGGAGCTTCCCATGCCAGTGGTCACCCAAAAAACTCAGTAAGTCCCCCAAAAATGTCCCCTCTTCTCTTCTGCAAAGCCCTCATCTCCCTCCGATCCATCACCCTGCACTGACCTCCATTCTTCGACACATATAATACAGATTTCCCTCCTCGTCATCGTAGCCAAAGGCCTTTTGTCAGACCAGAGAGCCCCTCTAGCTGCTCTCTAAGTGAAGCTGTTTTGTTGAACTCTCTCGAGGGTTAAATAGACTGTTGAGGGCCAAGGCCATATCAGGTACAGAGAGTTATAAAGGGGATTATCCCTTTAGTCTTGGGGGAAATGTCAAAGAAATCCCTCTCAATAGGTTGTAGAGCATGCTAAGGTACTGGATGGCTTGTCACCACATGCCTTCGTAGGATTGAGAATTCACTGCTGTTGGTTTGCTTTGTGAATTGTGAATGCGTGTTGATGATGTTCCTCCCTCTTGCTGACCTGCCTATTCATACAAGTTTGCTTAATGTGAACCAAAATGTTCCTCTAATGTGATTAGGTTTTCTTTTTGTTTCCTGGGTTATCGTGCTGCAGCAGGGCATGTTAATGACGGCTACAGAAAACATTTACTCCCCATTATTTCTCCACTAACTCCCGTCTTGTAACCAGTATCAGCAGACCAGTACATGGGGTTTTCACACGTTTAACACTATCAACAGTTACTACAAGTGTTCACACAGAAGCAATGTGAAAAAGGCTTTGCACAGACAACATGTCATTGGCTTAATCCCAGTAGTGGGAGACTACTAGAGTGATTTTCCCACTGGGACTGAGTCATGTTGCGTCATTGCATCCGGATTAGGTGATTAAAAGTCCCATAGGATTTAATGCAGAAGATTATACATTTCAACAGGGGGGAAGGTTGTTGATAATGTTGTGTAAATGTTGTGTAAATACTGTTGTTGCCTTTCATTGATAATTGATATGGTTTTCTTCCTCACAGTGAGCTGTCACACCTGTTAATGCCTCAGGTTGTGCTTTGCGATGTAATGTGAGTGTTATGTTGTTCTTTGACATATTAACATGCAGTATTTCTATTATTTTAGTGCATTTTGTTCTTTGTATGTGTTTGTAGTGTTGATATATTTGTCCTTTATTCCATAAGGAAAAAAGGGCTTGTAAACTGCTCATATTTTAGTTCATTTTAGGTTGGTAGAGGGTTTATTTTTATTTCCTGGTTTTCCCATAATGGCTCACAGGTTCTGTTTTTATCAGAAACTCATTTACAGTCATTTATTTCCTCTGGGTGGTTCAATCTAACAAGGCTTTTATGGGCTATTTGTACTGCAGATGTAGACAGTTTGCATTTTTTTCAGGAATGATACCGTTATTTGATAACTACTCCTTGGCTCCGTCTCTGGCCCTTTGGCTTTTCTTCTTAATTCGAGAGCCTCCTCTCTCTGTCCTCTAGAATACAAAAACTTTAACCACCCTGTACACAAGCACACATAGTCTGCCTGTCCGCGGCACTCTTTCTCCACACAGAAAATTAATTCCAGTCAAGTTGCTGTATTGGCTCACTCACTGCTCTTCTTCTGCTCTCTTTTTTTCCCTTTACTCCACCTTTCCATCTTTCCATCCACCCTGATCTTATCTGCAAAACGGAGACCATGGAAAACGTCATCTTGTACATACCATAGAGACCATGACTAGCCACTACCCAAACTCTTATTAATCATTTAACATTTGATATGTTCGCCACCCCTGGAAAATGTGATTACAGTCTCTCATATTTAATTTTCTGGGCTGTTTTTCATTTTTAAAATGAACATATTGCTCAAAACGTCCCGCCAAACTTTTGTCCTCACTCATGTGGTGTCCGTACATACTTGGCGTCTAAAAGTCTAATTACCTTTCTTGTATCAGGGAAGATTTATTTTTCAGCTGTGTCACTATCATACAACACAAAAAATGTTGTCAAAACTGTTAAGACTGTATAGATAGGTGTCATCAAAATTTGAAACTCTTCCATTTTTTAAATGTTCAGAAATGTGGGAGTGAACCCCTGATGGTTTGAAACTGTTGCACAACTTCAAGGGGACATGTTGCATCTTCACACCAGCAGCATTAATTGTTACTGTGAAATAGGCAGACACTGAAACCTAAGGTGCTCATAAAGTGTCACCGAATACTCTGTGAAAAGCTGAAATGAAGCATGTTATGTCTCGTGGTAATCCGGCCGTTGTTTTCCTAACAGAAGATGGCGCTACTCTTTTACAGTATGCAGTGAACATGCTGGTACAATATGCCATAAAACTGCCTATAGCCTGTTGTTTTAGGAGCCTGTTTGTTCATTGCACAATGAGCACAATCTTTTTGTTTTTACAGTCAAAAATACGCTGAACTGTTTTCATAATATTTCACATCACACTTGGATCTCGTAGTCAAATTTTCTGCCAGTTACTTGATTATTATTGTCTCCTGGACAAATCCAGGAATTATCTGAAAAATCTTTTTGTTTGCGTTTGTCTTACCGTTTGCACGTGCGTGGTTAAGACGGCGTCTCTTCCAGCTGCAGAGACAGAGAGTGTCTATTTGTGTCTGTTGCAGTGCTTCTGTGCCCATAACTCAGCTGCAACAGCCAGGCTCAGATTTGGGCCGTGCTGGCCACATTCCCATAACAGCTGGTTTGTTTTGCCCCTGGTGTCACGCCATCAAGGACAACACTGTCATTTGGCATCCTTGTCTGGCTGCCATATACACCCATGTTGCCTGAGGCGACTTGCATGCTCACACACACCACACAGATTTGACATGAGCTGGAGCTTTCCTCAGTTTAAATTTGGTGCTCGTTGAAACAGCCTTTATTTCATGTTTCTGCTGCCTCTACCACTTTTATTTCTCTGTCACAGCACTGGCTGGAACGTTCAACTGTTTGTTTGGCTCTGCGAGACTACCCCCCAAAGTGTGTGTGTGTGTGTGTGTGTGTGTGTGTGTGTGTGTGTGTGTGTGTGTGTGTGTGTGTGTGTGTGTGTGTGTGTGTGTGTGTGTGTGTGTGTGTGTGTGTGTGTGTGTGTGTGTGTGTGTGTGTGTGTGTGTGTGTGTGTGTGTGTGTGTGTGTGTGTGTACACGTGAGAGGCATCAATACAGCTGGCTGTGACGTCTCCGGGCTTCTGAAGAGGAAGTGGTGCAGGCCAGCGTCCGCACGCAATCATGTCTTCTACTCCTCTGAACCCAAAACACACACACACACCGACTACACAAACACACACAAGCACACGTTGTCCCCCTCTGTGAAGATAAATCTTTATTATTGCCTTGTTTGTTTGTGTAAAGCCAGCTCACGGTGATTTGTTGGATTTTATGAGATATCTCAAACAGACAGAACAAAAAGCGCATACACTTGTCAACACAGCCCTTCCCTTTTGACTGTAAACACCAGTCCCTCACTATTTGTTTACTTGACCCTGTGTAAATGAGGCTTGATTTTCGTTACGATTTGATTTGGTGCGATACAGTGTGTGTGTGTACCGCAGTTCACTTTGAGGATGTGAATTTCTGAGATTTACTGATTAACTGTTGAATGAAATCATAACAAACCCCAGCGGGGCCGTTGATTCTAAATCCACCCCAAAGCAGATTGACATTTACCCTCTTGGAGAATGAGTAAATGTTTCCAAGTGCACTTCTTCGGCCCCAAACAGAGGAAGGCCTTGTTTAGCTGATTGCAGTGATTGTGTCCTATCTCTCTCTCTCACTCCCTCTCTCTCTTTTTGGCCTCTCATCTCTCTGCCTCTCCGTGGACGCAAAAGAGAAAAGAACTCTCCTGTTTTTCCTTCTCTGTCCAGCAGCAACAGATCAGTTAAGTCTATCATCTGGTGACCTTAGGCAGTTGCCCCTTCCTCCTGCTGGGTGTGGCCAGTTTTTCCCTTCTCCTTCTCGTCTCCTCTTAGACCTGTAAAAGCCTGCATGGGCCACCTGCAGACAGCTCTTAATTAGTTCCCCTCCTACAAGCTAGCCGGAGATAAACAATGAAAAACCCACTGCAGCGCCACGGGAGGGACCGCAGGCAGAGACACATGCATCATGGCCTGTCTTCTTCAAGTAGGGGCCTCTCTCTGCTGAGCAACTGGCGTCTTTTGTGCAGAGCTCTGAACAACAAATTGACTTTTTGTCTGTGTGGTCTCTGTGTGCATGTCTTCTGCACTGTACTCTGATATTGATGGCACAGAGGGGTGTTTCAGACATATGGTGTTCAGTCAAGAGGAAAAAATCAGAAATGCGTTCCCCGCTCTCTGTCACAGGAGTCTTTTTAAACCTTGAATATTGTCAATTTGACAAATGTTTGTGATAGAAGTCCTCCCCCCCTCTCCAAGCAGCATCCACCCCTTCTCCTCAGCCTTGTGCTCCAAAACATGTGCTGACTAAGAAGTTATTTTATGGGGCTTTATGCAAGATTCAGCTGTGAATCTAGTGTGAAAATATCCAATAAATCCTCTTAATATTTTTGGCTTTACTGCCAAGTATTAGAATGAAAAACTCGATGAGGCAGGGGCCCCATTTTGGGCACATACACAAAACACAAATGCACGCACACACATACGCACACAAACGGATGGGGTAAGACCCATGGCCTCCTGCCCTGCAGCAAGAAAAGCTGCCCGGGCGCTGCTCCTGTATGAAAAGATAGTGAAAGAAACTGAAAAAGAAAAGAACAAATTGTGGCCCAGTTTCTTGACTCTCTGCCAATTTCTAGAGCATAAAAAAGACAGAAACAGTAAAACAGCCACACATTGATTCATATTCTCTGGACAGCAGAGCTGTGCATGGACAGATTCAGTAGTTAATCTCATTACAGACTCCAGGCTTTTTTATGTGGTTGCTGACCTCCACTCTACCTTTACTCACTTGGACGTATTAGAATTAGTTTAATTGCTCTCACTTTCCCAAATACAACCGGCATAAATGCTACAGTCAAGTTGGCAGCGTAGCACAGTCAAAATTGAAACTAGCTTCTTCTGCAGGCCCTGTGCTGGACGGGGACGTCGGGGTCTGATTGTTGCAGTGTGGGCAGGACTCTCTCGTCAAAACTTCAACACAGATGGTCATCGCTGTGTTTGTGCTGTGTCTGCATTTGGTAAACATTGCCGTGTGATTATTTGAAACATTTTCAGGTGTGGGCTTAAGGAAGATTTTTCTAGTTGACATGTCACTGTTACAGACTAAAAATAAATCAAATTTCAGGCTGAACTGAATCAGCTCTTTTTCTGAACATGCTTAATTTATTGCAGAAGATCTTGTTGCTGTTTTTGCTCGTGCATCACAGACCACGAGCGAAAACATCATCTGCCACTGTCTCTCATTTGAACATGAAAACGATGCTGCCTGTGTTTGTGTTGCATTGATGAAGTTGTCACTGCAGATTCACTCAGCATTGCTATGAAGATCAGCTACGAATCCTGCCTACACTGAGGCGGCACCAGCGACAGGTTAGAGCCCAACTGCTGAAAATCCGATATCCACATATCGGCCAATAAACACATTTTTTGCAATGATTCCTCAAATGTGGTTATCAAACACTTGTAACAAGGATATTGTGCTTTATAACGTAACTTTATAAAGTTTTCATATTTGTTTTCATATTGGTTAATGGACCAATACCAGCAGATGATATCAGCCAACCGATGTACAGGCAGCACACCCTAGGTCATTGCCGGCCACAAGTTTCTTGTCCAGTATGATTTAACTTTAACATACACAACATTGAGGATATATCCAGTGTATCCGCAAGGTCTGCTGCAATAAAAGTCATCCGTTTTATTTTTATTTTTGAGTGTTATATAGATAACTTAAATGAGAGATATGTGACACTTAAGTACACGTGAAAAAAGGAACTAAAGTTTTATATTAGTACTTGTAAAACAAGTTCCAGTTTGGATCGGGGCATACTAATCTAAATCACACATGGTTTACTACAGAGAAAAGATGATGCTGTGTGTTTAAAGTTTTACTGTTCTTCCACAGAGAGAGATCAGTGGCCACTGGAGCGAATGCTCCTACCAGGGGCCAAAAAGAGAATCAGAAAGCCATCTTTTATGACATACATGTCACACCCAAGCCAATAAAAGGCTTTTTCATGAAGTGCTTAATTAAAGAGTGCGTTTGACAGTGGCCGTCCTGCATTAATAAAGGCCCTCGCGCTGCTCTTATAGGGGCGAGAGTGTTTACTCCCCCTCGGTGGTGTTGGTGGTTCTGGGAGGGTTTTATGGCGAAGGACCATCAGTGACTGGGAGAATGGCCCGCTTTATGGCCTCTCACCGCACTTTGGAAAATCCAGCGACTCAGCAAGCGAGTACTGCATAAATAAACCGGCCAGACCAAATAAAAAGATACTCTCACCAACATGATGCATCCAGATTATTGACTGCTCTGTGTGCAGTGGTTGGAAACGATACGAGCGCCATTTCGGCTCTATTAGCTCCACTTAAATCCGCCCGGATTGCACACAGTGGTGGACTGAAGTGAGCCTGTCACGCCATGCTGGTTTAGTGAGTATCCTGGTGTGGTGCGGTGGAGCAGGGTTCAATCCAAAATCAGCATGAGTTACTACCCATGAACCGGACTGAGTCAGTGCCAGAAATAGACCGGCATAAACAAAAGTTGGTGTATTCACATTAGGTTTTCTCTTATCTGACGGTGTGTTCTGTAGGAAAAATTATAGAAGAAACTTGTGTTTTCTTGTTCTTTTTCCCCAAAGTCTGAATTGAAACAAGACTGGGTTTTTTTCTTTGGATGCTGGCATATCAAAAAAAATGAAGAGCATTCCTGTAAATATGCTCAAACATCATGACAGTCTACTCACCCTAACGCTGTCTGAAAGACCGATAATAATGATAATGTAATAATAATAATAATAATAATAATAATAATAATAATAATAAAAGAAAATAAGTCAGTGAAAAGACTTCTGAAGCACAGATGTACCGTATGTTTTTGAATGTGTATGAATTATGTGTGGCCTCAGGAGTGTGTTTAAAATGTGGCAGAGCCGGACTGACCCCAGCTTCCCCCTGTGACTTGCACAGATTTGTCTGTGGCGCGAGTGTCTCCTCACCGCCACAGATGCACCACAAAAAAACAGATAATGGAAAATGAAAATGAAGTCAGGAAATTGCTGTTTTCACAACATGACTCACTGAGCAGCGCCGTGATGTCATAGCTGCTCCCTCTTTTGTTTAGGGGCAAAGCAAAACTGGAGGAGTGTTTGTTTTGATTAGGCCCGAGTGCTGTTAACAATTACACACTCACGGGACAATATTAATGACAGTTAGTGTGTTTGTTGGTTTCCTTTATACTTCAGTTTTCCATGCAGCCACTTTGGCCGTTTGGAATGTTTTTATTTAATAATGTTTATCCTAATAGATTGCAGCATGATAACGTCAAGGTTAAAAATACAAATTAAACTAATGAACCGACATAATTGCACTAAATTAAATTATTAAAGCCCCATTAACTGAAGTCGCTTTGGGATATTTAACCATTAAAAAAACCTGATGATGAAGTCCAGATGATTTGGAAATGTTTTCATCTTCATTAATGATTGCAAAATTATATTAATTACTGGACAGGAACGTAGTCCAAGTAGTAAAACTGAGAATTGTATTAATGGAAGCTATCTGTAGCAAGCAAGTCATTTAAATGTTTGTCAGTTATTGTTATGCATTAAAAAAGACATGAAATGAAACTTGCATGTATTAACATATAGTAAAACCTTACATTTATGAATACAGTTTTTATTTTGGGAAAAGACCTATGATGACATATCAATAATAAAAAAAAATAGCCTGACAGCGTTATTTTCTTCTTGTTGAAATAGTCAAAGGAATATGAGTTCTGGTGTAAGATCGGACCAATTCAGTGTGCAAGGGCCCAGATCATGCGATACTATTTTTTACATTTTGTGTCCTCTTGACTTCTGAGCAGATTGATGATATATGATATACTTTACAACATTTTTAGCTCAAGTGTTACCAGTTAATGTGTCCTCAATTTGTGGTATGCCTATACAAAATACCAGTGGTGTTCCTCAGTCATAGATCCTTCAGAAATGAATCCAGCAAGTCACATGTTGCTTTAACATTGTCTCTGAAACAGGTAGAAACCATTTTCCTTTATTGTCAGGATGCAATATCTTACATACATTCACTTTAAATTACATCTGATGTTTTCTGTATTTATAGCATTCTTACAGTTTTCAAAGGCAAAAAAGGAAAACAAGCAACAACTAATACTGGTACTACTACTATCATGTATCATCATATAATCATGAAGATGACGGTGGAAAAAAACGTACTGTAATATATCTACGTACATATAAACATAAACAGAGTATTTACGGTATATACACGCATATACACATACACTGATTCTATTTTTGTGTTTTAAGGAATGGTTGCCACTGAATTGTTTGCCATTTACGCAAAACGATTGCCAATGGCAATGTTGCAATTGTTACTGCTGAGCACTGCTATAAGTTTAAAGGATATCCACCATGATTAATATGTGACTGCATTTAGATTGTACTTGCCCTAATCCCAGTTTACTCTGGCTGCAAAGAAATCAAAGTAAGGCCCAACCCAGTCAAAACTTGGAGGGCTCCCAGACTTGGTATAGATGCTTCCCTGTCTCTTCGAGGTGTGTCTCCCTCCCTGGTCCAATATTAGAGGCACCTGTATAAATACATTCTATCGTCTTTTGTGTGTGAGTGTGTGTGTGTGTGTGTGCGTGTGTGCGTGCGTTTCTCTCGCCACGTTCTCCTCCTCCTCCCTCTCCTGCGCCGGGCTCAGTTTCTTCATCACTCCTGTTAATGAAAACAGTAGTCTGCAGCAGCACCTGAGTGGCCTGTTTGTACAGCCAATCCTATAGCCTTCCTCTCCTCGACGTCTTTTTTTTCCTTTGCTCAACTCTCTCAGGTCCCGTGCTCTCAGGTTTTCAAATAGGCCAGCCGTGCCATTTGATGTGGGCCTAGGGGGGAGGCGGCGGCGGGGGGTTTATTCAGGTGTGGCGACCAGTGCTGCCGCCACCCAGCCTCTGATGTTGCGTCCATCCGCAGCCAGGTGCCGGAGCTTCGTCAGAGAGCCCAGTGTTCCGGCCCTGGAGATGAATAGAGGGCCTGTTGATGGAGCTCGTCTGTGGGGCCCTGTGGTTTCTCCCCTCTTACACGCAGAAGCAGGGATATGCTACTGGGCCAGGGCGTTTACCTGTTGGAGAGGAGAGGGGGTTGACTGAAGGGGAGCTACAACGTTGTGGCCCACGCTTTGACCACAGGGGAACTCAAAATGTGGTGCATGCGTTTGTGTGTGTGTCCATGCGTACATGTGCTTCCACCCTGGCTTAGTGCCCGCCCCACCTGTCTGAATGAACACCTCTCTGTGTGTTTGAACTAAGGCTGGGCTCGGGTCAGCAGAGGTTGAATTGGCTAAAATGGGCCGCCTGGCTTCCCATCAAGGATACAGCCTCCGATCACATTATGAGGTGGGAGGGATCTGGTGTATTTTCTTTGTTCTAAAATATCCGCTCACTTTATTTTAGATAGAGAGAGGGGGGTTATTTATATAACATTGACATTAAGGTATTTAGGCCAGCTAAAATTACATTAGACTGTGCATTTAACACCCAATTTTGGAAGTGAAATGGAAACTAAAGCTCTGCACTGTTAATATCTTCACTGCAGGTTTATATTAGGCTTGCCATAGAGGAATTTCAACACTTTATACGTCTTCGGGTTACCTGCCGCTCTGCAGAAGTCTTGAAAAAACATGGAATTCAGTTCTCTTGAAAAAAAACAACCTTTCAATTTCGTTGACAAAGTTATATGAATAGCTTTTTCTTTCCTACCGTTTTTCATTTATAGACAGGCGAAGTCACGCTTCCCCACAATGGTACCTAATTTCAGAAAAATGTGTATGGTAGAGGATGGCAAGAGACAAATAACGTGTTGATCCCATTTGAATTGTGCAATGACTTACACAAGTAAAGCAAGTAAGTAAGCAGGAACTGTCTAAGCAGCTACCATTCTAGCTTCAGACAGTATTTCCCTATGAGGGCAGCTTATTTATTCAGTTATGGAAATATATTAAATAAATGTTTTGTTTTATAACTTTATTACTATTGTGAATATCGACTGTCTGAGTTTGTTTTTTTATCCACCGAACTACATACTGTATAGCACCTTTAATAGTTAAATACAGCAAATTTATCTGTGTAACTGTGTAAAATATTTAAAAATGCAGTCTGTGTGGTATTAAAAACACTACCTTGGTGAACACTGAATTGCATGAATTAAACAAAAGCAACAATTGAAAGTTACCTGACCATGAGATAAGCGCACAGCATTACTTTTCTGAGAATCTGCGTGCCTCAGTATCTTCCCCTTCCTGGTAGCACCTTGTAGCAAAGAGTAATGGAATGTGATTTCTCTGAAAGATGTTTTCAAATGAACTCTCATCCTCAGAACTTTTCTTTATCACTTTGACCACTGCGACAGACAACATGGGGGCCAGAGTTAGTTCCCCCGCATTCTGTCTCTATCGCGCCACCATCACCAAGCTTTGCAGAAACGTTATAGGCATGCACTCGCAGCCACACATTCGCAGCTTCACCACAGTGAGTATACTGGAATTTGGTGCGCATTCTGCTTCTTAGAGAAATCCAACCACAATGTGTCTTGGTTTGGATTTCTGACTAGATAGCATCTTGGCAGTTTGAAGAAACAGATAAGCAATGTGGAGGATTAAAGCGAGAAGAGGGCTTTTTTTGTGTGTGTTGCTCTGTATCATTTATTTACTGTGGTTGGAGATTAAGAGGCAGTCGGCAGGTTATCAGTCAAGACCTTAAATGCCTCTGGAGCCAGATGTTTTAAAGCAGTGGAGTGAAAGAAGAGCTATAAATCAATATGGGGGGGAACAGGTAAGCCTTAGCCGGCGTCTGTCACCTCCACTCCCACACACACAGGCACGCGCACACTTCTTTTAACTCCCCCCAGTGTATTTTTCCCACTGCTGTTAATAGGAGCCATATAGAACCCAGTTCATAATGAAAGACCCCCCAGGGGCCGATGCAGGGACTAATAACCCTCTAAATAAGTCTCTTCTAGTGCTGAAAGGCCGGTCTCTTTATACTTGAAGTGTATATGTGCTGTAAAGTCTTTTCCAGCCTACTACTGTAATTTTATGGCTCTGTTTTATCCTTCTCTTTCAAAGCCTGTCAGAGAAATTGGGAGGGAAGTCAGAGAGGGTATCTGTGGATCAAAGTGCTGCTGGACCCGGGGGTCGTAAAAATGCATAAAATTATATTAAATGTCTTGGATGTTTTTTTTCTTTTTTAAGAGTTGAGTTAAAACAGTTAATGGCTTTATACTATATGAGGGGAGCGTGTCATGATAAAGATCAATCAGACAAGCCGTGACGGTGATATTCTGAATTTGTTTGAATGAGTATTTGTGTGCAGTTGGTTGTCGGGGGCCCTGGGCAAAAATTCCCAGGAGGCCCATCCAACCAGCATTGATGGCCATTAAGTTAAAAGTACTCTGACACCAGTGAAAAAATGTATGAAATCTAATATTCTTTATTTCTAGTGATCACATTATTAGATTTTATTTCATATAGATTATATTAAAAACCTGAACAATTAAAAGCTAAATTCATAACTCAACAACTTTAATGTTGTCACATTGCAAATGAAACCCACATTATAAGGCCAGTGGTCATCAACATGTAAAGCATCTACACTGAAGCAGCAGCGATGCACAGTCTAGTGCCTTTATGGGAGGTTTAAGGAGATTTATAGTTGCCATCAGGGGCCCCTTTACCCATTATTTTTTTGAGGGGGCCCCAAAGACTGGTTGTGTGTGATATGTTACTATCCCTGGTTTGTCTCTCCTGATGGTGCATGGAGAAGTTGGTGTTCAGTGTGTGTGTGTGGGTGTGTGGGTGTATGTGGGTGTATATGTGTGAATAAACTTGACCAGCTGCTGAGGGCCTCTGTTGGCTGTATAATGAAGAGAGGGTAGAAGTCACACCCTAGCTGCATAACTTAAATACAGATATAAATCCTTAACCTTAAATTTAAAGATTCTAATTGACCTTGAGTTAAAGATAAACGGGGTGATTTGTAATACTGAATGCTTGTAGATCAAGCCCATGCTGTGTTGTAGGTGCAACATAGATACCATAGTATCCGAACATGAGAGGAGAAGCATCAACATGGTACGCCAAAATATATGCTTCATATAAAAATGATCAAACAAATACAGACAACAGTGCAAATAAAAGAAAACCTCCGAATAAACGTGTTTGTAAAGGAGGTCGATGCTAAATTGGCTGGCGTGATCTCATCAGAGCTGATTCAGTGGTGACAGAGGTGATAATAATGTTCCACAGCTAGCTCACGAAAATACTGTATGTTGACCACATGCTGGGCAGGGTGGTGCATGTGTGGTGGATGTTTCAAGCTGAGTCAGAGGGTGGGGGGATGGAACAAACTGTGAAACATCAAACAGCCTGATTCACACTGAACAGATAACCAAAATCCTTTCTACATTTTGGCCACAATTAAAATTGCTGTAGCCGGGATTTCAGAAATGCTAGTAATAAACACCAAATAAACAATACATTTAAAAAAAAATATAAAAATATTTTTTAAATATTCAGGTTACATTTTTTATGAGTTTCATTGTTCATTTAATGGCGCTAGTGTGTCCCAGATTATTCCTACACTTTTAGTTAAATTATGTTTCAGTGCATTCAAAAAAATACTTTTTTTAGCTTATAAAATAGTTTGAGCCCTCAAAATGCTTGTGTGTGTCTTTTAAAATGCAGTTTCTTTTAAAATGCTGCTCTGGTAACTTGAAAATGCTACATTTCCAGTAAATATAATGATTTTCTTAATGTCAGCTCCAGCTGTGGTGGTCACATCTGTTTAAGAATAATTAAAAAAAAAATGTAGTTTTGGTTAGTGAAAAATTAATGTAAAAATTGGTCCTCATTGCACCTGAAAGTAAGACAAATAATTTTAAGTGGAAACAATAAAAAACATTTTAAATAACTTGTAACAAGACTGCAGGGAGGTCAGCAGTATTTGAACAAGAGGTTTAGTCCTTGAGCAACACTCTAAAACACACCAAGTGTGTTTATGAATTCTTTATAAAGCATAACAGAAGAACTGAGACTAACGTGGTCATATGTGGTTTATTAATGTCACATGCAGATTTTTTCACTTATGCTGGTTTTGTTAGTGATAAAGAGGTCACGTTGACCCAAAATGCTGAAATAACACAGCAGCGTAAAAACTCCAAACGTCAGCAGTAATGCTGCGTGTGGAGGAGGGGATCTGACCAAATACACTCCCCTCCCTGACCAGCAGGCTGTGCTGTAGCAACATCACTCCTCCTCTCCCTCCACCTCTCTTCACTGACAGGCAGCCAGGCGGGCTATAATCACTGAACTCTTTTTTTATTATTATTTTAAATTGTTTTAGATTTTTGAGTGTAGATTTTAATAATTCTGCCTCTGCTGGATTTCCACAGAGAGTAAGAAGGAAACGATAAGTGTAGGGTTGAGCTCAAGTGGAAATGTCCTTGTCGGGGTTGTTTTCATGACTTTGGTGTCTGCAAGCCGGGGTGTGCCCATTACCGAGATCATCAACACCACCGCCACCATCATCACCGCTGCTACCCTCGATCAACCTCTCCTCCTGCCTGCGACTCATTATGTAACCATCCCACTTTTCCATTGTAGAGCGAGAAAGAACGGGAGAAGTGGAGATGTATGAAAAAGTAATTGACAAAACCACACTTTCCCTCCTCTATCAAAGCTCTGTTTTTCTTTTTGTGGTCCAGCAGTGTTCAGTTTTTTTTTTTTAATGTGTGTGTGTGTGTGTGTGTGTGTGTGTATGACTTTCTGCTCTGGTCGAGCTGTGAACAATAGCTGTGGTGTGCCAGTTCCAAAAACAGTTGATACCACTTTGGTTTGAGATAAAGACTCTGAGCAAGGAGCTTTTATCTTTGAATGTGGAGCTATCTCGGTCGGGGCAAAGGACTGATGGAAAAGATATAAGAGTGTGCATGTTTGCGTGTGTTTCTTTGAATTTGCAATCTCCATTTGGCGTGTCACTCCAGTATCTTCAGCATTTTTTCCTGATTGTACCGTACTGTAGGTCAGGTCACCCACTCTCTCTCTCTGTTCGTCTCTTTGCTCTCTCTTCTCCCCCCTTGTCTCTCTCTTCCTCTCCCTCTGTCATTCTGTCTGTCTCGTTCGCGTTGTGCCTGGCCCCAGTACAAGTCCTAGCAGTTGTCAGTTTCAGGAAATGCACTGCGCTCTGTTGGGAAGTGAGGTATCTGCCCCTGGGCCAGCTGCCCTTTTTTTTTTTTTTGGTAATTTTTATCGGCTGCTTACGGGAAGCAGAGCTCGTCCGTGCACACAGGACCGTTCACTCAGCCCTGTTTTCTCTTGCTGTGATTGTATACAGAGTGATACGTAAACTGACTGGATGAACAGATACCCTAAAAATGAATGTCCGGCTCTTGGGATGAATGCAGCATGTGTGCCTGTGCTTGTGTTCATCGTGCAATGCAAACTAAGCACTGCACCTCCCCTCCTAGTAATCCAGATGCCTTAACACTTTGTTTGACTGGTGATTGCTCTAGGGTCCATATTGTTACTCCTTTAGCCCTCGGTCCACCCCCCCATTCACACCCAACCCCTACACACGCATACACTTGCCTCCTTACACCCCTAAACAGCCTATCAGATTAAACGACTATAGAAGCAACCTCACATGATCGGCAGAGCAGCTCTACAGAAGTGTGTGCAGAAAAGCAACGAAAACAAAGCCGTATGTTTTAATCCGGGGGCTTTAGCATGATGTATGAGTATGTTTGTGTGTGCGTGTGTCTATGTGTGTGTGTCTGTGTGTCTTTGTGTGTGTGTGTGTGTGTGTGTGCGTGTCTGTGTGTGTAGGAGTGGGGAGAGCAGCTTGAGTCCAAACAGGATATTGTAGTACACAGGGGCACAGATTCTTCCTGCGGCAGTTTCGCCCTGTGGGTTCAGGACCGACTTGGCGACAAGCAGGCAGCACCCCCTACGTTCACTCACGCACGCACGCGCACGCACGCACACACGCACGCACACACACACACACACACACACACACACACACAAACACACACACACACACACACACACACACACACACACACACACACACACACACACACACACACACACACACACACACACAATCTCCCAGCCTCCCATCAGATAACTGACTCAATAGCCAGCCTCCCTTTCTACGAGGGAGACAATATTATTGGACTCTGTGACAGTTTCCTGAGACAGGAGAAAGACCCATAGAAGCAGAACAAAGTTTCAGTTTCATATAAAGTGTCCATGACCACGAGGCAAACAATCACGTTTATATGCAAAACAAATCTCAAGTTACAGATTTTAAATATGTTTTTGTAGACAACTTGACAAGTGCAATTGAACATAAAGATATTTTTCTCCCTCGAACATTTAAGCTACTTATTCTTGGCCTTGGTTTGGAGTAAATAACAAGCCGGCCTTAGCCTTTACCATTTAAGATGTTTTGCTCTGTGCAAATCACACCACAGTGGACCAGATGCAATCTGATCAATCGGTCGTTTTCACAGAAACCGTTTGTCAGACAAGTTTTTAAAGAAACGCTCGAGGCAGGAAACTTCAGCCGGAGAGGTGTTATTTAAAGAATAAATTTAGGGCAGTGTACTAGAATAACCTTGCAGCAGTCGGCTCTTACTGTTCGCTACAACTGACTCTGTGTTGCATTTTCCACACTTATTCTGATGGAGTAAAGAGTTAGGCATCTCAGAACTTTCTCCTTAAAATATGTCATTTGTGCACACGAGTGGAGGGAGGTGGGCAGAAGAAAATATCTGTGTGCGGCAGAGGGAGGGTGGAATGGATTCACCTCGGGTTTGAGATTTGGAGAGGAAAAACGAGGGTGAGAGGTGTGTGTGTGTGTGTGTGTGTGTGTGTGTGTGTGTGTGTGTGTGTGTGTGTGTGTGTGTGTGTGTGTGTGTGTGTGTGTGTCGGTGTGTGTGTGTGTGTCTGTGTGTGTGTGTGTGTGTGTCTGTGTGCGTGTGTGCGTGTGTGTGGGTGTGTGTATGTGTGTGTGTGTGTGTCAGTGTGAGCAGGGTTTCATCCCACAGGGTTGTCAGGAGCATTGAAACGAGCTGTTTGTTAAGTGCCAAAGCCAGCAGCGCCCGTCCACTTGCTCTATCCTGTGTGCCTCATCAAGACTGACTGAGTGGATGTGTTAGGTGCATTTTGAAAATGGAAAGACACAAAGCAGATAGTTGGATATTTAGATTACACAGAGAGAAACGTTTCAGTGCTCTAAAAAAAGATCAGATCCTGATTACAGACACTGAAACAATTTGGGCAGAATGTGAGGGCTAACTAAATTATTAGCTTTGGGTTCGGACCAAAGCGTTTCCCTTTTCCTCCATTCCCCTGTGTTTTGCCGTGTTTCTCGGTAGCTCCATAAACCGGTGTTTGGACGAGAAAGCAGACATTGTTATTTGCCTTAATTTTATTAGTAAATATGACTTCATGAGCGCCAAGTTTCCATCATTTTTGAGCCATTTTGCATGTGGTCATTTGTTTGCTATGAAAATCTAAATCAAGCCCTCATTTGTTACTCAACACAAAGTATCTTGTACCGAAACAAAAGAGCCATAATGTTGTTATTAATTTTGTGTTTCCAGTAAAATTGTTTATGAAACAATCAGTTATAATTGTCAATTTGTTCCATGAAATCTGGAAAGAATTTTCATTCACATTTTAGTGCAAAAACTTGGCAAAAGAAACTAAATGTCGTTTAGTCAGCCTAATAATGCATGTACACCAGAGGAATGGCCAGTATGTAAATTGAAACAATTGTATTTTTAAATTGCCATGTTGCATCTTTATTGTCAGCCAATTTTTCATTCATAATATTATCGTTTTCATTACAAATCATAAACAAGCATAACAATGTTTGTGAAAAGTTGAATCTTTGAATGTAAATTAATTCAGAATATGTTTGTATTTGGTATTTCCCCCTTTGCTCTAATTTAATGATAGCATGCACTCGAGTTGGCATGGATCAGGCTTTATATAAACTTGTCGAGTCCATGCCAATCAAAATACTTCTATCTTGAATTGGTTTCCATTGTAGTGCTATTATTTCCATTGCAAATGATGAGGTTAACAATTTGAGTGACAAGTTGAATTGTGAAAAAATGCCCATAAATGTCAGAATACCTTAGTATTTGGTATTCTACCCTTTTACTGTAATGACAGCATGCACTCCAGCTGGCATGGAGGGCGCCAGGTGATCTGTGAAATCACCAAAAGCTTTGGAAGCAGGTCAGAGCTCACTGGGATATCATGAGTCTTTAGATTTTATAGAAATGTGTGGGGGTCCATGCCAGTTTGAATCCATGCTGTCATTAAAGAACATGGGTGACATACTGAATGTGACTGATATTCAGAAATTTGCATACATTTTTCAAAGGTTCAACTTTTTACCAGATTGCTAACTTTATTTTTAATTTTTAATTCAAATATAAATGAATATAAATATATTCATTTTATATATATAAAAAATAGTATTACATTTCAACCAAATGCAAATTTGACCCGTGTGCATTTTTTTGGGTTGTGTATGATGTTTCTATAACACACTCTTGAGGTTAGTTTGGTGAGACTACCTCATTATCCCACATTTGCCATCACCTCTGACCCTAAAGTACATTCTGTTCTCTTATTCACTGATTTTCTGTATTTAAGAGTCAACATGAACGTCATAAAAGGAAATACTCAAAATAGAAAGGAACTGAAAAAATGTTAATGATGCTATGTGCGCATAACAACAACAACGCCTCATTCACAACCCACTTAAAGCAACCCATGACCTTTTCTCTTTTAATCTTGGGTCATTCCTCATGTGTGTGTACTTAATTGCCAAGGTTATGACTGATGAAAGATGAACCCATCCCGCTGCCTTTGCTGGGAGTAGATTCATACTAACCCCCAAGCAGGGAAAAGCAATAGGAAGCCAAAGCAATAAAAGGCTTTGACATTGATGGGCCTGTTTCCCAAACACTTAGGACCTTAAGTCGTCTCCTCTCAAGTCTGGCTGCAGGGGCCGGGGGCTCCACTTCTTATTGCTGTGTCTGACCAGAGTCGCCATGCCCCAGAGAGGGTCGACGTTTGGTCTTGGCCCCTTAGTTCCTGTCCTGTCTGTCTGTCTGTCTGTCTGTCTCCGAACATGTTACAGAACTTGGCGTGGTAGTGGGGTAAGTGGGTGAGGAATTTCTGTGTGTGTCGAAGGCCTTCAGCAAACAGCCCTCACAGTGTGAAAGCAAATACAGAGTCCTGTTCTCTTGTGCAGAAAAAAAAAACAGAAAGCACTACGTCTGACAGCGTACTGATTAGACACAAGTGCAGAACAGGACAAGGGGAAAGTCTGGTGATAATAACCATAAATATAGTCTGTTGCACTGTAAATTCACAGGAGAGGCTCATGACCCAAACAACAGAGCGTGGATGAAAACAGCTGAATTAATTTTTTCAGGTGCCTATGCAAAAACATGAAGCTGCGGAGAAATAATCATTTTCAACATAATAGAAATGTCTCTGCTTCATTTTCATGTTACTTTGAGCGGATTAAAAGCCAACACAACCTACTTTTTTTTTTTTTCAGGTTCCTGTTGAACAACTCCTTAACCCCCTCCGTCCGTCCATTTGGCTTCACTGACTGGATTAGGTTCATGCACAAGGCCCCTACTCATGCCAGTGGATTGCTTATGACAGGCCCTTATGCAGACACCTTGACTGCCATGAGCAATTACTTTAAATACACAGGAGAGGGCCAGAGCTGTGCTGACCTGTGGGAGGGTGAGAGGTAGGGAGACAGAGGGAGAGAGGCACTTAGACAGAGAGAGAGAGGAAGGTGAAACGGGAGGAAAGAGAAACGGCCCACGGCTAATTCTAGATTATGTAGAATTCTGTTTTTTTTTTGTTTTTTTTCTGTTTTTTTTCCTGAGCAACACTTAAAACCACTTAACAAATATCCTGAGTGAAAGGTATTAGTACTCAACAAAAAAAGCATGTCTCTTTCACTCTTGAACTGATTTGTAGCTCTGCGAAACGTCTTCTGAAAATCTTTAACTGTCATTTGTAATCAGAGAGCGTTCACATCGCTTTGGTGCAACCGAATCTGTATCTGCCCCGCGGTTCTTACAACCTGTTGCATTACCAAAAATCCATCCACGTCTCTGCTCATTGCTAAACTTCAGATAGACTTACCTGTCCGGGCGCCTGACAGCAGTAGAACTGACAGCGGTCCGACCCCTCCCGGTCTCCTCGAGCTCAGTCTGTCTGTCGATCAGGTTTCATACAGATCTGGACTAGCTCTGTTACACTACAGGCCTTGTCCCTGCGGCCGGGTTTTTGCTGGCTCTGCTCTGTTTCACCTAAAATTAGGGAGGGTCCTCAGACACTGACTATGCACAACGGGTGCAAAGAGGTCATAGGGTTGATGGTGCCGAGGTAAAGTTTGCAATGTATAGGAAAGAGAAGGACTTGTTTCTTGTGCGGCTAAGAAAGGCAGTTGTGCTTTACGTCAAAAGCTACCTTCCACACTCAGTTGTTAAAAGGTTCAGAAAATCTTTGTGTGGAAGGAAATCTTGCTCATTTGAATCTTTTTTGTTTTACTTTTACATTTTCAGCTCGTCAAAGACGTTACTGCATTGTGTTGCAGAGATATCAACTCAATTAGCAAGCTAACCAGCTAGCCCCAGCCTGTCCTGTCTCGTAATACAACTGTGCTTCAAGAGGTAATACTCCAATAGTATCCTCTCGTAATTTTTCATTGAGAGGAATCGCCAGATAGCAAATTTCTTACATCTTGCAAGCCTCTGAGCTTTTAGTGAAACAAAAACACTTGTTATTTTCCTCATGAAAAAACGAAAATACAGCCACACACCTTCTGAATTCTGTTTTTTCTCTTTGACAAAACCAAGATGTGCTCAACTGCTTTGTTAACTCATCATAAAATAAGTTTCATACATGCTCAACAGAAACTAAGTCAACTTGGTCAGCTAAAAGGGTTATCAACTGTACAGCTAACTGAGCTAACTGGCTAGCAGCAGCGGTAAGTGGTTTTAATCCGGTGCTATGCTGCCCCCCCCATTTGTCTACCTCACACAGTTTTGGCATATATTGATATTATGCTAAAGTTTTTTATTGAGTTCTTGGAACATGGCAACATCGCTGAAACGAGAGGCAGGGTAAGAAAGCACCGGGAGGTTTTAAAGAAAATGAAATATGAGCCAACTTATTTTGAAGAGAAAACAAAGGCAAACGTTAAAATCATTCCACTTCAGTCAGTGTTTGTCAGTTGTGAGTTAATCACAGTTTAAAGACCAGCTCACAGATCCAGCTTTGATCTACTGTACTTTTACATTTCAAAGAAAGTGGCCAAAGTGTTTGCTGGTCTGATCATCTGACTGCTCATGTCCAATAGAAGATATGGCCACAACTACAAAAACTGTTGTGTAACTACACAAATCAGACTACAAACTACACTTTCTTTTTACCCGGTTCGGGGTGGAGCAGTTTTCCTTTTTTTGCGTGAGAGTGTGGAAGTTGTAAGGGTTGCAATTTTAGGGTTGCAAGAGAATAGTTGATGAGTGTTAGATCTGCGAGAGAATGAAGAAGTGGTGAAGGCCAGAGTTTGCGTGAGGTGAACCAAAGTTTTTTGCACTTCTCTTTGCTTCACTTCTTCCTCAGCCAACATCTCTCTCTCTCTCTAACTCCCTCTCTACGTCGTGTCTTCTCCCTTCCTGACACACACACACACACACACACACACACACACACACACACACACACACACACACACACACACACACAAAGTGCAATGACGAAAAGTGTGTGGAGCTGCTGAGCTGTTCCACATGTGTAGGGTGCGTCAGATCAAATTAGGCCTCGTTGACAAAGGGCCTTTTACACACAGGTGGTTGACGGGTTAGCGGGGGCTGCAGTCAGGCAGTCAGTTCCAAAACCTAGTCAGTCAGCAAATCAGCCAGTCAGTAAGTTAATCAGTCAACCTGCCACTCAGACAGCCGCAACTCTGGCCTGCATGCATGTGTGTGATGTTTGGACTGGAGGAGTGTGATTTGACAGCTTTTCCTTCCACTCAAAATGTACGTGCATGTCTGGATTTTCCTCAAATGTCTTTCCGTCATTATCTTTTTTCGGAACGTCTTGGACCATTTGCATGATACTTTGAATGGAACATCAACAAGCTCGGCCTTGACACATGCAGTTCACCCAATCAAATCACAATACACAACCCAAAATCACAGCAACATGTCCGTTGGCTGCATTTGCGGAATACAAAGTGCAAAAACCCAAATGTTTGGGTCCGTGTTTACCTCTCTTTCCCAAAGTTTATTCCATTCTCTCTCCAAGTTGTCACTTTTCATATATGTGCATAAATCCCCCTATGGCGCACACGCATAGACAGACACACACGGTGACCCCCTGGGTGCCGGGGTAACCATAATGCAGCTGCGGCGGTGCAGGCTGAGTTATTACGTTTAATCCGTCTAATTGTTGAGTTTCATAGAATGGGACCCAGTCTGCCTTGGAACTAATTCTGTCTGGGCATTCTATTTAATTCGCCACACTGGGCCCTAAGCTCTTCTAAAGGCAGCCCCCCCACCCCACCTCTCCGTTCCCTCCACCCCACCCTTTAAGAATATAAACCCCTTATCTTCTCCTCTCCCTCCCGCTCCTGCATGGCAGAACACTGGGTGACTTGTGCTGGAGAGTGATTTCTCAACAGTCCATAAAACATTCTTCTGACATTTTGGACATCCACTCTAATGAGGCGGGATAATAGGAGCAGAGCTATCATGAGCAGCAAAAAAAAGGCCCAGCAGCACCAGCCTCGCCAGCAGACACTTTTAAACAACAACAATATGCGGGTTGCATGAAGACGTGGGGGCAAGGCATGAAATGAATGGAAATTGAGATGCACGTCTTGGATGACTAAAGAGAACCGTATTGACGGCGTCACGTGTACAGCCAAAACCCCAAAATACCCGTGTTATGACACAAAGGGCTTCTAAAAATAAATCTGGTCTGAAAAAAAAAAAAAAAACGAATGCGGATGTGCGCACAGAAGTGTGCGCTCCAGCTGGTGTTTTAATCAATGCCACTGTACTAAAGTCAAACAGTGAGGGCGGCGTTAGCTCAGTTGTAGCGTTCTCACCCGAAAAACAATGCTGCTTGAACTGGTCAGATTGGTGGGGGGTTGATTGGTTTGTTGGTTGGTCTGTTGCGTGGCTGAACGGTGATAATCCGCACTCGCAAATCCCATGCATTTAGTCAAATTATTCCAGGCCTTAAGGCTCCCATTGTGGCCCACTGGCTGGTGTGCTGCTGTCTGAGCCCCCCACAGGGACAACAATGCCACCATTCAAGGCCACTCGCTGCTACCGACTGGCAATTTCAGGTGTGAATTGGCTGTGTAGCCAGTGGCTTATATTAAATGACCTGAGACGTGACCTTGAGGGGTAAGAGAGGATAGAAAAAAGGGAGGGGATGAGAAGGGAAGAAAAAGAGTAGGCATTTGAAAAAAGAAAGAGATTATTAGAGAGAGGGGCAGCGCTGCGGTCGTGTCAAATTCTGTCATCTTTTCACTCTGATCGTCTTAGAAACTGGCAGGGGCGGCATGATTTTGTAAAAGGGATGAAGAGTGAGAGGGAGAGTGGGAATATGTGAGAAAGGTAAAGAATGATCCCTTCGGCCTGATATCCTGTCTTCTTTTCCCTCCACTCTGCTCCTGCTAAACCTCTTCCCCCCCAATAATGTGCTTTTAATCATATCTCCTTGGCTGGCTCGCTTGCGTGGGTGAGCGCTGCGTCCAGGCCCTTTGATGGGAATCTGCGATGCGCCCAAAAGTCTTTTGAAGTGGCCGGCTGGGGAGCTACAGGGGGGCTTGCTATGGGGCCGGGAGCTTTGATGTGCCAAGGTCTGGAGAGGCCGGCTGCACGCTGCCCTGCACCGATCTGTCAGTAGCACAGCTGCACTGCTCGCTGGGGAGCCCCTGCCTCCAACCCTGACTGACTGGTTGGCTGGCTGACTGGCCGACTTACTCACCTAGTCGACTGTATACACTATGTACCTGCTGAAATAAGTGCCAGCACTTACGGAGAGGTTAGCTTCAGAGATTCTTGCAGAAGTTGAATTGGTCTCTGCCTGATGACAACACGGGTCAAATTTACACATTCGGTATAACTGCGCCATATACGCATTAATTTTTATGTTGTTTTGAGTGAATATAAATCCCCAGAGGTCGCATGAATCCAAGTCCTGCTGCAGAGAGTAGAGTTTCCATTTTTTTCTCCACTTCTCCTGCTATTTCCTTTATTTCCTGTCAAGCGGCTCGCGGAGAAAAAATACGTAGTGGATGGCTGTTTTCTGCTCAGGGTCTATGTAAATGTGCCATTGGGAATTTTTTCAGTTTGAGTATTGCCAAATGGAATCTGTTTTCTCTGCAGCTGCACGAAACCATTAAAAAGAGACCATGTGTTCTAACCTGTTAGGTTTCAGTCGAGCTCAACCTTGGCTCAACTCTCCACCTGGAGAGGAGAGCTGTTTCCAAGGCCGAAGCTATTGACACTTAGCTCACTGCGCAGCTTTTCTCTCCTTTCAGATGGAGGATGCATTAATTGCCTGACTGCAACCGAGAACATTATTTAATGGCACAGATGTGTCTTTTAAATGCATTACCATCTCACGTTTATTTTAAATCGTCCATATTATTAGACATATGTGTAACATTATGATAAATGATACAAAGGGAATAGCGCTGTAATGACAGATTATAGTTATTTATTCCTATAGTTAAATTGCTCTCTAGATTCCCGCCTGATATTTTTGTTGTGCTCAGATTGGGATTATTTTGTCACGCTTTCTTGATTTTCGCGCTTTTACTCAGTAGGCTCAGTAGGTTCAGTAGGCTACGTATTTAGATTGTTTCATCATTTGTCTGTTTTGAGTCAGTTTATTCTAAGTATTTCCGACTTTGTTGTGCTTTCAAATCCTG
This sequence comes from Diplodus puntazzo, assembly GCA_963678695.2. Classification (NCBI taxonomy): domain Eukaryota; kingdom Metazoa; phylum Chordata; class Actinopteri; order Spariformes; family Sparidae; genus Diplodus; species Diplodus puntazzo. The sequence goes on along the minus strand of OZ023161.1, from coordinate 18,391,761 downwards.
AGTCTGCACAGGTTGTGTTATTTTAAAAATTGACTCGATGCACGATACCATTCCCTCCTCGATCTGCTCTGTGCAGCTCGATGTGGCCGCAGCCCGCGATCAGCTCTGGCCACCATATCGCAGCCTCAACGCCTGGAATCTAGGGGTAAGTGTCTGACAACATAATGGATATGATTTCCGGGGAAAAACCTTTTTGATAAATACGATCCTTTTTGTAACCAGAATTGCCAGTCTAGCTCGAGGAGAGGTCTCGCTCTAAAATCTCACGAGAGGTGAGTTGTTGCAGGAAGACGCCGGTGGAAACGTGCGTCAGAGTTGAAGTTTACCTCGACGAACTGCCACCAAGAATGTATTTCCAAAGTCACTGCTGACTATTTACTGATCTTGACAATCTAGATGAGGCAACAACCGTAACGACCCACCTCGTGAGATTTTGGGAAACCATTTCCAGATTTGAAAATAAAAGGAATTCCCCTATAAGTGAGGACTCTGTGCGCCAAATTGTACTGATATTATTGTGTTGTAGCAGCTCTGTCCAAATGCTCAGTTTAGTGCACAGGTGTTTGTATTTCATGTTGGAGGGTTTAACTTGTGCTCTAGCCTTTGCCATTTTTCATGAGTCAGAAAATACAGCCAGAAGAAATGAATTAGATCCATGGTCAGTTTTTAAACACTCGCACATTTTCACTACTGGGAGATGTCCAGCATAACTGTACAGTGTGTTCTGTATTGTTAGCCACTGAGCATTTTCTTTAGATCAGTTGGGGACTGCCAACTGTAACACCACACTAGTTTCAGAGGTAGGGGAGAGCCTTGTTTACATTCACTTTTTCTTCTCAGCTTATCCAAGAATCGTCTAGATTTCAAACCCTGCAGATCAGTGACCACAACCCAGCTTCTGAGTCAGCTACAATTGTTTAAAAGAAGCTTTAGCAACCGCTCTGATGGTAATGGAGTACAGACGAGAGGCGAGATAAATGATGAGTGACTAATATGAGTATTACCCCTGTAGGAGTCATCTGTTCCTGAAAGATTAGCTCGATTACAGTAAAATGTAGACGCTGAATGGTTCTCCAGTCACAGTTTGTTTGTAGACATTGTTCCTGGATCTTTCCCTCCTTCTGAGGGAGGTGATCATCCTCAGTTGACCTCAGCTTCAGTGAACATGAGTTAGATTTATGACTCTCCTCCTTTTACCTGTAGTAGCAATCCTCTAACAGACAGGCACTAAGCAGGCATGACTGATCATTTTAGCCCCAATCTGTCAAATTGTGGGAATAATTGGAAATGTTACATGCTGATTTTTTTAAAATTATTTTACAATGCCTAGTCATGCCGGAGTTGAGTTTTACTTCCTTATTTCTTTTTTAAAGTATCAATAATGTTGCAGTCAGGATAGGACAGGTAGTAACAGATTACATGTAATCAGGATTACTTCATTAGATTAAGATACAAATGTTGAATGAGATTTTAGTTAAATTGTTTTAAAGATTACTTAACAACTTGTTATGCCTTTGCACTGGCAATAGTTGTCACACAAAAAAGTCAGTTTTGACTCAGGGATGAACTGATTACATTTTGGTAGTCAAAGGTAAATTAGAAACCTTAATCTGACCCAACCCTGCTCAGAGTGTCATGTATACATGAGAGCCATGTGCTTTTTATGGCTGAACCTTTCCATTAAATGTTGTCGTGTGGATCATTTATGCCCAATAACATTTTTTTTTTTAAATGACCGACACATTTTGCGTCTTTTAAAACCTTGGCATCAATTCGAGAAGTTAAAGTTTGTTTGAATAATGTTTGGCTCCAAGACAAAGGTTCCAATAAGCGTCCCACCAGCAGGGCAGTAAGGTTCATGGGGTTCACACAGCTCCCTAAACCAGACTGATGAGAGAAAAAACAGAACCACCCAAAATCTCCCTTCTCACCCACAGTGCGATACACACTTACTCGTGCCAACTAACATTAGTCTGAGTTTGCTTCAGACTCGTTTGAGGCTGAAGGCAGAATATGAAACACGAGCACATTCTACGTGAAGACTCGATTCTCTCATCAGATGCCCTTGACATGACCTGCGAGTGCAAACCCGCTATCTTCAACACATCTGTGCCTAGTTAAATGAAGGTTGTATTTTAGGCCTATTATAGTCAAGGAGACAACACGGCCTGACTGCTAGTTTGACCACTCACCCCTATCTGACTTGCACATGTGGTCAGTCACTATGGCAACGTGCTGAAAAGACTGCTTCCTGAGACTTTGTTGTGTTTGGGGCTTGGCAGGGCATTGTAACCTAGATATTATTTTTAGTCTGTCAGTGAAGGCCCAGTGTGTGTTGATTTAGGATGTGAGCTGACTGCCTTTTAGTGAGCACACACTCATGAACACACAACCCCCTCGGTACACAAGTTCACAAACTTACAGAGCCTGACAACATCAGAGTTGTTTCAAACTTCGCAAGATCAATTATTGACATTTTGCATTTTGGTAGATACAGACATCTGTCAGCCAATCTCAGGTCATGGAAGTCATTATCAGCAGTGACGGTATGAGAAATGCTCTCTGTTTCTCTGCTAGTCAGCTGTGTTGTCCCACACCCATCTGTGGCCTTTTATTGCTTTTCTCTCTCTCTTTCTTTCTCTGAGTCTGTCTCTCTCTCCCTGTGGCAGGCAGTAATAAAGGTCTGACAGGCAGAGCGTGAAGGTCATGGTTATTAGATGGTAAAGGCGAGAGCCACAGCTGGGCTGGGCAGGCCTCCTCTCTGGCAAAAGTGATGAGTTGTGTGCGTTGGGACGAGGGGGGGGGGGGCTCTTATTTGACACAAAGTTTTTTTTCTTTCCCTATGGCCACCTGGTTCACTGAGGGAAAAGCCTCAGGGCCTTTTGATAAAGTGCAGGGTGTGAGTGAGAAGAAGGGGTGGTGATTATGAGCAAGCCAACAAGTTGAAATACTGTCAAAGTGGTGTGTGTCTTTGCGTGTGTGTGTGCGTGTGTGTGTGTGTGTGTGTGTGTATGAGCTCGCCTGACAGCCCCAGAGGCGTTCACACCTGCTGCTTCTTCAGCTCTATTTGAGTTTCTTGCGGCCAAGGTTGCTAGAGCTGAGCTCTGACACATATACACTTCAATCCCTTTTTGATGAGAAGGTAGCCTTTTACAACCCAAGGTTCATTTGAAATCAGTTGCCCTGTTTCCATTAAAGCTGCTTTTAGTGTTATTTTCTTATTAAAATGAGTGTTAAATAGCTCTGTGTTCCAACAGTGATGACTGTTATAGAGGTTTTGTTCAGTAACCCATGTCTCTCCCCTCCCCCCAGCTAATGCAGTAAAAAAGAAAATAAATTCTCTGGAAAATTGATATTATCTTGAACTTGAGGCCCTCCAAAACGAGACAGCACTTTGAGTTAACATATGCAGAAGTTTCTTGAAAATTGAGGTCTGTGCGAGCAGTTCTTATCACGCATCGCTGCCAAGCTGCTTTCTTCATTGACACAGAGTGATACGCAGTGTTCCTAAACTCGGCTCTCATTACTACAGGATTCTTTGATTGACTGTGATGAATGAAGAATGAAATCATTGTCCTCCAGCTTGAAGTATTTACTGCACCAAACATTCTGTTACTGCAACCCGGAGACTTTTATTTTTAAGAAGTGTAATTTTACCCAATGCACAAAGTGGCATCAACTTTTAATGTTATTCATAGGGAAATGCTTGCTGTTATCACATTTCACTATTGACCCTATTAAGCTTGTGCAACAAACAAGGAATATAAAACCGATGTTGAAAATCAAAACAGCAGGTTGCAGCTCTGCCTGTAAAATCCAAAACCTCTGCTTCAGGTTTTTTTTGGAACGGACTTTCTTGCTGATTTATAACAAAGCAAAACAATAGCTTTAACTTGATACCCGTATAAGTGTTCTTCACGTGGGAGCAAAAGCACAGAGAAATCAAACAGAAGTGTAATAAGTATTGATGGTTTGTCTTATGTCCTCGTTTTATCAAAAATATTGTCTTTGGGTGACATCCAACTTTTCTTGTAGCCACTGCCAAAATCTGACTCTTCCAAACCTCAAGTATTCTCAAGTGGGCTTAAAGCTGTTTTGGAAAAATGGTGCACAGAGAGAGCGAAGTACTGTAGAGTAGCTCCACATTGTAATGATGCATTCAGCAGAGACTGAATCAGGCTTCTTTTCTCCAACCCTGTACGCAAATGTCACCCTTAGAAAACCCATCATCTCCCAAAGCGTTCTAGGATGAACTCCTCTCCAACCTCATTTGCATTGATATGAAATTTGGACAAAAATACCATAAAGGGGGGACACCCATGGGTGATTATGGGGTCACTAGCCAACCATAAAGGAGAATCCCTACAAGCCGCCACCATTACGGCCAAGAAAAGAAGCACCGCGTCGGGCTAAGACAGGACTCAGACTATGGCTCATTGTGTCTGCTATCTGTTGCTACACAATGAGCCGTCTCAGTCTTTGGGACGGGTGTCAGGAGTTCAGCCTTTATCGCCGCGACCCGCGTTTGACCTCGGGGTAGAGATGCAGCTGAAGAGGCCTCGTAGAAGCTGTGGAGACAGCAACACACACCCCCGGGTGCTTCTATTAGGCTCATCACTCAGGAGGAGCAAGGAAAACAACACTGACACACTCACACGTACAACACACACATATGCACACGCACTTCACAGATGAGTAACTGTGAGTAACTATAGAGGATATCTAAAACGTGTCAACATGACGGCTTATGATAGGCAGATGGAGAGTTTAAGTAAACAGCTACATAGAGATGTGCAGCTGACAACGTTTATTGTTTTCTGAAGAGAGACGAGGTGAGGGAGAGGATCAAGAGGGGAGACGACTTAGGAGTGACAGGGTCTCCACCATATCAGCAGCTGGAGAGCAGGTTCAGCTGGATGTTACTGAAGTCCGAGGTCAAATGACAGTCATCTCAGTAGACAAACATCTGCTCAGCTATCATAAAGGGTATGTCAGTGCAGGCGATCGCTTTATGCTCCTTCACTTATAATAATGCAGAACACAGTGAATTGCTTAAGTTGATTTTGTCCATGAATTTGAAATGTCAGAATAAATATCTGTCTGATGAACTGATGAGAATTTGGATGTTAAACTTTCACACACATGTCTCATAGGATGGAAGTGATACAATTTTTATATCCAAAAGGTCAAAGGTCAACTTCACCCTGACACCATCATATTCTGCAAAAAAACTTTTCTGACCTTTTTTCAATGCCAAAATTCAAGAACGGAATTGCAGGATTGTGACCATATTTCAGATTTGATCAAATACTGAATTGGTGAAACCAGTTTTGGGCGTCAGTATTTCTAGTTTATACTAGTGCTGAAATGATACCGGAGTACCTATACCACAATGATGAGAGGGTTCAAACTTAAGAGAGTAAACTTCTACAATGTTTAATATCAAATGTCTAAACACAATAATCTGCCTGAATAAAATGGTCCTAAACTGGCAAAAAAAAACCCAAAAAGAAAACGTTTGCCAAAAAATGTTTCAAGGGGCAATAATTCAAATGTATTTTCTTTATGTATCAAATAAGTTCTGTGAGAGGTGATGGACTTTCTTTGGAGGACTTCTTTTCTTGTTTTCTCACATTGTTTTTTTTCGTTCGGCCCACAAACTCCGCTCTCATTAACTTATTTTTAACAGCAGCTGGCAACTTTTTTCTTTATATGAACCCACTATACGCTACGTACTCAGCACAGACTTGACTAGCTTGTCAAGGTAGAGGAGCATTTATTAGCTAATGACCCAGATGTGCCCTCAGGAGTTGGTGCAGACTAAGGGAAATTTTGCAAGGACTGTGCATATTGGACCAAATTCATCAGGTGTCCAGAAACCCAACTCCTTATGAATGCCAATGTTGCTTTGCTGGATGTGTAAATAGCCAATTGTAGGCCAACAAGAGTCACTTTAAAGATTTTTGAAATATTTGTAATAATTGTGTTTGTGCATAATATTTTTGTCCACCCTCCACATATTATGAGTGTGCTGATCTTTAATTTTTGGAAAGAAGGCCACAAGTCTGACATGCACAAGTAAAATGAAAAAGGGGTTAAAGGAAAAACCCACCTCCAAGTTCTTTTGCTGCCTCAAACTATGGAAGACATCAATATTTCCATGTCTAATTAAGACACACACTTGTGTATAATTTCTCATCCAGCACTGTACTTACAGACAGCACCAGCAGCACACAGTCATGATCATCCTCATCACTGTCGTCATTTTATCTGTCATCAGTTGAACCACTAATTTTTTTGTCAGTATGAATTACCCAGATCTCAACCTAACCCCAGCATTATGAAGTGTTATTCTTCCATAGGGAAGAACCCCGTCCCACACACACACACACACACACACACACACACACACACACACACACACACACACACAAATCCTCCACGAGGGAAAGGCTCTTGTTTGATTTCCACTGGTTTCGGAACAGATTAAACACTAGCGCTCGGGTCTCGGGTCAGCACCGCTGCTCATACTGTACAAACATCCCACATCCTTCTGAGGGCAGGGCGGACCTGCTGTCAGTCACAGAGGGTGGAAAACATTTACCGTCACGTCATTTGGGCGCCCAGCAGGAGCTTATGGATACACACGTGTCAGGTTCTCGCTCACACACACAAACACACACACATACACACACACACACACACACACACACACACACACACATATACTGTACATACTGTATGTAGGGCCTCTGGATTTCAAGAAGGCACGTGGATGATTTTGGTTTCAAGGGTGTTGTTCTTATCACATAACTTAGGTAGGTCAGTGGCCGGCGTATCATTTTATGTGACTGTACCCAGCACCTCACATCTCGTCAGTCTGTCTCTCACCCCATTTGCACGTGGTGTTAAAAATAGATCTGTATCTGGATATATTCTTCGGAAAAATAATCGATCCAATTTTGCCTTTGTGTTAACAACTGGTGTTTTTTAATGCACTCGTGTTACCTTCATTGAGAAGGGATGTTTGTCCTCAGTGAGTCATTTGACTCCCTTTAAAAAATCAAAGTTTTTAGAGTTGTTGAATTGGGGGACATTTTTTTAAACTTTCTAAAATCATGTCTGCAACACAGTTGTCCCTTCTTGTAAGTTCAGCATATGTAATAGACAAATGTATTTAATTATATTATTTATTTGTGTAAAGAATATGTAGGCTACTGACTAGATAAAATAAACGCCTTGTTCACAGCAGGTCAGAAGCACATGAGAACACAATGCACATCCTCACACGCAGTTATTTTTTACTTTGTATTGTTTATTTTTCACCCGTGCTTCTCCTTTTGACACAGTGCTGTTGAACAATGCAACTTTTCCATTTTTGGCTTCTGTTTTCTGTCTCTCTTTTCTTTTCATTGTTTCCTTCATTGTTTTGTGTGAATTTGTTTGTTCTCACTTGCTGGCTTTATCTCGTCATCTTGTTCTCTGTCTACTCTTTGATTGGTCCCTTCTCCTCTCCTGTTAACCCCACGTCGCGCTATATGTGAGAGAGACAGCTGCGTGTTGGATGTGGTTGTTTGTGGGTTTCTGTTTGTGTGTGTGCGCATCTCGCTGTTAGTTCTCGGGCGGGCATGTGCTCATGATATGTATGTGATGTGTTTTAAACACACTGTGTGCGCATAGTATGTATGTCAGCCAGCTGTGGAGTACAGAAGGTTACAGCACCTTTGCAGACTCCTCTTACACAGGAAGTGGATAGCTGTGGTGGGGTTGATCAAAAACAACTCGCCACATAAAACAACCTTTGTTCTGCCAGTTGTACCTTTTTATTGTTAAGCATTTCTAGAATATCTTGAAGGTTTTCAGCTTCATGTTTCACTCGCAAACATTAAATACATTTTTCGGGCTGTAGTTGCAGTTGCAGTTGCAAGGGACAATGTAATTGTTCTACCTGTCTGTTCAAGTTCATTTTCTTGAGATTTTTTTTTAAACATTTCTCATTAATTATCCTGTTGTACACTAAGTGTGGCTTCATATGTCTTGGCTTGACAATAATATTGTCTCCATTGCGTTCCCTGTTGACACAACAGCCGTGCACCCCCTCCATCACACTCCAGCTCTTGTCTCTTAGTGTAAAGTCGGGAGAGGAAAACCAACACACAGTCCGAACTCTGCCAATCCACTCCCCTCCTCTCGTTTCGGCGTCGCTAGGCAGCCCTCTTTTTTCGGTACCCTCTTTCTCTTCCTCCCATTCGTGCATCTGAAAAGGGTCAATGCCTCTGCATGATGGAACCACAGGGCTAAAAGTCTTTAGGCCAGACACTGGAGGAGTCCACTACTAATTGCTCTCAGCGAATCCCCAACCATTGTCCTCCACTGGGATTCAATTTGAATTTGAATGGAGGTAGCTAGCTGGTGCTGAGAGTGTAAGGTACACAAATGACTGTCACTGGGAATGGATAGCAGCGCTACAGGGATTGTGAACTTGTCCCCTAAATAAGCACTGTTGGCTTTTTGGCTCTGCATAAGTTACGGTGTGTTTGCACTAGCATAAGCGCCATATTGATGTACGCTTGGCTGAAGTAGTATTGGGATTGAATGGGAGATGTTTTGGGGTGGACATTTTGTCAAGAGGATTTCTTTTAGGCTTTGATGGAGAGCTGCTAAGTTCTTCCTTGCCCTTTTTTGCAGCGTCATGTTAAAGCGTTAGACGCATAAAGAGGGAGATTGAGAAAAATAATTAGTCACCACTAGCTGCTCCACTTGACATTCATACTTTTCTTAAAATTCTTAAAGCTATTTGCCTTTATCTTCATCTGTGACTGGTAGGACACTATAAGACAAGTTCAAGTTGCCCCTCAAGTGCAAACGCTAAGTCAATACATCCAAAAGAAAGATGGAAAGACAGTGAGACAGACTGGCCAGGTCTGCTCCGACAGACAGACGGACAGCTGAACAAATTGCCAGACCTCCCCCTCCCTGCAGTTCACTTGTTCCTTCTCTATAGAGGCGAGGGTCCTGGTCCGTGTCCCCCTCTTCTCCTGCCCCACTAGTGGTTAATTGAGCCCCTGCCAGGCCTCGCCCCTTTATTGCCTCCATTTGTCAAAGCCTGCAGGCCTGAATGGTGCCAGAGACCTTATACAAATGAGGAGCCTCCTCGCCTCTCCATCTCTCTCCATCCCTCCATCCCTTTATCGCTCTCTCCATTCCAGAGAGCAAACAGGTCTGACCCAGGGCGGCTCAGGGCAAACAGTGGCTCAACAAAGGCAGTGGCTCGGTCGGGGGGTGTGGGCAGGTGGCTGATGTTCTCCTCGACACCTCCAAGGTCAGTGGCGCTAAATCTCACTGAGGCACATCTGATGAGCTTACCTTGTGGCATCTTCTGCTCTACCCCAGAAATGACCCAAAAAGCCACAGATGGAAACACGTGCACGCCAAAAAAGCATCATGGTTTTGTCGTGGATTAGTCCAGACCTCGAAGTGGGAGACAGGTGTACAGTGGGGGGTATTGTACAGTGCCAGAGTCTGTCCAGTGTGAGGCTGTCATCAGCACATGTGCTGCTGCCATCCCGTGGCCTGCATACTGCAGATAAGGGCAGCCATTCAGCCAAGCAGCAAGCCATTCACTATAGTCATCTTTGTTTGCCCAGGCCAGAGACAGACCTGTAACGTACAGAGAAAGACATGGGAGGGGGGCAGGAGCTCTTACAGGCAGAACAAAATACAAGGAAGAATGACAGAATGAAGGAAACAGCAAATGAAAGAAAGAGTCGGTGCAGTGCCATATGGAAACAGGAACACAGGAGACCGTTTGTCTGCGCTACGTGTGTCGGCTGCCACACGTACCATATCAGATTAACGCAAAATTAGAATTAGAATTGAAGTTGGCCCAGAGTTTCATAAGGCCATGCTGTGGCTGCCTTGTTCTTTTGTAGATATTGCACAAGCACGGTCTGAAGGGGCCAATTTACCGATTTTAACCTGGATCCTGCTGTTCTGTTGTGACGGCCACGGGTAAAATTCAGACATACAGTATCAACACATATTGTGCCTTAAGAGCTTACCTGTTTAGACTTTGGTCACACTCCAAAAACTTTGCTGAGAGTGGTACAGTTTTTAAACTCAAATTCATCTCGTTTGCTTATTAGGAGTTGAAGAAAATATAGTTTAAAGTGGAGAAAAGGGACAATTGAACGGCATAAAGATATTAAAAGTGGCTGGTTTTGTGCATTTATGTAATGTCAGTCAAAACAATGAATATCTTGATGAACATCGATGAATATCAGCATCTTAGTTGTGCTTTCATAGTGTAAAATTAAAAATAGTATAAATGGATGGTGTATTTTAATCTCACCTAAGAAAATGATTCAAAATTTGATTGAGAATTGTATTAATAGAAACATTTTTGCACATTGGCAGATAGGAAAAGTATTTTTCTCCTTCACTGAAACACACACTTTTTTTATATTAAAATATAGTTTATGGTTTAGAAAAGATAGATTAACATGCTATGACCAGGGGGCATTACGTTAATAATGGCATAGGTGCAATAAATACTGGGAACAGTTGAAGTAGCTCAGTACTTGACCGTCATTGGGAAAATGTCATTTTCTTGGCCAGCGTTTTTTATGTTTCCAAGATTAATGCTTCTGTAGTTAAGTTAATGTATAAGATTGACCTCAAATCCATAATAATGATGGTAAAATGTTCCCAGAAATGTGTAATGTCCCCTTTATTTTACTAAAGGGCCCAGCAGCGACTCAGATTCTCCACATTTGCCGACAGCTGACTGTATTTTGAAACTCATGGCAGTTCAAAGTCTGAGTGGAGAGAAATTCAATGGAAATGATAAAGTAATGTAAAGTAAAGCCGGTGCAGTGGTGTTAAAATAGGAACAAACTGCTAAGACATTAAAGCATCTGGCTTTCAGCTTACCACATTCTACATTTATGTTCATCCTCTCATGCATCATCGTCCGTTGATGTTTGTTTTCCTAGATGGCCGGAGACATTGCGTCATGCACGCCTGTCTTTTCCATGACTGACGAACCCTCAGTGTTTTTGAAGTTCAAGTTCATCACCAGGATCCTGAAAGTTCAGGTCCAAGTTCACAAAACATCACGATTTTCTCGCGGCCGTAAAACACTGGAGCATTGGAATGAGACAAGTGTGAGACACATTTGTGCGCGCGTGGGAGTGGATGGTGGAACAACAGATACTTAAACATTTAAAAATAATATAACCATAAATTACAACTTAATTCTTCTCTATTTTCTCGAAATGTTCTCACTGTAAAGTATTATTATTTGTACAAAATGCAATGCAGGTAATTGTGTACTTCCTCTTCAATGACTAAAAAATAAGATTTTCTTGGCAAAATAGTTTTGCCGTTTTAGCTTTTAAGAGTTTTTTTTAACATTCTGAAGTCATAACTTAATTCACAAACCTGCAAACATAATAACTCTATATCCTGATGTATTGTTTATTGTTTGTGCAAGTGTGTGCGTGCGCATGTGCTGTCGTATGTATTTGTATTCGAGTGTGTTTGTGCATGTGTCAGCTCCACACTCTGGGGTGCCATGCCCCGGTGCTGGGGTCTTTGTTGTAAACGCGGAGCCGTGAGTCAGGCCTGTGGGAACGAGCCCAGCTTCTCTCCTCTCTCTCCCACGCTTTCACACTCATCCCATCCTGTGTACCTCTGCTTCACCCCTGTCGATGGGGAGGTGGCGTGTAGTGAACACCGCCGTGGAAAAACTCACACACACATGTGTAAGGGTCATCAGACCCTGAGAAAAAAAAAAAAATGTGCGTGTGATTGTATGTATGTGTGTATATGTGTTTGCATCTGTGTGTGCATCCTTGTGTGGCTTTTTTTCCCCTATTGACTATTGATGTGTTTTTTTTCTCGCCGCTGTTTTCTATTAATGACCCTGACCAGCAGGAAGTTAAAATAGATATATAGGCTATAGACTGAGATTCAGGGCTCTATGGAAAAAGACAACAATTTTATTCATATGCTGCCCAAATTCTCTGCATCTTAAATGTACTAGACTATCCTCTCTGAACCAATTCTCTTTTTTATATTTGTGTAGGCTTGTTTTGTAACTCTTAGTTACATGTTTTACATGTGTTTTTGTCCCATCTCCATCAATAGGCTGCTATTTGCCCAGCGACTATTGCAGATAAGAATTTGTTCTGAGAGACTTACCTTGTTAAACACCTATATGCTTTATAACATATCTTGAGTTTACTCATGTAAACGATCAGAAATACAAAATATATACTGCTGACAAACACAAAGAGGGTCATACAGTCTTGTTAGTGATTCTGTGTCACCATGCTATCGCTGAGAAAACCTTAACTACGGCCTTATCTGTATAATAAACTTCAAGTATATAGCATTTTTATGAACAAAGGTACCAAGTGCTTGACAAAGAAAATGCCAGACACAACAGATAAAATGTGAATGAAAGACATGAGCGTGGAAGAAATAAAAACAATGAAACGAACAAGATCAAATATAAAATGAGAAATAGTATAAATGAGAACATTTCCAAAGGCTTGCACAAAAAGAAAACCCTTCGTCACCAATTGTGACTGTCATAGCACATAATATTTATCATATCACAAATACGGAATGCATATAACTAATGCGCATGAGTCATTTTTAGATGAGTATCAAACCCAAAGTATAAGCTTCAAGTGCAGCGATCGCCAAAGTCGTCTGTAATTCAGAAAGCCGAAGCTACTGTACTAATCTGGCTGTCATGAAGTCTTGCCAGTGTCGTATTTTCCTCCCAGTCTCAATCTGGCACTACCCAGTGATCCCCGTCCACTGGGTGCCATCTGGCTGGCTGTGCCCCAATCAAAGAGCTCATTCGGGGGGTTAACCTAGCAGCAGCAGAGTGACAGGGGAGGGTGTGAGGGGCAGAACTAGGCAGCCGGACCAGACCCAGGCCAGGGGGCTTTGAAGCCCCTCACCCTAGCTCACAGACAGGGGGTCTGGGCCAACCAGTCAGAGCCAGAGAGAGGGACAGAGAGAGTGAGAGAGAAGGGCCTTTATCAGCAAGCCGGAGTACAATTGTGGTGTGCGGTGTGGGAGTTGGGGGAGTTAACTCTTTGTATAGATGAATGGATGAATAGAAGAGGAGGGCTGAAACACTAGCATCTCCCCCTCCTCACTAACCAACCCCCCCCATAGCTGGATCTCTGTATGTTTTAGGTCGGCCATCTCGGGGCCCCAGGGCCCCTCTCCATGGACAGACCGACAGATACCATCAATTACCAAGGCCAGCCCCTGGCCACCATATGGCCGGTGGCTGTATAGGAAAAGAGCCTGTTCACTTCACAGCACCAGCCCTGCATATGCTGCAAGCCAACGACCAGAGATGCTGTGCAAATTGTGTGTGTCTCCGAATGTGTGTGTGTTATGTGCATAGGTTTGGCTAGTGTTACAGGCTGGCCTAAGTGTCAGAGGGTCAGGATTGAGTTACAGGATAGAGTTTTACCTGTGTGTGTGTGTGTGTGTGTGTGTGTGTGTGTGTGTGTGTGTGTGTTGTACGTCTCTCTTTTGTAGGGACAAAATTACGTTTTAGACCTGTGGACTTTTTTTGGTGTCGCTCTGGGGTTCAGACGTAGTTTTAGGGTAAATTGTAAAATTAGGTTTAGGGAAGGTTTATGATAGAGTACATCTACATTGTGTAGTTCAAAACTAATATGACAATGATTTTAATTTTAAAAGCAAACATTTCCATTGCAATTACATCATTACTCGAGAACCATGCAGTGGACTGAGAAAGAGACAAATCTTTTAAAAGCGACAGTTCAAGAATTCTCGTACGTGAATCGTGCAAATGAACAAGTTTTCCAAAACATGTTCCTGCAAAATGTTTCACAATAATAATACCTAACCAACCTAATAAACTCCCTCTTCATTTTTCCTAGGGGTTTCCTTGTTGAGTCCTGTGGTAGTCACATGTAGGTTTTCTGCTGGGACACAAAATCACCAATAAACACTGCCAGGACAAAGATTTGGCTAGCTCGGACTGTGGAAGCCCCCATATTTGCTTTGATATTAGAATTTTTGCACACAAAAAAAACTGAGAGACAGACTGAGGATTTTGCAACCGAATCGCCAGAATATATGTAAGCTAAGTGGCTGAAAAACCGCAGATAAGTCAAAACTCACAATGTCACAATGCTACGCTATGCTCTGCTTAGGTTTAGGCACAAAAACATCTTTGTTAAGGTGAGAAAAATGTCATGAATTGGCTTTAAATACCTGTTTCGTTCTCCATGATCATGGATGAAGATGGTCCAACCTCCACCTCCAGTTTTGGTCTCCACAAAAACTGCGAAGGGGTTAGGGAATGCATGTCAGAGTTAGTACAGAAGTCCAGGTGTGTGTTTTTTGTGCAACTGTGAGTCATGTTTCAGCTGCCACAGCAATTATCTTCACCTGACAACAAATCAATACACATGATCGGACAGATGTGAGCCAGACACTGAAAAAATGAGGACTTGTTTTTTCGCAGGAATAAAAGCATGCACTGTGAAGAAGTGACAGTCAAGCGTGTCTTTCTGCTCTGCACTCCAAGTGCTTGAAAAGGACAAATCTTCCCAAATGCGATATAATTTCATTAGATGCGTCTGTTTGAAATCAAACTGCAAGTGGAAAATAAATCCTACTCGTGCTGGTCCGCCTCCACTCACTACATGCCCATTAACAAAAAACACATTGCCTTATGGGCGAGGGAGAGAGAGAGAGAGATGTTTCTGTTTGATATATAATGTGAGAAAGAGCCAACAGCAAAACAAGGAAACATCTGGGTGATTAATCTTTTGGGAGGGAGGAAAACAGGGAGGCAAATAGTACCAGCCAGGATAGGCATGCATAGTCACACACATGAACACACGCACACACACACTCTTGTACGCGCACGAATGCACGCACAAACAGCTGGTAGCCAGAGACAGTGATCCATGTGAGTCGATCCTCATTAATATCATATCAAAGCCTCTTTGATTAAGGCTCCGGTTGCATTAGTTAGTTGAAAAGAATGAATGGAAACTTAACTGTAACCAGTTCTGGGCTTTTTTTTTTTCTTCTTTTTTTTCAGAAATCCTATCCACCATTTACTGTGCTTTTTTTTTAAGTAGAAAGTGTTGTTTTTCATTTTTAAACCTCTACCCAAGGCGCTTTTTACTGGGAACATATGCTCTTCTCATTCATTCACTAACTCACATTCACACTTAAGAAGCTGCCCAGTACAACCGCAAGACTTCTTGCCACTGTGCTTTACTCTACTAGAGCAGCTGTGGGTTAAAGCACCTTGCCTAAAGGAGGGAAAGTGTTACTCATTCACTTTCCCCCCAACCCAAAGTATGCCTTTCTTGGTATTTAAACCACAGATATCACAAACCAGCCTCTTTAACCTCTAGGCTACTGGTGTTTTATTAACATAGCGCACAAGGTCAGAACAGCCTGTTAGTGGCAAGGCATGAATATCTCTTTTATGCGGTTGCCAGCATGCGATGAGTCTGTTGGTGCTGTTTTTATACTTGATTGTGTTTCATGCTTTAGGTGTTTTTGTGAACAATATGACTGTAGCTCGTATCATTTCGCTGCAAAGCACCAAAACACTTAATGGAGACCTATTATACTGCGTTTCCCAGAATGTGAGAGGGCCGTCTTTGACCAAAACGACACAAAAATAACCCTTACCCTAGCCACAAAAAAGTCAGCAAAGTTAGCCCAATATGAGAAAAAATGTGTGTGTTTTGAGCACCTTAGCATGTTAACTAGTAAAAACCCATAATCAACCAAAAAAAAAAAATAGCATAATATACCCCCTTTAAAGTCAATTTCCGTGTTTGTGTTAATCTAGGATGCATTCCATTTGTTACATTAATGTACCTGCGTACTCAATTGTTCATACATTTCTTTATGACATTGGCACATACGGGTTGTTGCAACACAAAGGCAGCTGTAGCGTGCAGTTGTGCAAGAGAGGCTCTTCTTCATTCCCTCAGGCACTGAGCTATGAATCCTCGGGGCAGGACAGGGCACTAGTGTTTACTTTAAACAACCAAAGTGGGGATGAGTTGAAACTAGCACATTTTTGCTGCCTCACGGCCTGATGAGATGGACAGATAGACAGGGAACATCTGTTAAGCTGAGAATTCACATGCACACACACAAGCACACACTCATACACCCACTGGGGTCCCAACAAGGGGTCCGATCCTATCGTAGTCGCTGCAGGTGTCCTGTGATATAGGCACACACACACTGGCAACACATGACCAGACCACACACACACACAGTATACACCAGTGACGTTAATGCCTAAAAAGTACATCACCCGTCGCACGCACAGTTGGTACTGTGATACTGTGACCAGCCCATATTGG